>CP136068.1:162589999-163189999 GCA_032622095.1 Siphonodentalium dalli | reverse complement strand
TCAACGGAGGTACGAATTTGAAGAATAATACATTTATGCTTATCAAAGCTTACGTTGGATGTTAATTTTCGCACTGTTAATGTCCCCTTGTAGCCCAAGAAACGACTTTTTGCGATCGGTTCGCGGTTCGATCGGATTATCCAGACTTGACCGAGCCGATTGTGACTCATTTTATGTATTGATCGCATCTTCGTATGTATTCCGTGAGTCAACCTGGTGGACCTGCAAAGTCTACTCTACACGTACAATGCATACAATAAGAAGCCCACTTTCATCGTCCCAATTCAGTAAAAGGCCCCATTATCTAAGTTTGTCATAAAATATCACGTATAATAAGGTCGCAGAATCGTTGAACTGCCGTAGCACCGTGGTTGTCAAGCCGCAGAATCGTGGAATTGTTCGTAGAATCGTCGAAACGATTGTGCCCTGTGATTATCTTCCTCGTAAAAAGTTATCCATGTTAGACCCCATTGTTGTCGTCTAGATGGTCCCCCGTGAATGTGTATAGAACACAGACAGACAGACAGACATGCGCAAATATAGATATAGATACCTGGATCCGGACATTTGTTGGTATATTTCCAAAATTGAAATAACCAAAACATATTGTACACGATTAATGGAGTCCTTCCTGCAGCGAGCGTGAATAAATTCTCATTTCTTATCGAAAGTTATCGATCGGAATGGCAAATTGAGATGTCTTTCAAATCAGATCAAGCTTGAGGTGAAACTCTACAGCTTTCAGAAATAAGGGGCCATGGTTTCATTGAGATTTATCTGAAATATGAACCCAAACCATATAGGCAATATATATATATGATTGAAATGAGTACATAATAGACTTTCAGAATTTGATACATAATGCCCATATTATTTGGATTACCATGAGTTATGGCCCTTGATTTTATGACCGAAAAAGTGATTTTTATGCAAAAAATTACCAAAACATTACACTTTCAGAGACCAAGGGGCACAAAATCCAGATTTTTTTCGACCATGACCACCTATGTTGGTTCAAAGGTCTCTGGCTCGCAACATCAATATGAAACAAATTCATACTTATTTCACCGTTTGCAATTCAAGAAAATCAATTTTTAATGCAATTAAAAAAAAAATCTTTTAAATTTTGGGTGCTAAAAATAATCCAGAATCTAGAGCCACTGTTACTGATGTCTACGGGTGGGGTCAAGGTCGCTTGGACACCAGGACACCTTCTAAAATTACACAAATTCATATCCAACCTTGTCTCAGTAAGTGAGTTGCCGATCTCGATGCCGCCATGTTTGTGACGTATTTGTCCCCGCAAACTTTCCCGGCGTTTCTATCTTTATCGAGGCTCGGTGCGGCGTATCTGTTGGATCTTATTTGTCCCTGTGAGAACAATGGTTCCTGTTGACAATAATTTGATGGTTATTTTAAATAGTACAAGGGGGTTTCAGACAGGAACATAATACTAATTATAATATAATAATAAATAATTATATTGAGATGCCTTTGTATTTCAAACCTATCCATGGTAGTAAAATGTAAGATTATCTGTTTCCAAATCATGTGCTGAATATATTTTTCGTATATAATACAGGAATGGGTCGAAAAGTGTTAGATCATGTCATGAATTTCTACTCTGGCTACGCAAGTAGAGATTATATTCCACCAGTTTAAACAATGGGAACGTTTTAATGTTATGACGGTGAACTTTTATAGCATTCAACGCTAATTGATTTTAATGGGGCCCAATATGAATGTTGTACTGAAAGGTTTGTCCAGCTATACCGTTTAATTTATTACAGATGTGTTCAGGCTTCCAAACCCCCAGTCACATCAACAACATATGTTATTGATAACAGGTAATTATGCATGCATTAACATCGAATTTATTATACTAAAAGATGTGTTACAAACAACACATGACCAACTATAGTATTCATATAGCTCAGTAGTTATCTGGACATCACATGAAGAAATATTTGACAGAATTTGTGAACGGTTCGCCATATATTGAATTTTAGCTACCGCTCCCCCGAACATGTTTTGGTCGAAAAAATACATATTTATGATAACGACAACACACACTTTTCTAAATGATTCTAATGGGACCAAATCATGATTCATGTGATGAAATCCGGATCCGTAGACACCGGAAACGTGGTTAATGATGTCCTCATGCTTCCAAACCCACAGTTACAATAACAACACATTTTATTTATAACATGTAATTTTATATTAATATATAGCGATTTTGTAGAACTAAAGTATTTGTTATAAACGACACATAATATAGACTAACATATATCATATATCATATACTCAAATAACTTGAAATAGTTATATCAACAATGAAACCACAATGTTATGATACACCAGGTGTATATGAGAATCAGATATCATATATATCATATAAAATCATTGTTGCTGCCATAGTTATTGTTAGTGTTCCTCTAAATCTACCAAAATATAGAAAAATGGATATTGTATTTTATATCTCATAAAATAGTCAGACCAATTTGTCAAAGCGTTAGTTCAAATATGTTCTATGTTTTTGGGTCCCACTACACTATTATAAGTAATTAACACACACCACGAACTGAACTAATATTATCTCAATATTAACTGAGGGTGTGTACAAACGATAGTTATATAAGGAAATACACAATATTTATGGATGTGTTGGTTCCCGAAATAGTGTGGCCCTTTACAAAACATGGCTGCATGGCAAATATCAGTCTGAGTAAAGTCATACCTAAATATTCATTACAACATTGAATATTAGGTCTGACGGATAACATCGCTATCTCATTTCCAAGTCCTCGGGATTCCGTAATCTGATTGATTGCGTAAATTATTTTCCCTCCAATGAAACCGTATGGGTTAATAAACAAGTGTTAGTGGGCGGAGACTCCCATAATGTCACCTCTAAATATAGTAACAGAGCGGAATTTCGAGGCTTGCAAATACAACAGACAGAAAAAATGGCTTCGAAATTATATATTCGGTAGGATTCCGATTAATTTGAAGGATGTGCTGGACCTGATAGATAGCCCTGCGTATGGTACCAACTTGGCCGCCCATAAATATAAATAGAACTTTACTCATGTCCGTGTATTTGATTTACTTTATTGTAACATGGTTTGCAAATCAAATTATTTGCCGTAAAAAAGTCATCTGAAAGTCAAACACCGAGGAAATGACTTAATTTTATGCTTTTAAATAGTTCTAAAGCATCATTTTTGATGACGACCTTATTTATTGCTCTCGGGTGCAGCTTTCCCGTTGATGCAGCGAGTTCATCTCCCGAAAAAGAATAGTCGCACACACGACAAATATTATCTTCTGTAAGTTTATGTCGCGACACAGGCCTTATGTGGGTTGATGAGTCGGAGAAGCACAACAAATAACACGTGCGGACACCTGTCAATCATCGATGTATTTTTAAAAATCCGTGACGTCATTTTGGGGAAGCTCTTCGCTGAACAGAAATGGTTTTGGCGACATTAGCTCCAGACTCTATATTTCAAATATAGAGTCGACGTTCACCCAGACTGGGCAAATATGAAAGGCGAATTTTCTATTTTCGAGAACACTCTACCCGATATAAAGCCTTGAACACAATACGAACTGAAGCTATATGCTCTCTATATTAACTGAGAGTGTGAACGGAAGGTAGTGCAATCAGGGAAATTCACAATTTGTATGGGTGGTTTGTGTCTGTGTCGCTTTACACAAAGCTGCTGATAAATAATAAAGACGAATTTGCTATGGTTTGAGGACCCCCTACACAATTGACGTGTTAAAGTTGAACACACTGAAATGATTGCTCTCAATATTGACTGAGAAAGTGGACAAAGGTTAGTAATATCAGGGCTTACACAATGTTTCTAGATGGCTTGGTTCCCGAAAGTCTTTGACACTTTACAAAAAGCGGATGGCAAACGACAAAGGCGAATATTTAGTTTTGTGCGACCCCTTTATAAATCCATTTAAACTCTTGAATACACCATACACTGAAGATGTATGCTCTTAATATTAACTGACAGTGTGAACGAAAGGTAGTGTTATTAGGGAATATCATTTTGTTATGGGTGGTTTGGTTCCCGAAATCCCAGGGTACTTTACAAAAGCGGCTGGCATATACGAAAGTTGAATTTTCTTTGTTTGAGGCCCCTACCCCATTTAAAGTCTTAAACACACCACGAACTGAAAGGATATACACTATATATCAGGGAATATACAATGTATATGAGTAGTTTGTTCCCGAAATCCTAGAGCACTTTACAAAATGCGGCTGGCAAATACGAAAGGTGAATTTTCTTTGTTTTGAGGCTACCCTATCCCATTTGAAGTCTTGAACACACCATGAACTAAAAGGATATGCTCCCAACATTAACTAAGGCGTAGAGACGTTGACGCTATATAGATAAATATACACCTTTTTATGGATGGGTTAGTTCTCGAATGTCTGGGACACTTTAAAAAAAGGTACTGGTAAACGAGAAAGGCTACTTATCGCTGTTTTGGAAGGCCCCTGACCCATTTCATATCTTGAACACATCATGAACTGAAGTTATATGCTCCAAAACTTAGCTGAATGTGTAAACGAAAGGTATTGCTATCAGGGAATTATCAAATGATATGGGTGGTTTTGTTGTCCCGAAATCCTGGGGACCCCACTATCCCACTTCAAGTCTTAAACACGACACGGACTTAAATGATATGCTCTCACATTTAACTGCGGGTATGGACAAATGGTAGTAGTATTTCGGAAATACACATGTGTTATGGTTGGGGTGGTTCCAGAAAGTCTACGGCACTTTACAACAAGCGGCTGAAAAAAGACTAATTTCCCTTTGTCTTAGGGGACACCAATCCCTATCTGATGACTTCCACACATCACTAGCTAAAGGCATATGCTAGCAATATCACACGCGATTGTGTCAGAATGGCTGTTCTATCAATAAAGATGCAATGTTAATGATAGGTTGGTTCACGAAAGCACCTTACAAAAAGCAGATTGCAAACGATAAAGGCGAATTTCTAGGGACCGCCAACCCCATGTAAACTATTGAACCCATCACGAACTCAATGGATGAGCCCTCAATGTCAAACGACAGTATGGACAAATGGCTATGCTATCAGGAAATACAAAATATTACTGTTATAGATGTGTTGATACCCGACAGCCAGGGACACTTTACAAAAAGCAGCTGGCAAATATAAAATATAATTGTTCACTGTTTTTAGGAACTTCTACTCAGTTTGAAGACTAGAACACACCACGAACTGGAACGGTATCGTCTCAGTGCTAACTGAGTGTATGGACAATGGGTAGATTTATAAGGAAGTACACAATTTATATAGATGTATTGGGTTCAGAAAACATGAGCACGGTACCTTACGAAAAGTGGCTGGAAAATAGGAAAGGCAATTTTTTAGGACCCACTACCCTATTTGAAGTCTTGAAGACAAGACATGCTGGAATGATATGTTCTCAATATTAACCGAGGGTGTGACCAAAGGGTAGTTTTTATAAGGATAATTTATTCACACCATGGGTGTGTTGGTTCTCGTAAGCCTGCATCGTGTGGCACTTCACTTCAAGCGGCTTGCACATTTTCAGTTTTATGTACCCCCATCCTATTCTAAGTCTTGAACACATCACGTACTGAAGGGATTATGCTCTCAATATCAACAGATGTTGTGGCCGAAGGGCTATTCAACCCAGCAGTCTGTAACACTTTACAATAAGGGGCAAATAACAAAAATGCAAATGTTAACTGATTGTGTGACCACCTACGCTATTTTAAGTCCTGAAAACACCACGATCTGACTGAGGCTGTGGACAGAGAGTAGTTCTATTAGGAAGTAAACAATTTATACGGATAGGTTGGTTCCTGGCTCCTGTGAGTCTGGGAGACTTTGCAATAATCGGCTGGAAATAATCGAAAGGCGAATTTTTATTGTTTTTGCGACCGCCTACCCTATCTGAAGTCTTGAACATACCACGAACTAAAATGATGTATACGTTTTAGCAGAGGTGTGGAGAAAAGGCTATTCGATCAGGAAATATATAATTACTTTGGATGGGATCGTTTTCCGAAAGCCTGCGGCACTTTAAAAAAGCGAACGGAATTTAAGAAAGACCATTTTTCGATGGTTTGGAGAACCTAACCTATTTGAAGTCTTGAACACACAAATAACTGAATATATGACAACGTTCTCTCAGCTACTCGTGACACTATTTTGCTTTTGATTTAGATATACTGGTATACAAAATTAAGAGAACTGCCACCTTGGTGAGACTATAGTGGGCATTCATTTGGACATAATATTTATTTCCTATATATTACTTATTATTTAGAGGGACACTAACGATCACTTTAACCCTTTACCCAACAGAACGGCCCTGTGCCAATGCATTCTCTTATATATGCGAGTCGACCATAGGTCGCCTCGCATATATAAGAGAATGCATTGGCTTAACACATATTAAAAATGATAAAAAATTTCAAGAATGTAGAAAAATATTATAAAAATTGTTAAAAAATGTAAGAAAAAATTATAAAATTGTTAAAGAATGTAAGAAAAAATGGTAAAAAGTGTTAAACAAATATTTTTTTTAGGCCAATGCATTCTCTTATATATGCGAGGCGACCTATGGTCGACTCGCATATATAAGAGAATGCATTGGCACAGGGCATAACTGTAACCACCACAATGTGGTCAAGGAGCCGGTTCCAATGATATCCATATTTGTATGGTTCTATTGAGACAGACCGAAGATATTTTAGGCTGTTGAAGCTTTATTTGGCCGGTTTTGGCCGGTTTGTTGGGTAAAGGGTTAACAACAAAAGTGATTATTTTAAATTTGGGAGACTCTATTTAGACATTGTGTGTCATATTCTTGTTTATAACAAATATTTCAGTCCTACATGCAAAGGCATGTTTATGTATAGCAGCTGTTATCAATAAAATGTGTTGTTGTTGTTGTACTGAGGGTCTGGAAGCCTGTTCATGTCTAAAATCACTTCAGCAATGTACCCTAGCCCAATTTTCAGCAAAAGAGTCATGTTGGGTCCCATTATGATCAATTTGGGAAATTTGGTAAAGTTGTTAACAAACATATGTAATTTTTCGACCAAAAACGTGTTTGGGGAGGGGTAGCTAAAATCAAATATTTCGCAAACCGTTCTAAATTTCTGTCTACATATGTTTGTCAGATAACTGCTACACTATATGGATTAAATAGTTTGGCATTATTGCAATATCCATTTGAATTATACTGTTTGAAAAACAATATTTTTGTGAAAAAGAGCGATTTTTCAGCAAACAATAAATGTTTCGACTCCAAATGGCAGGACAATCCAAATTAACCAATACTTTTTGCATATCAAGTAGATATATGATATGATGTAGTAATGTTAACACCAACAATGTTGGCAAATAAGTTAGCAGATAGCCGCAAGCCTCGCTTTACCAAAATCGTTAATTTCTGGAAAAGTCACTGGTGGGTATCGTTAATCGTCGATTTGACAATAGCCACCACCAATTCCGTTATTTTTCACTATCATTTTCCTGAACAATTGATATTTCTTCTTTAAAAAAGTTTTTTTCAACTTGTTCTACCGTGGGTAGGGGTATCTCGAAAACTAGAGCTCTTTTTTCGATTTGGCCGCTGCACTAAACGTGCAATGAAGGGATGTGCATAATTTGTGAAAAACAATTTTGGACACCAGTGAGGCTATATATTTGGCTACATCATTGCATGTCATGCAAGCCTGCAAATAGCTTGTCTGTCATTTGCAGAATGGGGTCCCCAAAGAGGGTGAATTTAGTGATGCTATCCCACACAGCGGGCTAGCATCACCAAATTCACCCTCTGAGAACCTCATTCTGCTTAGGCCCTCAAATGATATGGTAGACCTATGACCAGATTGAAGTTCCCCAGTTGAAGTTGATGATGTCCACCCATTGGACACCTTGATTATGGAATTTACCTTCTGCAAATTAGGGGATATAGAAACTTCCCCGAAGGGAAAACATAACTAAAAACAATGTTAATTTGATACTATAGATACTTCCCAGAAGATGAGGCCTAAGCAGATTGAGGTTCCCAGAGGGTGAATTTGGTGATACTAGCCCGCTGTGTGGGATAGCATCACTAAATTCACCCTCTGGGGACCTCAATCTGCAAATGACAGACACGCTATTCGCAGGCTTGGTGTCATGAATCTCTACACTGCATTGCTACGTCCGTAGAGTTCATAATCCACCACTTCAAACCATGGGAACTGGTTCATGTTCTGACACGGAAGTTTATTACAAGTACTAACAACGAAATATATTCCCTGCTTTGTGTGCTGAATTCTATAAAGTTCCCCATCAGAACATTAAAACATAGTTTAAACGGGTGGAATATAAGCTCTACGTGCGTAGCTAGACTAAAAGTTCATGACATGATATAATACTTGTCAACCCCATTCCTATATTATATAAGAGACATATATTCAGCACTTGCTTTGGAAACAGATAATCGTACATATTACTACCATGTTCTGGCTTGAAATACAAAGACATCTCAGCATAATTATTTATTATTATACTATAATTATTATGTTTCTGTCGGAAACCCCCATGTACTATAGATGCAATTTTAAAATAGCCATCAAATTATTATCAACAGGAACCATTGTTCTCACATGCACACTGTCGGATACCCGTTTAGGTTCGGACATTCCAAGATGGCGGCGCCCAGTAAAGAAGATAAACGGTAAGTGTATATATTGTCTCCAAGCATCAATTAACGACATCTTTCGGTGATACACCTTTAAACAGTTATGTAGGAATTTGTATGCCCAACACATACGTAACACGCCTTTCGCATGACAGGCATGTGAATTGTTGTATTTGGCGTGTCAAGTCGTCATAATTTTTCAAAATTTTATCGAGGCGGCGAAATGTTCGCTTTTTCTTATTTTTTTGGCCCTGGGCTCATGGGTCCGCAAATTTATGTATTGTTGTGGGTAGATTAGGTTACCACACATCTTCGGAATGCAAAACAGGCGATAGTTTTATTGTCTAACTCCGAAAAACGACCTTTGAAAATTTCAAAATGTTCAGGTTTAGATTTGCAACATTCCCGATGATTTTGTTCAGGTTCAGACACAATTTTCGTTCGGGTTCGGACAAATTTCGTTCAGGTTCGGACAATTTTAGTTCAGGTTCGGACGCATCAAAACCTTACCTAGAAATGACATGCCGAGGTGCAGTCGCGTTCTTATTGTGCGTGTTATTTACGAACATGCATTGTTATATCTAAATGTGTCAGCTGAAATTTCCAAATATAGGTGGTAAATTCTCCGAATTAATGGGATAAAAGCCACAGTTAAATATTCTCGAGAAATGTCGATTATACACCAGCTAGTGGGAAATGAAATTACATTGCCATATTACATATGAGCAACAGTGGTAATATTACTTATCTTCTGCAATATCGGGGTTACATGGATATTTATACCTGGTTCTCGATTTTGAACCCCGAGGCGGAGCCAAGGGGTTTCAATAAGAGACATCCGGGTTTTAAATCTCCATGTATCCCACGATGTTGGCGGAGATAACTATTTTGTCCCCACATCAATAGCTACCATGTGGTGTGATTTTCATCGGTTATCAGATAAATTCACACCAATCAGCACCAATAAGAATACTTCAGTAGCAGACCTATCGATCCTGTGTTAGGTGACGTCGTGCTAGAACGTCACGATTAGTGAAACTGCTAGTTGAAGGGTAATTCATAACCCCGATGTTTCACGTGCTCTTAACCCTTTACCCAACAAACCGGCCAAAACCGGCCAAATAAAGCTTCAACAGCCTAAAATATCTTCGGTCTGTCTCAATAGAACCATATACAAATATGGATATCATTGGAACCGGCTCATTGACCACATTGTGATGGTTACAGTTATGCCCGGTGCCGATGCATTCTCTTATATATGCGAGTCGACCATAGGTCGCCTCGCATATATAAGAGAATGCATTGGCCTAAAAAAAATCTTTTTTTAACACTTTTTACCATTTATTCTTACATTCTTTAACAATTTTATAATTTGTAATGTGTTAAGCCAATGCATTCTCTTATATATGCGAGGCGACCTATGGTCGACTCGCATATATAGGAGAATGCATTGGCACAGGGCTCTTCTGTTGGGTAAAGGGTTATACCCCCACTGTCAAGAGTTACGGTGGACATGCATGGTACATGATTTAAAGTGACGTTGTTTTAAAAGGCCTCAATCATTGAATGCTTGAAATGGATACTGTACTCAAATGTTGTTGATGTCTATAGTTTTTGAGTCGTAGAAAAAGGTAACCAGTTTTCCGCTATTTTAAAGTTTGTTGAGTATGAAGTAATGTTATGGATGGCAGATCAGCCGGAATGCAAAAATACCAATTGTCATTGTCGCGTAATTTCTGTACAGTTTTCAAGCAAATATATCAAATAAATTTTATGTTATATACCCATTTAAGTTATTTTCACTAGCCATTGAGTGGCTTGGGCATATGCCCTGTATATCAACATATGTTTTACACGATCGTGTGTGCCACGCGTTGCCCAATCCACTATCCGTCAATTAATTTGATTACGTCTTGTACACGGAAATTCGTAATTTAATTTTTGGCTCCATTCATAAATTTAATCGATATCAAATTATGAACTTTGATTTTAAGATAACCTGTTGATTTGAACGTTTACAGAATACATCTTCAATAAATTACCGGTAATACCAACAATTAGTCTAACATCGATAATATACAGAAAGATTAGTAATTTGAGTCGGAGAACGTTTACAGAATACATCTCCGACTCAAATTACTAATCGTTCTTATCGATATTCGATCGTTGGTATTACCGGAAATTTATTGAAGATGGCGTACAGTACCCCTTTAACTCAGTTCTGAAATTGACATGAATGTTACCAAGCTCCGTGCAAAGTTGTGCAAGACAGCTTAGCGAGGGGACTGAACTCTCTTTTGCAGCTTGGAATGTTTCATCACCACCAGTGAATACCAGTCTAATATCAATGGTCATGCGTGCACCAACATGTAACAGGAGGATGTATATATCGACAGTTATGTACAGTTATCTGCTCATCTACCTGCGGCGGCCTTCGTGGCCTCGTATGTGGATGTGGAAGGGAACCACGTGAGCGCATGCATTTATCCCACATGCATAAAATAAGAAACTCTTCACTCGATCATTGAGAAGTTTCCCCAAAGAGGTTTAAAAGCCCAACATTATTTATTAATCCCAATCAATATATTGTTGACATTTGTCCCAATTATGTTAAAAAAGATTATCTATTAAATCCCAAAACCATAGTGTACATAGCACAGCAAAAAAAGTCCATTATTACAGAACTTTCAACTTTCTTAAAACCTAGTTTCCTCTGCAGTTTCACAAAGTATAAGACCAAAATCATTAGACGAAAAACGTTTCTGGCAAATATCGAGTACAACACATTTGAGTGGCATGGCGACAAATTAATTTATACACAGGGTCGTAATACACAGTGTCTATGATTATTAATTTATGTATGAATTATGTATTTATGAAATACACCACTGTAATAATTGATAAATTGTATCAAAAATATGAATAAATGATAAAAATAAAAAAAAATAAAAAAATAAGAAACTCCGCCCAAATTATTCGCGAGTGGGCTAAAACCATGTCACGTGTTCCACATTATGGTTTTTTGTACGAATAGAAAATAATCAATACGCACAAAAACGCAATACGAACGCGACTGCAGCTCGGCATGTCACTTCTATGCGAGGTTTTTGATGCGTCTGAACCTGAACCAAATTTGTCCGAACCCGAACGAAAATTGTGTCTGAACCTGAACAAAATCATCGGGAATATTTCGAATCTGAACCTGAACATTTTTAAATTTTCAAAGGTCGTTTTTTCGGAGTTAGACAATATAAATATCGCCGGTTTTGCATTCCGAATATGTGTGGTAACCTAATCTACCCACAACAATACATAAATTTGCGGATCCATGAGCCCAGGGCCAAAAAAATACGAAAAAGCGAACATTTCGCCGCCTCGATAAAATTTTGAAAAATTATGACGACTTGACACGCCAAATACAACAATTCACATGCCTGTCATGCGAAAGGCGTGTTACGTAGGTGTTGGGCATACAAATTCCTACATAACTGTTTAAAGGTGTATCACCGAAAGATGTCGTTAATTGATGCTTGGAGACAATATATACACTTACCGTTTATCTTCTTTACTGGGCGCCGCCATCTTGGAATGTCCGAACCTAAACGGTATCCGACAGTGATGAAGGGACAACAGAAATGCCGCATGACCAGGCCATGCGCACGGGTGTAGATATAAAACAATATGTGATCCTCCGTAGGATAGGGTATCATATAATATGTGATCCTCGAGTCAGGAGTCACTAGTGGCTCAATGAAGGCAGGATCATATATCAAAATGAGAGGATATAGTGATCCCATGAAAAGGGGATCACCATATCCTCTCATTTTGATATGTGATCCCAAAATAAGAAAATATTTTTATTAACTAAATAACGGCGATATTTGAAGAAGTGTTTTTGACGAAATAACGGAAATATTTGAAGAAGTGTTTTAAAGATGCATAATCCGATTATGCGCCCCTCGATTACTATTTATTTGGATTCGGGGGTAAAAAATATTCAAGTGGAGGAACACACCTGTCAAAGCTCAGAGTTATCACCCCATCATAATTTTGGCTCAAAAAGTTCGGCACAGGTGGCCATTTATGAATATGGGACATTGTGCCACATTTTCCGAAATTTTCCCGACCGTGCAGAGCGAAAAATGAAATTCGACCCACTTTTTTCTACTCGACCCGAAATTTGTTCTGCCAAAAATATTTGGCCGAGGTCTGCTCATTTTGATATAGGGGTGCATGTATCTGTTACATTGAAACATGACACGCGTCAGCATCCCCTTGTACGTGGTATCACCAAGCCGGAAGGTATCACCAAACTAGACTGAATGGGAAAGTAATTTTCACGTATATGATATGGGAATTTGCGTGTTTCTCACGGTAAAACAGACAACGAACAACATATGTTTACGCCCACATGAAGCAGGAGTATTTATCTACCCGATTTCAGTCAGATCAAACAATTTATTAATTTTTAGTGAATTATTTCAATAGTGTTTTTGCTTTTGTTCATGATCGGGAGATATGTGGTTAATGTATACATAGACTCATTAGACTGCCTAATTGTACTCACCCGCGCTTGTAGTCGCACATGAACAGTCTGAGTGAATTATTGAATGTGTGAAACTGTGAATTGTTGCTTATAGATCGGCAGTGTTACGATTAAATAAGTATTGAACGGACGTATTCTTCGATCTTCCGCTATACATTCGGCTCCCCGACATTGGTCCCTCGAACCTTCAACACAAGGGACAAGGAATACAAATCTCTGATTCGATCGCGGACAGCTACAAAAGGACACACCACATGATACACAGGCGAGGCTGATGCGATTATCAAATCCGACATTCCAGACTTGAAACGATTATCAATCACATCTCTGATTTCCGATGACGACGAATCTTCCTAGAAATGGACAAAGCAGAGGAACAAGAAGCACAATTACGAACAATTTCTCGCCGAAAAGTCTGCAAAACCTGACTCCAAGCCGCCAATAATCGTTCATATTTTCGAGAACATCTATCCACTGGTATAGCTCCTGGCCTTCCACGCTGCCAACACACATTCCGGTATATAGCTGAATCTGTCAATGAAGCATAGGATTGAACAGCATTTAAACAATCAGTGTCATTCTAAATATGCGCGCGATATGATGGGACCACTGTCAGTCCAGACAGATGTCAAAGTCGCGGACCAAGATGTCACTAACACCGGATCGTGTGTAGCACTTAAGGAGTACTGATGATTTTTCGCATGATTTTGTGTGTATCTGAGACTGATCAGTTGGACTATAGGGTTGTCATCTGAAATATGAATCCATAATGTTCGAAATATTGCTTACATATCTATTATGAATGGATTTTAATTGAAATTAATTAGACATCCATCTCTGCCTTCAAATTTGCGATTTCAAGAAGGTGAGTGAATGACAACGTAACACCTCGACCACAGGCTCATGAATGCAGCTAACCGGATATTCTTTTTGTGTTAACATAATTGGGGTTTGTATATAAACCCCACATGACGAAACGATACGAAGTATCAACGGTTTGTTATAATCATCTTTTAACAGAATGTATGGTTTGTTCCCACTTGAGTAGACCTTTACACGACAATTAAACCGATTCATCTTATCGAATATACGTACGGATACTAATTACACAATGTCTGGCTTTTCAAGAGGCATCAGCTAATATTGTGACGATTCTATGTTAATCCTAAACGACCATACATATGTTATCACAATGTATATGTATGTCATCTCATCTGGATGTGAATATGACTGTCACCTCATTGTGGTTTCTATATAACACATGTCGTCAGCATGGTCATACAAAGTTACACCAACACATATAAACAGAATAAGACTCATAATTTATTCTGCAATCGCCGGACGTGTTCGGTATGACACAGTATATATATTAATACACAATACGTACATACATATATAATTTTGGCATATGAAAACAATTTAGATCAGAACTCGTGAACACGTGCACATGGGAGTGGATGTTTGTTGTGGGTTTGGTTTGTTGTTGTGGTGTAGGGTCTGTTGTTGTGGGGTAGTGGATGTTTGTTGTGCGTTTGGTTTGTTGTTGTGGGGTTGTGGATGTTTGTTGTGGGTTTGGTCTGTTGTTGTGGGGTAGTGGATGTTTGTTGTGGGTTTGGTTTGGTGGTAGTGGATGTTTGTTGTGAGTTTGGTTTGTTGTTGTGGGGTGGTTGATGTTTGTTGTGGGTTTGGTTTGCTGTTGTGGGGTAGGGTGTTTGTTGTGCGTTTTGTTTGTTGTGGGGTAGAGTGTTTGTTGTGGGTTTGGTTTGTTGTTGTGGGGTAGTAGATGTTTGTTGTGGGTTTGGTTTGTTGTTGTGGGGTAGTGGATGTTTGGTGTGGGTTTGGTTTGTTGTTGTTGGGTAGGGTGTTTGTTGTGGGTTTGGTTTGTTGTTGTGGGGTAGTGGATGTTTGTTGTGGGTTTGGTTTGTTGTTGCGGTGTAGTGGATGTTTGTTGTGGGTTTGGTTTGTTGTTGTGTGGTAGGGTGTTTGCATATGGAGTTTCCGTCGCATTATTTCGCTGTATGGACGCACGTGTGTGTTGGTTGGGGCGTCAGCATACGGTATTCGTTCGTAATTTCGCGCCGGTTGTGTGGTGGTTCGGAGGAGGTGGATTGGCTGGTATTCGCATATGAGTGGTGTATACACACTGCGCTCGCCAATACACCATTGCAAGTGATGACACAAATCAATTAACATTTATAGGAGCAAAAAATAGTCGTTTGGTTATTGATTGACCCTGTGGGTATATACCTAATATATATTAAACCCCTATAATATCATTGAAAAATCCATTATATAATTTCTTAGCTCTCACTAGTGTGTAATCGCCGAGTGCTTCCCGTGATACTTGGCATCGCGCCAAGTATATTACCGCGCGGATTAACACTATTTAGAAAAGCCACACTTGACACCAATACAAGACATTGCAAAATCATTGCTTTGTTCATTAAAGTGCTATAATTGTCCAACTTAGTTGCACTATCGAAAATATGCACAAAAACAAAGAGGCAAATTGGGGGACTATATGTTTCGTCGCAAGACAGAGCGCGCATTACTGTCGTATTCGGCTGTGAAGCGTCTCAGCCAACGCCGTGCATCTATGCATTTTACATGCATTTTCAGCTTCTTTTAAAGATTTGATTTGTTACGACTCGTTGTGAATCAAATTTATCAAACTCGTTTCATACATTCTTATATCCCAACATAACTCGTTGGAGGTCCTCTATACATACAACATACTTATCACTGTGATACACGTTTATACTGTCGTAAGTGTTGTGTACACATGTAAAATACATTATTTAATAACTTTTCTAATATAGCTCTATATAGCTCTAGGACCACAGTGGGCATAAGTTTTACACAAGACTTTACTATGTTTTCCTATAGTTTACTGCAATTGTTACGCTCGACCTCAGTTAAGAGAGGACACTAATTGAACTGGGTTGGATACCTATTTGTGAAAGACGCACTACACACAAATTACGCACCTGGCATAAAATAATCAAAAATGAAGTCCCCCCCCCCCCCCCACCCAATATCTTACAGACCTTCTTCCCCATACCTTAAAACCAAAGTCAGACGAGTCTGGTTATCCGCTTTGGAACCAACACCGATTTGAACAGCCCTTTCTAAACAATAAACATATGAAATCATTAATGATTATAAAATGGAAAGATGCATGTAAGGCGACCACAGCTATAGCGTCGAAAAACAATTCGGACAAACCGACTATTGACGACATTCTTACCTGTATGTATCGACAACCCTCTTCTAAACCCCTCCAGCACAACCACCACCCTTTTATAATGCAGGTCAGAAGATCGAATATGTTACACTGAAGGCTGACAAATAACTGCAGCGGCTTAAACTTTGACAAACTTAAGAATTATATGGCCATAATGCAAATGTGGACAACCATGTGACTGTGCTAACCATTTCTTTTTTTATTGCACTCTTTACAATGAATTAATAATTAATAACCTGAACATATATATTACTTCCGTGAAGGACCTTTTTTAAATGGCCTGTTGTAGCAACGAATTAAACACGCGCCAGTTTGAAATAGTCCAGGCTTACATTTCGAATTCCTTCCGCTTCCCATGACCGAATATATTAATCGTGCTTTTTCCCGGTAACAGCAACTGGGACCATAGCGACGTATGCCACACTATTATTATACTGACTATATTCGGAATAAGATTTTCAATATATTCAATACAATGTTACCCATTCCAGAAACTTGTTGTGTAATATTCAGTGAACAGGGAGAGGAACTATTTTAAGTTATATAACTTGTGCTCCAATCCCATGTACACAATCATTCAATATGTCTATAGATATGTTAATTTTATATTATGTTGTAATAATTGGGTGGCAATAAACATGTTCAATCAATTGTTATGTATGTTTAACCGAATGAATCTTATCTTATCGTATCACCGGAATCCGTCAGCGCATGCATTTCACAGTTTGGTACATGATTCTAACCAAACTTGTTATGGATGTTCAGTTTAACCCTTTACCCAACAAACCGGCCAAAACCGGCCAAATAAAGCTTCAACAGCCTAAAATATCTTCGGTCTGTCTCAATAGAACCATACACATATGGATATCATTGGAACCGGCTCCTTGACCACATTGTGATAGTTACAGTTATACCCTGTGCCAATGCATTCTCTTATATATGCGAGTCGACCATAGGTCGCCTCGCATATATAAGAGAATGCATTGGCCTAAAAAAATCTTTTTACCATTTTTTCTTACATTCTTTAACAATTTTATAATTTTTAATGTGTTAAGCCAATGCATTCTCTTATATATGCGAGGCGACCTATGATCGACTCGCATATATAAGAGAATGCATTGGCACAGGGCCCTTCTGTTGGGTAAAGGGTTAATGACTTTCAAATCGTATTGTTTGCAGATTTTGTTCAGGCTAATTTTGAAATAGTGTGTCCTTCATTGCAACTAGTTAATCCACGAGTTATCGAATCTCAAAGAAAGTTGGTATGCTTGTTCGATCACACAGGCCTTCCATGCAATGGGTGTAAACTTGTGTTGTTCACCAGTTCGGTTCTAGAATTATTCTTCTTCACCCATTTTGAAAAATATAATACCGCTCAGATAGAGTTGACGTGCGCAGATCGATCTAAATTAAATTGTGCATAAATCTCCATCATCATGGGAACTATATTACATGAGGTCAGCACACCGGACGTGTCGATGATTTGGCAGTTTAAATGTTTTATCGTTATTCTTCTTAGTTAGTAAGGTCAGTCAACATTCAATTAAGAAATAACTCTTGTTTTTTAATAAGGTTATGCAGTTATAACCGAAAGAGTTGAAGACAAAATCTTTAACGCATAGCGTGTTATACAGGGGGGGGGGGGGTCGGAAAACATTTCAGGCACGTATGGCATTTTTTCCCTTTCGATCATTTTTTGTACCCACCCACCCCCACCGCCAATTTTTTTTCCGTTTTCGGCTGTTTTTTTTCGACCATTTTTTTTACACCCACCCCCCCCCCCCTTTTAACACTAAAACAGAGATTTGCGGGGGGAAATTCACTGTAAACAGCTGTATATGAATTTCTGTGCATACTATTTATCATGGATGTTAACATGGACATGTAAATAGGAATGAGTCATTTTGAGGTCATTCGGCCAAAAAAACATGGCTGCCAGCGGCCATCTTGGATTTCAAAATTTGCAACAAAATACAACACGATAACTGCCTGCAGTCAGTTTACCAGTTAGAATTACATTATTTCTCTCATTCAAAGTGGTTTTGAAGTCCAACTCATTGCCAAAACACTAAAAAAAACAAGCAGGAAATTTTGTTTTAGTCGCGGAAAAAATTGCTTGTTAGTGGGTGGTCAAACACTCACCCCGGCATACGTGCCGGATTTATTTTCCTCACCCCACTTCCCCCCCCCGTGTGTTATATAGTAAATATGTCTCATAACTGCATAAGCTTAAAGGGGTACTGTACGCCATTTTCAATAAATTCCCGGTGATAAAAACGATATAATATCGATATAGAAAACTTAGTAATTTGAGTCGAAGATGTATTCTGTAAACGTTCAGGTTAATAGGTTATCTTAAAATCAAAGTTAATAATTTGATATCAATTTAATTTATGGCTGGAGTCATAAATTAAATTACGAATTTCCGTGTACAAGACGTAATCAAAATAATTCACGGATAGTGAATGGGGCAAAACGTGGCACACCTGATCGTGTAAAACAATTATGTTAATACTGGATGTGAACTCAAGCCACTCACTGACTAGTGACTATACAATGACTTAATGAGTATATGTGGCTAGTATGCATATAATATAACATTTAGTTCATACATTTGCCTGAAAACTGTCCAAAAATTACTCTACAACGACAATTGGTATTTTCCCATTCCGGCTAATCTGCCATCCGTAACATTACTTCGTACTCAACAGACTTTCAAATAATGGAAATCTGGTTACCTTAATCTACAACTCAGAGTCTAAAGAAACCAACAACAACAACATTTGGGTACAGTATCCCTTTAATCGAACAAGTTATTTCTTATAATTTAATCCTTTACCCAACAGAAAGGCCCTGTGCCAATGCATTCTCTTATATATGCGAGTCGACCTTAGGTCGCCTCGCATATATAAGAGAATGCATTGGCTTAACACATTACAGATTATAAAATTGTTAAAGAATGTAAGAAAAAATGGTAAAAAGTGTTAAAAAAAGATTTTGTTTAGGCCAATGCATTCTCTTATATATGCGAGGCGACCTATGGTCGACTCGCATATATAAGAGAATGCATTGGCACAGGGCATAACTGTAACTATCACAATGTGGTCAAGGAGCCGGTTCCAATGATATCCATATTTGTATGGTTCTATTGAGACAGACCGAAGATATTTTAGGCTGTTGAAGCTTTATTTGGCCGGTTTTGGCCGGTTTGTTGGGTAAAGGGTTAATCCATCACTTCAAAAGAGAGCCACCATAAGTAGACAGTATAATTAAAACTAGCCTGCAACTTTGAGATTATTTCCGACGACCAAGACAACAGTACAGATGTGACACACTGTCCGTGGGCTGCAGGCGCTGTCATATCAATAACACAGCTGTGACACACTGTCCGTGTGCTACAGGCGATGTCATATCAATAATAAGACAAAATAGAAAAGCCTATAAGCACTACCGGAAAATACGTACCGCTGACTATACAGTGAGTATAAAAAACTCCGAGAAGTGGCGAACATGAGAGTGAACGAAGCGCAGTAGACATTGAGACAAATATATCTTCTGAGTGCCGACAAAACCCGAAAGCATTCTGGCGGTATGTTCAGAGTAAATCCAAACTAAGAAAATGAATAGCGGATCTACAACTTAACATAAATAACCCATTAATAACCGAAGATCAAGAGAAAGCCGAAACTCTAAACGATGTTTTCATGTCTGTATATTTACCAAAGAGCTATTACAGTCAAAATGCAACAAACCAGAGATTTAGATATACCAAGCCACCTCGTCGATATACAAGCTTCACCAATATGTTATTATGTATGCATACTGTCCTTATAAGGATGTTTTTGCCAATTAAACTTATCAACAATGCTTGGTGCGTGGTGTTCACTTCACAAAATGCGATGAACCATCTACGTAATGAGATATTTCCCTAATTCCCTATTTGCAAACATTTGTTTTGAGTTCTCCCGTATTAATTGCATCTATAATATACCACTTTTAACTTACAAGCAACACGACTGGTCGCCACACGTTACAAGCAGAACCTGTCTATTATCACATCGCATGGTTCACCGTCACTCTATTTTCAATTCAAATTCACATAGACAAAATCATGTGTAGGCAATGCATTACTACCAATCCATCTACATAGTATTAGCTCAGTGTATACATGGTTTTACCTGGAACTAAATCAACACAGTTTTTCTTTGGATGTATAAGTACATTCACACATTACAGGCAACATACCAAAAAAAACACAAAACAAGAACGGTGAATTGGTGAATTTTTGTGCAATAATTTTGCGAAATTTTGCAAAATATTTAATTCATGGTTGTTAGAAACAAATCCAGTTCACTAATCATTCGATTTTATATCCATTTTGTAGATTTGACAATCCTGATTACATAATATGGATGTTTACCTAATTATGAGAAATTGACGTTCCCTAATTAGATAACTCTATATATTTTGGAGGCCCAAGTAACTCGAAAAATACACGAAATGGGTTTATATAAATACAATTGAGTTACCTTACCTCAAATATTGCATTTCATCACGCGAGTTCCGTGTTAACCCTTTACCCAACAAACCGGCCAAAACCGGCCAAATAAAGCTTCAACAGTCTAAAATATCTTGGGTCTGTCTCAATAGAACGATACAAATATGGGTATCATTGGAATCGGCTCATTGACCACATTGTGATGGTTACAGTTATGCCCTGTGCCAATGCATTCTCTTATATATGCGAGTCGACCATAGGTCGCCTCGCATATATAAGAGAATGCATTGGCCTAAAAAAAAATCTTTTTTTAACACTTTTTACCATTTTTTCTTACATTCTTTAACAATTTTATAATTTTTAATGTGTTAAGCCAATGCATTCTCTTATATATGCGAGGCGACCTATGGTCGACTCGCATATATAAGAGAATGCATTGGCACAGGGCCCTTCTGTTTGGTAAAGGGTTAAAAGCTATTTAGGCTAAGTCTCTATACAATGGAACACATAATTTGTTTTATTTATTTTTTCTTCTTAACAATGGATGTTTAAATTCATAATTGTTTGTATAAACTAGTGAGAAAATTACTAAAACAGTGAAAAGCCATTCATTTTACTCTAGTTGTTTTAATAATTTACCATATCAAATCGGAATTTGGCCCATTCCGAGAAATCAGGTAAACTCTCGTTTTTGAAGGCACACAACTCGAAAAATACTGGGAATCTGGGAATGGCTTTCTGTTCTGGAATCAGGAAAGTGAGGTCGACAAAAGGCATGACAATTGAAGGACTTCTGGATTTGAATTTGAGTTATAAATCCCTCAAAATCCACAAATTGATGATTTGACCAAATTTATTTTACGAAATCCACCAATTTCTCCTTTTCCGATTTTTGTTTATTTTTATTATCTGGTTTATAGAGGGTTTATGTGCTCATTCCAGCAAAAAAAATTATGTTACAATTAGTTCCGGGTTTGAATTTTTTTCTCATAAATGCACTGGACTACTAACCGAAAAGTTTTAAGACAAATTTAGTAAACCAAGAGTAAACTTGTCTTAAATATTTAGTGTTTGACCATAAACTTAATCGAAACAAGAGCTATTTCCTAATACATTTTACCATATGACACATAAACACATGAATATAACGATAATGTACATAAACACATGAATATATCAATATGATGCATAACACATGATTATAACAATCAATATGATACATAAACACATGAATATAACAATGTATTTTGCGATAGGATACATAAACACACGAATAGAACACTGCATGTTGCGATATGATACATAAACACAAGAATATAACAATGTATTTTGCGATAGGATACATAAACACACGAATAGAACACTGCATGTTGCGATATGACACATAAACACACGAATAGAACAATGTATTTTGCGATATGATACATAAAAACACGAATATAACAATGTATTTTGCGACATGATACATAAACACATTAATATAACAATGTAATTTGCGACATGGCACATAGATACATGAATATAAAAATGTATTACATTCCTATGCGCCATTTCCATTGAAAACGTCTTTAATTGAAAATGGTAATGTCACCAGTGAATTATTTCATTTATTGTCGCTTACTAATCTTGATTGATATTTTTGGTGGTTAATCTTTCTCCACATCGGGACTTTCATGCACAAATTATGCGTGTTTTAATCATATTTGGCGAACCAAATGCAGAAGTGTAATAGAGTTATCAATTAGTTCCGAGAATTAATCGAGGTGAGAGACGTTTCGTGCCGACGTCTCTCGCCTCTCGTGAATTATTTAACGTAATTCTCGGAACCAATTAATTAATCTCTATGTAATTTGCTATATGATACATAAACACATGAATATATTAATGTATTTTGAATCAGGTTCTGTTGGGACGGGTAGAAAATATATAGAGTACGTGAATAAAACGGAGTTTACTTGAGGGGTGTTAACGATAGTCTATAGTCTAAATCTATATTTGCGAATGTATGTCTGTCTGTGTTGTATAAAACGTTACGGGGATGATCAAGATGGCAACAAAGGGGTCTAACAGGGGTCTTTTTTACGAGGAAGATACTGGTGCGGGTTAGATATTTCTAAAGTGACGCTGTTGTCGTCAGGAGCAGAAAATGGGGAGGGGCAGCAACATTTTTATCGCCGATTTCCACCAATCTTATTTTGAATGACCTCCTGTTACACATGTATCTGCATTATTTGAGTGAAATAAATCATAAGACTTAGTTTATTGATGAATAAATATTAACAAATAAATATATTATTGGTTGTTCAATGTTATAAATTTCCCTGTTATTAACTGGAACTAGCCTACCAAATGGCGGCGTTTGATTGGTTTATACAAAATTCCCGCGAAATGTGAATGATCTCTACGGGCGTAGCCATAAAGATTTATTTCCATTTTCTGTATATTATTTCCATGTATGTATATATTCTTCTCATACAAGGAGGTATACAATAAAATAATATGTTCATTACATCCATTGCCATTCGTTAGATATACACACCCTCTATACCGAAATATTGCAAACCATTTATTTGAGAAATGCATACAAGTACCACCAACACCATGCAATGATTCAATATTGTTATTTTGAATGACCTCCTGTTACACATATAATAACAAATAAATATATTCTTGGCTGTTCAATTTTATAATGTTCCCTGTCAGAACGGGTCAGAACACCCAGCAGATTCCAAGGTTTTGTACGAGTGTAATATGATCTCTACGGGGGTAGCCATGAATGGTAGGGATTCATGGCATGTTCTAGGTAATTTGAGATCTCGCCTATTAAGTTCTATCCAAAGAAAATATAACGATGCTTTGAATGAAATAATATCCCACTCGTATCAGTTGGCAAAATTCCTTACTTTTTACTCTAAACATATTTTATTCGTGCAAAAATACACAAAGGGGATTGGGGCACAAGTCATTTGAACTCAGGTAGCCACTCTCCACGGTACAAACATTTCCAATACATTGTTATGAAATTACAAGAGGGCGATAGGAGATACGTATGTACATGGTTAACACAATTGAGTTGCATTATGTCGAGTAACATCGGTCAGCGTATGTGTCTATCTGTAACGGATTTTGTTACTATATAGGCATACGCGAGTATTTTGGGACATTTACGGAATATATTAATGTATTAGTTAATATATTACAGGGATGGGCGGTCTTCGCTGTAGGTTATAATTTGGAAATAACATTGTCAAATTATGATAATTTACTCAAGAATATTCTAATAGTATAGCATAATGATGATATGAATGCGATATTATTTACAAAATACGTTTTGTGTCCGAGAAAATACAGGTCGACTGTTGTTTAGTTTCTCGCAAAAATGCGCAGTGGATTGTTTATAAGATGAGTCACGATATTGCGCCAGTTCCTTATTTAGATTTGCGCGCTTTACATGTATGTCGATTGTAAAACTCCTAATTTGGTGCGCTTACAACTTACAATTCACAATACAACTCATCGTAATATTCTTTATTTGGTATGTATTACCATATATAGGTTAGGAGAAAATAATAACTGGAATGAAAAATATTCATCTCTTTGCGAAAACAATTATATTATGTATACACGATTGAAAACATATTCATTTCTTTGCGATAACAATTATATTATGTACACGTTTTCATAATATATCTGAGAAAATACTCCTAATTTGTGCGCTTACAACTTACAATTCACAAGACGTTTCATCTTAATATTCTTTATTTGGTATGTATTACCATATATATGTTAGGAGAAAACACTGACTGGATTGAAAAATATTCATCTCTTTGCGAGAACAATTATATTATGTACACGTTTTCCGTCTGATAATTTCCCAATCATGAAGTAACATGGATTAGCTTCATTTTGAACTAACAGCGGGTAGAATGGGTCGATTAAAATAAAATTTGGTGTGATTTGAATGCGATTGTTGATTGCGCCAATAATTTTATTTACCCATTCAACAGCGCAACGGAATATTTTCTTTGGACGATACGGTCGTTCCGAGTGTTTGTCTATAAACGATCGTAACGTAACTTTTTATATGTTTGTTTACATAACCAATATACAAACATGACCATAATATGCAATCTACTCGATATTTATGATTGGTATAAGAACAACATCTGTCTATTATATATTATTTCTGTTTATGGCGGTTTTAGTGGATGTGACTATTTAAAAACATATACCCACAAGGAAAGCCGCCCGTATCTTTAATAAATATAAATGTATGTATATATTAATATAGGTGTATGAAATTTGGTATATACACATTTTAAGGGTATGACACTCAAAACGAGGCTTGCTGTTGATCTTAATTTATGTAGCATGGAATTTGACAAATGGTCCGGTTTCGGCCTTGACGGTTACGCTGGAATAATGTATCGATGAATATGGATGAGGATGATGAGGTGGATGCGGCGGTCCCAATGGGTGGGGGGGGGGGGGTGACAGGCAATAAAGGTGTTTGCTATGTGTTGAGCGATTGTATCATGCGGTCATGAATCGAAGCGTTTTGTCGCAGCAAAATTCCTTACCAATGCCAAAGGAAGCATATCTTATATAGGTACCTTCACAAAGGAAGCATGTCTTATATAGGTACGTTCACAAAGGAAGCATATCTTATATATGTACGTTCATAAAGGAAGCATATCTTATATAGGTACGTTTTTACAAGTTTGCGCGGCATATTTTGCAGACATTTTATCATATAAAACCGTATGGTGCCCGCATATATATGAACAGCAACATGCATATAAAATGAATATTTTCCAAAGCTAACGACATGAAAAGTGAAATGTCGGTAGCTCTACACGTCGGTGCTATTAACACACTGCCTTAAAATACACGTAGGATTAATTATTGCGAGATAATTGCAGCATGCTATTTACAGGCAAATTTCGATGGTATCGCTGTATATTGTGGAACCACGATTTGTACTTCTAATGTAGTTAGCTGCGGTATAAATTCATTTTATTAGCATTTTAGCATTCAGTTCTGGCACATTGTAGCTTTATATACCGAAAAGCCTGCAAAAAATGCCTTGCAAATTTGCGAGTACGTGAACGCGCCCTATATGTATTACTGGAATTGAAGCTGCATAGTTCCAATCCTCATATTTGTATGACACAAGCATCGCAAAATTCCACAAAAACATCCATCAGTTTTACGTTGAAAACGATTAAAATCGATCAGAACTGAGAACGCTCTTCATAATATATAACTTTTTGGACGACGGTAACACAGACGCTCTTTATCAGAAACGATCATTGGCAATTTTGCTGCAGGCTGACAAAATTTCAAAACGTGCTAAAACTTCTCTTCTAGAAGTTTATGTAGGGCAAAAAAATAACCTCATATGAATGGGCGCATGGTTCAATCTAATTATTTTCTGGTATAAAAAAAACGTAGAACTGGTGGCTTTATGGTGTGATGTCGGACATAGCAACTTTAAAATCGCCACAACAAATTAAAGCCACTTGTCGGTTTATGCTCCAAAATACACATAATAATATTTGCTTCTGAATTATATATATTACTGGAATTAAAGCTGCCATTGTATAAAAATATACTGTCCTTATGGAATTATAGATCCATTCCTCATATTTGACTTGCTGATGAATTTTTATTTCTAAAACAGCCCGAATGTTTTTCTTTAACCCTTTACCCAACAAACCGGCCAAAACCGGCCAAATAAAGCTTCAACAGCCTAAAATATCTTCGGTCTGTCTCAATAGAACCATACAAATATGGATATCATTGGAACCGGCTCCTTGACAACATTGTGATAGTTGCAGTTATGCCCTGTGCCAATGCATTCTCTTATATATGCGAGTCGACCATAGGTCGCCTCGCATATATAAGAGAATGCATTGGCCTAAAAAAATACTTTTTTTTAACACTTTTTACCATTTTTTCTTACATTCTTTAACAATTTTATAATTTTTAATGTGTTAAGCCAATGCATTCTCTTATATATGCGAGGCGACCTATGGTCGACTCGCATATATAAGAGAATGCATTGGCACAGGGCCCTTCTGTTGGGTAAAGGGTTAAACACAGCACATATGTTACACACTTGAAACATGGCTTGTAGGTCCCGTGGTCCTGTTGAAAAGAATGGGTTCTCTTTTATTAAGTGTTACAACTGTTATGTCACGAAAATAAACGATATCCCTCTCTATCTCTCTACAGAGAGCGTCCACGCTTCCATCGCCCAACTGGTAGATAATAAAGAGCGTTTTCGTTATGAGCTTTTGTGGTCGTTTAATAGACGTATTACGCATGGGTGAGTCTGTGATAGTTTAATAG
Source organism: Siphonodentalium dalli (assembly GCA_032622095.1). NCBI lineage: Eukaryota > Metazoa > Mollusca > Scaphopoda > Gadilida > Siphonodentaliidae > Siphonodentalium > Siphonodentalium dalli. Next base: position 163,162,629 of record CP136068.1, on the reverse strand, counting down.
ACATATTACGCATGGATGATTCTGTGATCGTTTAATAGACGTATTACGCATGGGTGATTCTGTGATCGTTTAATAGACGTATTACGCATGGATGATTCTGTGATAGTTTAACAGGCATATTACGCATGGATGATTATGTGATCATTTACTAGACGTATTACGCATGGATGATTATGCGATCGTTTAATAGACGTATTACGCATGGATGATTCTCTGATAGTTTAATAGACGTATTGCACATGGATGATTCTGTGATCGTTTAATAGACGTATTACGCGTATATACGCATGGATGATTCTGTGATCGTTTAATAGACGTATTACGCATGGATGATTCTGTGATCGTTTAATAGACCTATTACGCATGGGTGATTCTGTGATAGTTTAATAGACGTATTACGCATGGATGATTCTGTGATCGTTTAACAGACGTATTACGCATGGATGATTATGTGATCGTTTAACAGACGTATTACGCATGGATGATTCTGTGATATCCCTCTCTATCTCTCTACAGAGAGCGTCCACGCTTCCATCGCCCAACTGGTAGATAATAAAGAGCGTTTTCGTTATGAGCTTTTGTGGTCGTTTAATAGACGTATTACGCATGGATGAGTCTGTGATAGTTTAATAGACATATTACGCATGGATGATTCTGTGATCGTTTAATAGACGTATTACGCATGGGTGATTCTGTGATCGTTTAATAGACGTATTACGCATGGATGATTCTGTGATAGTTTAACAGGCATATTACGCATGGATGAGTCTGTGATCATTTAATAGACGTATTACGCATGGATGATTATGCGATCGTTTAATAGACGTATTACGCATGGATGATTCTCTGATAGTTTAATAGACGTATTGCACATGGATGATTCTGTGATCGTTTAATAGACGTATTACGCGTATATACGCATGGATGATTCTGTGATCGTTTAATAGACGTATTACGCATGGATGATTCTGTGATCGTTTAATAGACCTATTATGCATGGGTGATTCTGTGATAGTTTAATAGACGTATTACGCATGGATGATTCTGTGATCGTTTAACAGACGTATTACGCATGGATGATTATGTGATCGTTTAACAGACGTATTACGCATGGATGATTCTGTGATCGTTTAATAGACGTATTACGCATGGATGATTATGTGATCGTTTAATAGACGTATTACGCATGGATGATTCTGTGATCGTTTAATAGACGTATTACGCATGGATTATTCTGTGATCGTTTAATAGACGTATTACGCATGGATGATTATGTGATCGTTTAACAGACGTATTACGCATGGATTATTCTGTGATCGTTTAATAGACGTATTACGCATGGATTATTCTGTGATCGTTTAATAGACGTATTACGCGTGGATGATTCTGTGATCGTTTAATAGACGTATTACGCATGGATGATTCTGTGATCGTTTAATGGACGTATTGCGCATGGATGATTCTGTGATCGTTTAATAGTCGTATTACGCATGGATGATTCTGTGATCGTTTAACAGACGTATTACGCATGGATGATCATGTGATCGTTTAATAGACGTATTGCACATGGATGATTATGTGATCGTTTAATAGACGTATTGTACATGGATGATTCTGTGATCGTTTAATAGACGTATTACGCATGGATGATTCTGTGATCGTTTAATAGACGTATTGCACATGGATGATTCGGTGATCGTTTAATAGACGTATTACGCATGGATGATTCTGTGATCGTTTAACAGACGTATTACGCATGGATGATTCTGTGATCGTTTAACAGACGTATTACGCATGGATGATTCTGTGATCGTTTAACAGACGTATTACGCATGGATTATTCTGTGATCGTTTAATAGGCATATTACGCATGGATGATTCTGTGATCGTTTAACAGACGTATTGCACATGGATGATTCGGTGATCGTTTAACAGACGTATTACGCATGGATGATTCTGTGATCGTTTAACAGACGTATTACGCATGGATGATTCTGTGATCGTTTAGCAGACGTATTACGCATGGATGATTCTGTGATCGTTTAACAGACGTATTACGCATGGATGATTCTGTGATCGTTTAACAGACGTATTGCACATGGATGATTCTGTGATCGTTTAATAGACGTATTACGCATGGATGATTCTGTGATCGTTTAACAGACGTATTACGCATGGATGATTCTGTGATCGTTTAATAGACGTATTGCACATGGATTATTCTGTGATCGTTTAATAGACGTATTACGCATGGATGATTCTGTGATCGTGTAATAGACGTATTACGCATGGATGATTATGTGATCGTTTAATAGACGTATTACGCATGGATTATTCTGTGATCGTGTAATAGACGTATTACGCATGGATGATTATGTGATCGTTTAATAGACGTATTGCACATGGATGATTCTGTGATCGTTTAACAGACGTATTACGCATGGATTATTCTGTGATCGTTTAACAGACGTATTGCACATGGGTGATTCTGTGATCGTTTAACAGACGTATTACGCATGGATGATTCTGTGATCGTTTAATAGACGTATTACGCATGGATGATTCTGTGATCGTTTAATAGACGTATTACGCATGGATGATTCTGTGATCGTTTAATAGACGTATTACGCATGGATTATTCTGTGATCGTGTAATAGACGTATTACGCATGGATGATTATGTGATCGTTTAATAGACGTATTGCACATGGATGATTCTGTGATCGTTTAACAGACGTATTACGCATGGATTATTCTGTGATCGTTTAACAGACGTATTGCACATGGGTGATTCTGTGATCGTTTAACAGACGTATTACGCATGGATGATTCTGTGATCGTTTAATAGACGTATTACGCATGGATGATTCTGTGATCGTTTAATAGACGTATTACGCATGGATGATTCTGTGATCGTTTAATAGACGTATTACGCATGGATGATTCTGTGATCGTTTAATAGACGTATTACGCATGGATGATTCTGTGATCGTTTAACAGACGTATTACGCATGGATGATTCTGTGATCGTTTAATAGACGTATTACGCATGGATGATTCTGTGATCGTTTAATAGACGTATTACGCATGGATGATTCTGTGATCGTTTAATAGACGTATTACGCATGGATGATTCTGTGATCGTTTAATAGACGTATTACGCATGGATGATTCTGTGATCGTTTAATAGACGTATTGCACATGGATGATTATGTGATCGTTTAATAGACGTATTACGCATGGATGATTCTGTGATCGTTTAATAGACGTATTGCACATGGATGATTATGTGGTCGTTTAATAGATGTATTACGCATGGATGATTCTGTGATCGTTTAATAGACGTATTACGCATGGATGATTCTGTGATCGTTTAATGGACGTATTACGCATGGATGATTATGTGGATTTTCGCGATGACTGTGAGATACGAATGATGGCGAATACAAGTATTTTTAAACTTTCTTTTTGAATGATAAGCTGAAAATAGGGGAATCCTGAATTATTTAGTGTCAAATCGGATCGTTTGAATCCCAAAAGTTATACATAATTCGGAGATCGTTTCATTTGTGCCGGTTCGAATGTTTTAACCCTTTACCCAACATAACGGCCCTGTGCCAATGCATTCTCTTATATATGCGAGTCGACCATAGGTCGCCTCGCATATATAAGAGAATGCATTGGCTTAACACATTAAAAATTATAAAATTGTTAAAGAATGTAAGAAAAAATGGTAAAAAGTGTTAAAAAAAGATTTGTTTTAGGCCAATGCATTCTCTTATATATGCGAGGCGACCTATGATCGACTCGCATATATAAGAGAATGCATTGGCACAGGGTATAACTGTAACTATCACACTGTGGTCAAGGAGCCGGTTCCAATGATATCCATATTTGTATGGTTCTATTGAGACAGACCGAAGATATTTTAGGCTGTTGAAGCTTTATTTGGCCGGTTTTGGCCGGTTTGTTGGGTAAAGGGTTAATCAGCGGGCGCGTAAAATTACACATGTAGACAATAATTAACGAACATCTACAGTTATCTTCATTCTGACACTTTTAGGATATACATGTACCACACAATTTGGATGATTAAAACAAAGATAAAGCAGTCCTGACATGGTAGAGATACAGAGCGAGTATTTTAATTCTGTGCAAAACATTGAAAACAGCTGAAAAATGGATGCGACTATATGGCAAGTATTAAGTAGACAAGTTTTAAGTAGACAACATTTGGAAGCTCGAACGAGCCATGTTCGTTTGAATACAACAACTCGATTAAACTTACCAGTAGATTTTTCGTGCCAATTCGTAGAACAAAGGCTCGATGCGGATGCATCGTCTTCGAGGTTCAGAATGTATCTGATGGAAAACGGCGACGAATCGAACTGGTTTCCATGGTGATCGGCCGGCGCAATGATGGGGTTGGGTGACGGGGAGCGATTCCTTTCTACGGCGAATAGTTCCTTCTCCCTTTGTTTCCAGGGCCCTTCTTTGGACTCCGTGCTCGATACCTTATCGATATTGGTTCCGACACTGTCCATATTCGTAATGCTAAGCCCGTAACCGAGCTCAAGCGGCATCTTATATTAAGCGCGAATCCCTAGAAAATATTGATGACGGAAATGTCTCCGGGTAGGGAGATGATTAAAACTTACGAAGCCTGATGTCTAGATAAATTACATGTTGATTAAATGTGTATACAGGGTTCCAGATCTCCAGTTACAGCAGCAACAACAACTAATACCAATGCCAATTTGTAATGTAATACAATTGTTGGTAATATATATGTTTAAGCCAACGACAACAACAACCACAACAACAACAACAACAACAACAGCATACAAAATTAATATGATTTAACGTCACTTTTCATTTGTTGGGGATGATCATCTTAGAAAGTCATAAGTTTAATTAGCGAGAGTTAAGTGATATCCTGCGATTTCTGATGGCGCTTTTCAATATGCTTTCGTTATTGGCATTTCATCCACATGGTTACTTAAAACATTTCACAGCGTCTGTCTGCATATGCAGCTATTTTCACCGTTTTTCATCAAACTTGGGCGGTCCCAATTGTCTTTGGAAAAAAAAATACTTGCGCTGGGGGAGGGGATGTGGGTGGTTGTATGGGGAAAAACTTGCGCGTGGGTCCCATAAAACTTATATATATATGTGACCCGCCATATCAAATCCAGTCGTAAGTCGGGATTTTGATTACCCTGTGTCAATTTTTTACAATTTTAATAATTTTTTCTCGTATTCTTTAACAATTTTATAATTTTACCCATACAGAGCCCCAGACAAACATGAGCAGACGACACTCTTCTATATATGTGTGGGGCTCCCTGCAGGGTAATGGATGTTTTTTTATTTTATGTCCTAAAAAATGTAAGAAACATTTATTTAAAAAAAATGATAAAAAATTGTTAGGCCAATGCATTCTCTTATATATGCGAGGCGACCTATGGTCGACTCGCATATATAAGAGAATGCATTGGCACAGGGTAAAAAAAATCCCGACTTACGACTGGATTTGATATGGCGGGTCACATATACAACTGAAACAAGCTCTTTATTCAGCTCTTTATTCAGCTCTTTATTCAGCTCTTTATTCAGCTCTTTATTCAGCTCTTTATTCAGCTCTTTATTCAGCTCTTTATTCAGCTCTTTATTCAGCTCTTTATTCAGCTCTTTATTCAGCTCTTTATTCAGCTCTTTATTCAGCTCTTTATTCAGCTCTTTATTCAGCTCTTTATTCAGCTCTTTATTCAGCTCTTTATTCAGCTCTTTATTCAGCTCTTTATTCAGCTCTTTATTCAGCTCTTTATTCAGCTCTTTATTCAGCTCTTTATTCAGCTCTTTATTCCTGTGGCCCCTTTGTGCGTTGACAGACTGGTGGCCCTTTTTGCGCTTCTCGCAGATGACAGACAGATGATATATACTTTTATATATCGAGATAATATGTATTTTGCTACTTCAATATATCCTCGTGCATATAGGTTCACACTGGACCTAAATATTTACTTTGGTTCATATTGGACTCATTTCGTTCTGGAATAAGCCCATGGTGGACCGATACCCGTTATTCCGTCGGATGGCGATCATGGCGCGGGCCACAGTGATAACACATATATAAAGAGCGTACATCTTGTGCTGCAACATATCATCGTACAAATAGGTTAATACTGGGCCTAGCTATTCATATATGTTCATATTGGACTTATTTGATAAACAAAAGTAATTATTTTTATTTATTTAATTACATTTTTTTAAATAAAACATTTGAAAATCTAACCCCGTTATAACCTCCGCAATGGGTACCCCGCCCCCATACTGAATTTGTTTGAAATCGGACCAGCAGTCTGGGAGAAAATCCAGACAGACAGACAGACAGACGGCCATGCAGACGGCCATGCAGACAGACAAACAGATCCTACTATTACACACACACATCATTTTTTTTGCACAGATGTAAAAAAAAACACACTATTTATTCATGCCATAGCAGTTATAGAATGTCAATTATGCTCTTTATTATTTTGGCTGGAGAAAATCGGGACCCGACTTAATGAAATCTATTCATGAATTGAATAAGTTTTTACGGGTCATATCAAACCACGATAAAAATGTCAAATCCCCCCCCCCCCTCCATTGAAAAAGTTACCCAAAAAACTTTCACGAAACATGTATTGTGTGTACTGACAGTCAATTGGCCAAGGATTATATATATAACAATATATAATCGGGATTCACGATTAGGTATTCAGTCTGAGACACATGTGTCATGTGATATTGGGATTGCACAGACACCCCCCCCACACCCCCCCCTCTAGCCACATCCCTGGGATTGCATTCCAAAACGAGTATTCTGATTTAATCGAAGGGGGTGATTATATTAACTAACTAACGGAGATATTCCGACAAAAAAAACAATTAAAGAAATATTATGCACTTGTTCGGGTGCGTGAAACTGGTAGGTTGGTATTCAGGCACCATGTCATCTGGGAGAATGTAACGTTCTACTAACATAGCCGAAAATCTGAACCAAATCGACCATACCACTCCAAAGAAAACATCGTCTGAACTATGCTCAAATGTAAATATTTACTTCTATATTCGGGACGCAACTATCGGCGATAAACTTTTTGCCATCGAGAGTCACTGCATTTCATTAACATATAAGAATGACGGTGTGTGTTGTCAATTTTGATATAAAATTTGTAAAATATTACTACTTTGAGGAAGATCATTCACCATTTCTATTTGATCACCCTACTGGAGTGTTTAATATCACTTTAAAGAGCGTTTTTAAACGGGGAAGTTATTTGACTTATGGACGGCCAAAATTGATCACTCGTGGTGTTGTAAACTGTTTTAGAAAAATCTCCGTTATTTAATCCAAAGTACGTTCTATACATTGGCTTATCCCCTTAACTCAGCATTCTCATTTCGAAATACAATCCAAACATCCCGTGGCACCTCGTACTCAGATTGAAAAACAAGCACTATGTAATCGTGAATCCAGATTGGGTTGCTTTCGCTATTCAATCGTGTGGGTATTAGGTGGTACTGGGGACCCGAAAAAAAACAAACAAACAAAAGAAGAGAAAACGTTAGTGGTGTTTTCCAAGTATTCCCTATCGGCTACTAATATACATTGATCCATGCAGATGCCGAGTAAGTCGCCCACGAAATTAATCACTCGGAGTCGTCTGCGTCTATTGAATCGCCTCATCATGTTTGTGTCATCATTTGGCTCCATCCTACCCCTAATTTATCAGAACGCGGCGGCTGGAAACCATACAAGGGAGACTCATTTCCGACAGTTTCATTCTACAATATTAAATCGTGACTGAGAAGCCTTTGCATGTACATCAGTTCTGATTAAAACCATACTCAGACTCTAAAGGTACTTTTAGAGTCTGAGTATGGTTTTAATCAAAACTGCCTCCATATAGGCTCTATTTGAGATTAATCGGGCACGGTTATGATGCGGGTTATCTACTAATCAATACCCTTTCTCTTGACAAATTTATTTTTGGTATCCCGATTTGCATTTTGTGTGGTTAACTAATACAGGTAAGTGGTTGTCTGACAGGGTAACACATCTGCCCGGTTCAACGAAAATCACACATAGCCCCCGGAATGACAATAACAAGTCAGAATGGAGCACTGGATGACGGACCATACGGCCTTTCCGTTTGTCAACATAAATAAATAATGGCTTACAACCTATCCGTCATATAATTTCCCCATATAATGAAGGTGATACATCAATGTATGGGTGTCAAAAGAAAGGGGACGTTGTCTGCTAGGCATATTAAAAAAGATTCGAGGCTAAATATGATGATGACCAAGGTCCCAATTTATCGCAGACAAATTTCTCCTCGTGCTGGTGACATGAGTTTTGAGGTGCAATGTGAAAGCTGGATCCTGGAGCGGAACGTACCCCACAAAAAAAAAAAAAAAAATGCCAAAAGTAGGTCACTTTTAGATAATTACTTCCATGCAAATGAGCTAGAAAGATGCCAAAATGTTTCGATAAGATCATCATCAGTTGCAGATCGTTGATTAATTGCCATGCTAAGCGCATGTCACATAACGTTTCGCGTCGTTACCTGCAATACGTTGAACTAATTTGATGATAATTTGGCACAGGTAATTATAATGTATATATAATTTTAGCAAATTGTGGTCAAGTTGATGTACACGTAAGTCAAGTTGATATACACGTAGGTCAAGTTGATGTACACGTAAGTCATGTTTACAATTGCAATAACATTTAAAAGTAAAAATCATGGTATAAATTAAAAATTAGGTTACATGTTAGAAAATAATGACATGCGAGTGTGGTGACTTCCACCCAGTGTACATGTTGGTGTAACCCATATGAATTATTTTATGAACACATATCTTCTATACGTAATGGAGCCCAACCTGGACAGCCTACCTGTGGCTTGTTCCCGTTGGTCTGAAGTGCAGACGTTATGAAATATGTCACGACTCACGAGCTCCGGTGTGACGTATATTCGGCGTTTATTCGCCCGTGACGTCACACGTCAGGTACGTGTAAGGTTATTTAAAGGGATACATATCAAATGCGTGCTATTAAATAACTATAGCTTTAAGTTGTCGAAATGTTTAAGTTCCAATCTTACATCTGTTCATTTAGAGTGTTAGACATTAATTTAGTTTTTATATGAGCAACTACTGTTGGAATGTGGATATCCATATATTTTTTACAAGATGGGTTATGGTGAATGGTTCCGTGTTCCGGCGGTTCTATGAAGTTAGTGTGAGCTTTTTAAAGAGCGTTGTTATATGAAACTCAAACAACCCCAGTTATTATAACCAAATTTAGAGGTATGTTATTGTTACATGGCCATGCACTTCATATACAGAACGCGGAACAAAGCGCCCTTCATATGGGTTTTTGTTTGCATCCCGGAGTTCCCTTACAAAGCAATGATAGCACAATCATTGCAACTACAAACCCCACCCATAACAGTCCGGTGGTAATTTGTTTATATAAACGTCGGAGGTACGTATAGTCTCTGTATTACACATATATGTAAACCAGCTCGAAACGTATATCTGTGTGGTGTTTGTTAGTGCCCCATATTCGTGATAGACAGTCCTGAATCTAAACATACCCAGAACAATCGTATACCAGCCGTACAGTGTACCAGGCATCAAGGTTAAAATCACAGAAACCCAACCCCCGTTTGGGGACACGTCCCACCAAATATATAGGTATCGAGAGAACTATCCCAACATACATCATGCTGTGCGTGTATATATTATATACTCGTTGTTATATAATTATAAACATACATATACTTGTATGCGTCTGCTTGTATGTGGGTATCGGTATGCGTGTACGGGAGTCTCATAGTTCACGAGCAAATCGCCCATAATCACATCCACATATCTCCTATATGTATCCCACATGTAAATCGCGGACTAGACGCTCTTCATATAACATACGTTCTGCGATTGACACGTGTGAATGTAATGCGTCTGATGCGATGTTCACATGCTGTCTGCACTCTGAGATGACAATTATTTGAGTTACCAAACCAGGAATTTGAATATGTATACAGCCATACACCATGCAATTCAACGCGAGTACGCACTCAACGTCCATATAGTACAACTCGTCCAATTGATTCCTCAGTATACCTGTATATATAATATAGCTGTAATTACCTTGTGCGTTATGGGAATTTAAAAAAAAGGTCCCCCTTCCTATCCTATTTTTTGTCCTCTGTTACTGGAAACGAAGGTATTATTTTTTGGCATAACCAAAGAATTGGTTTATTAAGGATGCCCAGCAGCGAGGGGGGGGGGGCAGAATTTTTCCGACACGAATCCTGGGGGTGGTGGGTGTCAAAATAAGCTCAAAGCAATTTTTTCAGTGACAAAATTATTTGTTTTCCTTCACAACTTTTATTGGATTTTTACTAGTTTGTACTGGTTTGTAACACTAAGAAATCAATAATAAGGAACTGCAGCAATTAACACTAAACACGCTAGGGCCATTGGATGTTGGTTTGTGCCTCTTTAGGACAAGGGAAAGTATTATTAATGCAGCTGAATCGCCCATGCAGTATTCTATGTAATTAACATGAAATAAGGATAACTTTAAAGAAATAAATTTAATGCCAAATCTGGTCAAACATGGGCATTAAACACTGATGTATACACTGATGTATAAAGAAAAAAACATGTAACATACCTAGACTTGTGAGTGGATAACACAAGTATCTCATTTGTGACAAAAGAGATAGAAATGGTAATAATTCACAATCTCATGTAGTCATGAATGAGTTAATACAGGTTTCTACTAAAAGTGTAGGTTTGTTTTTTATTATATGCTTTACTCTTACATGCTACACTTGAGCAGTCCAATAGAAATAATGCCTTTTCTGAACTCATACAAGATTCCTGAATTCATATTAGATAAACTGTGAACGTTATAAAATTCCTAACCAATCCTGACCAATCTGAAACTATTGGAATCAATAACTTTCTTTGATTTCCCATTGGTGCTCCTGTGTGCTCTATTGTATTGCTATATGTTCGATAAACATATTTTAGTAATGTCTAATGAGTCTGGGTGGCACGTAACATATAATAATTTAACCTATCTGATATAATACAATCACCTATCTGGTGTAAACCAATATCACCTATCTGGTGTAAAACAAAATCACCTAGCTGGTGTAGAGCAATATCACCTACCTGGTGTATAGACATAATTTTTATTTATCTTTATAAATTTCCGTACGCGCTGTGTCAGTGATCGGATATACCCACAATAGCAATAAAGCTGCTTAATAGGTTTTGTGACGAGAAGGAAATTGAATGCAACCTGGACACAATACAATGACTTCAGTTTAGCAATAACATGTTCGATGGTATGTAGCTATTAGAACGTCAGTTTGTCTATATACATGTATGTTCGATATAATATAATGATTAGAGCATATCTTGGAGTTGACTACGCGAATGTAGTGGCCAGTGGAAATGGTGTAGTTCACTCTCCTTCGGCTCATGAACAACACCCTTCCCACTGGCCACTACATTCGCGTAGTCAACCCCAAGCCATGCTCTATTCATATACTAAGCTTTAAAATAAATTGACTGCAGAGCTATGGAAATATGATATTTAACAAAAACGATTAAAAATCCACTGCAGTCAAGAATATACTGCTAGAGACCAGTCCTGCTGTTCATTACTAGATTCGCTGAATCTCAATGTAGGAGATTTGGTCCTGGTTTTCTCTGTATGTTTGGTGTTTTGCGTTCCACAAGGGGTGGGTTTCAAGACATGGCTGGAAAAAAACAGTCCGGACATATATACCAAAGTTCATTCATATCCATTGAGAAACAAGCAAAAAGGAGAATCCCGTACAGAAAAGTTATCCCACTTTTCAAGTTCGGTAACTCTAAACATAATAAATACTCCACCGGTGAATGTGGCGCTTTATTCTTCCCGCAGTTTGCTTGGTGGTAATTGTGAGATTGGTTTACGATTGTACATCACATTTTTGATCTTTCTAGATCATATTTTGTTATTTTGTTTACCGTTCTTCCCCCACTAAAACCCCCAGAAACAGTCGAATGGTACTCGATTGGAATCGGTAAATCTCCACTGTATAAGATCCCATATACAGGAGGGATAACTCCAAATTCACGCAACACATATTTTCCTAAGTATTTTAACCGTATATATATGATCATCTTACCAATAAAAACTAGGTTTTAAATATTTATTTTAACTTTTATCAATGTGAAAAAAGAGGGATATCCTGAACACAACAGAAAATAACTTAATGTTAATTTTTGTTAGAATAACGTTGCGTTATTCTCTGGGGGAAATCGGTCAGAATTTACTGACGAACACCACGACATACCAAAACTATTTTAGAGTTGGGTTCATAAAAACTGTGTTCTCGCGCGTTGTTTGAGTATGATGTTGTAGCGTAACTGTCGTTTATATAGAGTCAGAAATGTGCGTTGTTAGTATTTTCGTGACTTTAATTATTTGGATACAGGAGATACAGCACAGTAGCAATGTTATATTTTTATGCCTCCGAAACATGCCGAGCATTGCCCTTTGAACATGCTTGGGACTATACAACACACCAGGCGCCTATTTTTAGAAGCAAATTTGATTTTTGAGACAGTGCACCGTCTCAAAAATCAAATTTTAAAGGGCAATGCTCGGCATGTTTCGGAGACATACAAATACTGTGCTATATCTCCTACATATATACTTTTGAGACCTTAAATTGTGCATATAGTGTCCTAAGTGCGACGTCAGAATACAGCGGCCATTCGAGCTTCATTATTTAGGGTTGCTTCGGTGGCCGTGTGGTATTGACGTAGGACTTTGAGTCGCAAGGCGCGTTCGCCGTCGGGTCGGGGTTCGCATCCCACCCAATCCAATTTTTTTTAATTATTTGGATCACGCTAAATGTTTGGGTTTTATCCAATTAACAATTGAATTGAAGTAATAAATTTTATTTAATTAAAAGTTAATTCTTTAATTAATTTCATACATTTGAATTTGAAACCAAAATTAAATACTAGCCTGAAACTTATATTTAGACTAGACTCCGACCTGGTAAAAAAAACGCAATATATCGTCACTGCTTGAGTTAAATCAGGAGTCTAGTCTAACTATAAAGTATAAGTTGCAGGCTAGTATTTAATTTTGGTTTCAAATGTATGAAATTAATTAAAGAATACTCTTTTAATGAAATAAAATGTATTAATTCAATTCAATTGTTTATTGGATAAAAGCGTGATCCAAATAATTAAAGTCACGAAATTACTAACTACACACATTTCGGACTCTATATAAACAGTAGTTACGCTACAACATCATATAAGAAATAAACGGCGGTTTCAATGTGGTCATGGGATTTTGACCGCCAGAAAAAATCAGCAAACTGCATGAACCCCGAAGGGGTTCATGCGGAGTTTGCTTATTTTTTAACGCGGTCAAAACCCATGACCACGTTGAATCCGCCGTTTATTATTTATATTTATATACTTAAATTCATTATGAACTAGGATTGTCTGTCTTTCTCATTATTTATTCATCTATTTAAATGAACACATGGAGTTCAGTTCAGAAAGTGCGAATCCTCGTTTTTTGGAAAACCAAACATTTTGAGAATCCGTTCTTGAAGAACGGAAAAAAACGCAATTTCACAGTTCAGTATACAAATATGACAAACTGTCCTGTTTAGCTAGTAACTAATGTAGACGTGTTGATTTCAAGAATGATAGCGTAACTGAAACTAACAATTAAGTTTCGGCTGTGGATAAGAAATCGACAACACGCCGTTCTACCATAATGATATATTCGTGAGGTTCGGGTTAATATTTGTAGTGGTAAGTAAAATGATAAAACGTTATTAAGTAGCAGGATTTTTGAACATCAACATTCAGTAACACCGGGCAACAATATACAGTTGTCGCCCGTTGTCGAGGGAGACATTGAGATTTGTCACCCGCTCGGGAACGGAATGTCTCCCGAGGAGCGAAGCTCCGAGGGAGACATTCCGTTCTCGAGCGGGTGACAAATCTCAATGTCTCCCGAGAAGAAGGGCAACAACTGTTTTGTTATCCGATTATACCACAGAAAATATCCTTGCCATCCACACGCACGATGTTGCACTGAGTCACGGGTGCTTTCTTTCGCGATTATGTATATCTTCAGTAACCACTTATCGTTCCATAGGATTTCTGTTCCATAAACGAGAGTCAAGCTGTTAAGCGTGTGATATTCCGCGTTTAATTACGATCATTTTGGTGGTCAAATCGTCAATATCGGTCCATGCAATGTAAAACAATAAGCCATATACATGTAGGTATGTTCTCGTCTTCTGCAATGTGGCATATTCAATGTCGTCTTGTGCGCGCAATTTACTCGCGATGTTCATTTCATAACGGTCTTCCCCGAAAGCTATTGGGAAGTTGTCAATTTAATCAATGTACATCCATATGTGTCAGTGCACATGGCGATCCTCACATAAAATACATCTATGATCACATTGCAGACATCGCGGAGGATAAGCGTACAGTACCATTCATTCGCGACAAACGTATGCATTACGTTGTCTATTAGCGAACATTTATAACCAACCAACCTCAAAGGATCCTCTCTTTCAATCTTGCATCATAATGTCGACATGAACAAATTGAATCACCGAGATGTTTCGATGTAAAAAGTAAATAATAACGTTTGTCCGATAAAAGTATCAACTTAAAAGTTCGAATATTAGTGTTCACTAAATATATGCAAATTAGCAAACACCACAACTGGTGTGTTTTGCGCATTCGTGGGGTATATAAGATCTATGATTTTTTAGTACGTCGTAGTGATGTGAAATAGATGAGTTACTGCAGTGGGTGTTTGGAGATTATCTTGCAATATAACATCAGGCGGGCGACAAAAACAATGTCTCCCGGGTTAGCGGGCGACAGTGTGATTTGTCGCCCGGCACGTGACAGCACATGGGCCAATCAGAAGGGTGGAAAATAGGGAGGAGGATAACAACACTGATTATAGACTAAAATAAATTTCTTGCCAAATCCGGACGTACTATATAGATACTCAAGCAGTCGGCAATGTCCGACAATCCCCGGTCATTTCCGGGACCAATGTGTTCATAAACCTATGAACGACATTGGAAGTGACGTCACGTTGCGTTCATAGGTTTATGAACGCATTGAATACGGGGGCGTGTCTACCGTAACGCTATGGGGGAATCGGGGGAGATATTAGGTGTATGTAAATATATAAGAAATGAACGGCGGTTTCAATATGGTCATGGGATTTTGACCGCGAGAAAAAATCAGCAAACTGCATGAACCCCGAAGGGGTTCATGTGGAGTTTGCTGATTTTTAATCGCGGTCAAAACCCATGACCACGTTGAATCCGCCGTTTATTATTTATATTTATATTCTTAAATTCATTATGAACTATAGAGGATTGTCTGTCTTTCCCACTATTTATTCATCTATTTAATTGAACCCATGGAGGCCAGTTAAGAAAGTTTTAATCCTGTTTTTTGTAAAACCAAACATTTTGAGAATCCGTTCACGGAGAACGGAAGAAAAAACGCAATTTCACAGTTACGTATAAACATATGACAAAATGTCTTGTTTAGCTAGTAACTAATGTAGACGTGTTGATTTCAAGAATGATATCTGAAACTAACAATTAAGTTTCGGCTGTGGATAAGAAATCGACAACACGCCGTTCTACCATAATGATATATTTATGAGGTTCGGGGGGATATTTGTAGCGGTAAGGAAAATGGTAAAACGCTATTGAGTATCGGGCTTTTTTTAACATCAACGCTCAGTAACAACGGACAACAACACTGATTATAGACCAAAATAAATTTCTTGCCAAATCCGGACCTACTATATATAGAGGATCTCACATGAGTTTCTATTTTATACGGAATTTATCAACCGAGTTCACTAAATTCGATTTGAGCCGAGGTTCTAAATAGAATTTAGAGGACGAGGTTGATAAATTACGTATAAAATAGGACGAGTGTGAGATACCTTTTATCATATGATCAAATAAACCCGAAGCAACGCGAAATATTCATCGAAAACAACAATCATAAACTACAGCGATCGCAAGTTATTTGAAGAACGCCTTGACGTCATCGCACGCGCTGATATTAATCGTGTCTATTACCGATAATTATGAAACTGCTTTTATGGCCAAATTATGTGATAAATATATATAGATACTCAAGCAGTCGGCAATGTCCGACAATATCCGGTCATTTCCGGGACCAATGTGTTCATAAACATATGAACGACATTGGAAGTGACGTCACGTTGCGTTCATAGCTTTATGAACGGTTTGGATAAGGGGCGTGTCTACCCTAACGCTATGGGGAAATCGGAAGAGATATTAGGTGTATGTAAATATACTCAAATAACACATGAGAACACAGTTTTTATGAACCCAACTCAAAAATATTTTGGTATGTCCTGGTGTTCGTCAGTAAATTCTGACTGATTTCCCCCAGAGAATAATGCAACGTTATTCTAACGAAAATTAACATTAAGTTCTTTTCTGTTGTGTTCAGGATCATATCCCTCTTGATAAAAGTTTAAATAAATATTTAAAACCTAGTTTTTATTGGTAAGATGATCATATATATACGGTTATTTAAAATACTTAGGAAAAATATGTGTTGCGTTGTGTGAATTTGGAGTTATCCCTCCTGTATCTGGGATCTTATGCAGTGGAGATTTACCGATTCCAATCGAGTACGGTACTATTCGACTGTTTCTGGGGGGTTTAGTGAGGGAAGAACAGTAAACAAAATAACAAAATATGATCTAGAAAGATCAAAAATGTGATGTACAATCGTAAACCAAACTCACAATTACCGCCAAGCAAACTGCGGGAAGAATAAAGCGCCACATTCACCGGTGGAGTATTTATTATGTTCAGAGTTACCGAACTTGAAAAGTGGGATAACTGTTCTGTACGGGATTCTCCTTATTGCGAGAAACAACGGACCTGACGCCACATAACACCCCACTTAGCCTACACCTTTTATTTGGAGCCGGTCTCGGCTTACACGTACTTTATAGTGTGTCCCGATTCTAGCGGATTTTCGATATGTTATGCTAAGGACATATCGCTTCTTTGTCATTGTCTTTACCAATTTATTCCGGGTTAACCCATCATTTCGCGTACCACGAACATATACTAGGTAGGCTACGGGGGTACTAGTTAATAAATAGAGCATGGCTTGGAGTGAAATACGCCGATATAGTGCATAGTGAGGTTGTGCACTATGCACTATATCGGCGTATTTCACGACAAGTCATGCTCTAATTGTTATATTGTATCGAACAAATGCAGAAATTAAAGGCAAACCAGTGGGCAAACACCATTTTTTTTTAAAGAAAAAAAAAATAATATGTAAAAAAAAAAAAAAAAAATTTAAATCCCTCTTTGTTCAGGTTTGTTTGTTTTTTTTTTTTTAATTAATTCTTTGTAATTTTTTTTTTTTTCAATGTTTGTTTTCCTGTTTTTTTAAAAACCTTGGCTGCCTGTTTGTTGTTTTTTTTAATTATTTTTTGTTGTTTTTTTAAATTATTTTTACTTGTTGTAAATGTTTATTTATTGTTTGTTTATTTTTCATGTTTGTTTTCCTGTTTTTGTGTTTTTGTAAATTCCCCTTTGTTCAGGTTTGTTTGTTTTTTTAAATAAAGTTTTTTGTTGTAATTTTTTTTTTCAATTTTTTTTTGGATCAGCGGCGAAATAACAAGTAGTTTCAGAACAAAGTTTGATGTAGTGTTCGTTACTATTTTTAGTAGTCAAAACTACATACGCATAGTGCACGATGGGAGAGACTTGAAGGCGTAGTATACAACTACGACTAAGACTAATAGAGTCGAGTAGCCAACCAATCGGAAAGCTTGATTCCAATAACAAAGTCACGTGAGATACAATATCATTATATAGGCCTACTGTGCTGGTATACAGCCAACTAAGAAAGTACACAGCTACACCAGTGTGAGTGTATACTGAAGTTTAGCTTCTCTAATAATTATTCTGGGTCCAGCCATCTAAAGACGACTATATCGCATTCTATTATACCGCCTCGTCGAGTAACACAATCACGTTGGAGTTATTCTTGCCGACAGTCTGTACGACTCGGTCATTTCCGCTGCGCTAAAATGGTTTCGGTTCCAATTCCGTAATATTGACTGGACTGAAATATGACCTTGAACTTCCTGGGAGGAAAAAAAAAGAAGAAAATATTCGACATGGGTGCCATTTCACGCTTGGAAAGTCCTAACTTTGGGGGATATACTCAATAGGATTTGATTCTTAGAAATAACATAAGCACCAGCGTAGCCATTACGCTAGAAGATTTCATCCAAACTAATTATTTTAGGTTTGACGACGCCACAAAATGAAAACTTCTCCTTGAAATTTACAACTGAATTTGTCCCCTTAGAAACCGGAAACAAAGCTTTGAATTCCAACCACTGACCGAATTTTTCATCTATATAAATATATATACATATGTGGAACGTATAATTCAAGTTGTTGTTTATTACTATGCATTCTAATTCTGTGAATCTTCTTCAAATGACAATTTAAATTTCAAAAGCGAAATTGGGCTGTGTGTTTCGAAATGGCTGGGCCAATGGATAGTTCAACCAAGGCTTTGATGAGGAGAGAAAAACGGAGTGTCGCAACATATTTCAAGAGTGAATGCTCACGACATAGTGGTCAGGAAAAGTTGAATGACTTGCTGAATCACATTCTGAATCCAACCAGACCAATTGACGATGTTGATACCCTTGAGTGGTGTAAATGGTTGATAGCAGGGGGAGCAACTTTTGACAGTTTTTCAAAGACAGGTAATTACAGTATTACTCAAAATAAGCATACTATTTTATTGCTGACTGTAGTGTGTACCCTTGAAGCAACAATCTGCGAAAGCAGTCATTTTTCTGTTTCTCTATGTTGTATTAGCCAGTTCTGGCATATTACGGCGGGTGTAGAAGTCGAAAAAATAACGCGGGGAATGTATTTCTTTGTTAATACCTGTTGCTTAATAATTTATTCATCGGTACGTGAAGTTCCCAGCTCGAGATTACATTATTTATGTGACTTTTGACACCCAATTCCACGATAAATATTTATTTTATTCCCTGTCATCAAATTACACTGATAATACCGTAAGCGACCAACGCGGAAGCAATTGTGATTGGTCGATCGCCAAAAGTATAACTTCCCGCAACCGGTTTGCAAAACTGGTCAAGCTCCCCACTGCGTAGCCGTAACAATCACAATGGCTCAGTACACAATCCAATGCGAAGATTTAATACTATAATTTTGTGATTTTAAGTTTTAACTTTCTTTTTCATCATGTGTTCAAATTGTTTTTGTTTAATTCTTTGTTAATTCACTCCGCAATCTTGTATCACAAATCGTAATTGCCTTGAATAACATCGGGCAATTTGCCAAAGATAAAGATAATTACACCATCTTAATATTCAAAAAATGGTGAAGTTACAGGGCTGCTTTTAACAACTTTAACCTTCAGTAGGAAAATCACCAGTTGCTGACAATGCAGCATGATAAGTGCATATTACATTACATGTTGGTCCGTTATACACCATAAGTTTTTGCTGAAACAGCTCCGGCCCGGATATAAAAAACCAGCGGTATATATCCCCATATAGGCCTACTTTCAGATGACATAATATGTCCGACAGCCAGACAATTAAACGTGGAACTAAAAGGTGCACTGTAACTGCATATTTATGACTTACAAAGATTTACCAGACATTTGGGGATATTTGGGCTTCTAGAGTTTGAGCGCCCAGCCATGAAACACGTATATCAAAACTGTCCTCGATATTTCCCTGATGTATATACACCATACTATGTAGCATATAGCCGATGACCATGCTCTGTCAACTATTGCTAGTCACGATTTAAATCATCTTATCGCAGGGCGCTAGATTGTGAACAGTGCATTCAAAATGAATAAAACATCATTATTACAGATTTTATAACTTATGAAAACTAATACAATTATATATATTTGTAAATGCTAAAATTTCAAATAAATCTGAATTTTCTACACACACTTTACATATACAATAAATTTCAACAATTGTTATATAAATTAGATGTGTATATAATATCTAAATTAGCAATTGCAGAGAGTATATAATTGTTGGATTCATTCACACGTTCCCAGAAACCAAACACAAACTTTCTCCTTAGCATATCAAGTGTCATCACACAGTCAGAAACAAACATTCCACTCGCACTAGTTGTAGTTACATCTTCTATCATAACCCATACACAGTCTATACACGTTATTGTAGGTTACTTTCAGTTTAGTTAAAGCTTTTCTTTTGAATAATACCCACAGATGAGAGCAATATAGTGGGGTGATGTATCGTTGAAAGAGGAACGATTTCACCTGCTGTGAGCATTTAAAAAACCTCCTCATTAAAGTGTTCACTCTCAAACAAACTGCCCGATATTGACGTTCAATATCACCATCGTCAGATAAATCGTTGTTAATGACATGTCCCAGATATTTAACCGAATCCACAAATCTGAGTTCTCTCTCACCGAGGAACAGTTTAGGTTAGTAGAGTTAAATTGTTGATTATAAATTCTATATTATCATATTTATGCTGTATTCGGTATTTAGAGACAATTATTATACACTTTATTAACTTAAATTTATATTAAATTAAAGTATTTAGAACTCCAGAGGCAGTTTAGTAAAAATACGCAGGGAGAGGATGACCCGTTTTTGTGGACCGAAACCACATCTTGGCGATCGACCAATCAAAATTGCTTCCGTGGAATCGGGTGTCAAAAATCACGTAAATAACATAATCTCAAGCTGAGAACTTCAAGTTCAAGTACCGATGAATAAATTATTAAGCAACAGGTATTAACAAAGAAATACATTCCCCGCATTATTTTTTCGACTTTATAAGGTTCCCTGTCAAAACTTTAAAAAGTTCCTGGGTTTCGTACGGGAGGAATATGATCTCTACGGGCGTTAGACAGAGTAGAGATTCATGGCATGATCTAGTATATACCCAGCTGATATATTACTATCAGGCCTCTTCATAAGAGGTGAGCAAATGCTCGCACAGGCCTCGTTCACACCTGAAATGTTTTTAAGGTGAGCTCCTACCCACTTGCCTCGGTCACAGAATCAGGATCGACCAATGTTCAGTATGGGTGGCATTGCGACGATGATTGCGTGCGTCGACAATGAGTCAATGACTCGACATGCACTTATGTCTAATAATATACCGAATATTTGGTCATTTGTGATAGTGAACATGTAACCATCTTAAATTATTGATGACTACCCACTAATGCGGTCGTGTTAGTGGTATTTTTTTTTATGCCTCTTTGAACTTTTGCTGGGGAAATCAGATCATAATTCTAAATTGTCAAGTCGCTAAAAATTGAAACACATGGGATATTCCCCGCAAAATTAGTCTACGATTTAATAGTTGATTACATGGTTCGTTTACCCGTGGCCAGGTGAATGAATCTTATGATGATATAACTTCGACCACAATGGCAGCAAAGGGTCACCAGTAGGGTCCTGTGAATATTCGATTCGAGATTCGATTCGAAAGTCATATTCGATTCGAATTCGATTCGAAATTGCCAACTCGAAATTTCGAATATACACTGATGGAAAAGTAGGCTGCTTGCGGGCAGGTACACACGTCGATCTTAGCTGTTTTGTGCCATTTAATTACAGAAAATGATGTATATATGTTTCTTATAATACTCATTGTACATCGCGATTATATATATTAAATATAAGTATAGACAGCAATTAACCACAATATGACAACTAAATACGTCTGATTTCTATCTTTGAACATGGTAGCCTAAAGCTCGGAGATCGTCGATGTACCGACGACGCGCGTAAATAATAATAGCTATGAGACTGGTCAACTGCTAGCGTTATCCGCGGTCTATCCATCTCTGATTCCGTGTTATGTAATATTGCTCAGAATTTAAACAACACGACTCGTGTTCCCGGCATCGAAAACTGCATTTTTGCGGTGTTTTCTTTTGAAGTTTACTTTCAATTTCGGAGCGTTTTTGACACTTGACAAAACGTCATCCGTTATTCATGTTTATTTTAAACATGATAAAGCTGCAGGCTTACACATATGATGAATGCAACATGGTGTATAAATCGCAAGCATCTGGGACAACGACCCACCTATGGAATCATCTGTCCAAGAAGCATCCATCACTACATAAACAGGCTACACTGCGACTGTTGTTGCATCTTCAAGTTTATAACAACGGGTGATTCCGAATGTTGATTTGCAATTTTGCATGCACATGCAATCTGTACAAATTTTGCGTGATTTTAGTTCCAATAATCCGTTTAGTGGTTATATATTAATCATCGTGACAGCCGCTTGGACGTTTTAATCAATTATTAATTGAAGTTAATAGTATTGCAAATGACGGTTCATCGCCACATACGTTATGATTTAACTTCATGCATGTAGTTCATGGAACGTTTCTCAAATCGTCTAATCGTTGACAAAACATGCCCAATTGAGAATACAACATACAGATATGATTCGAATCGATATTCGTTTCGATTTCTAGCATTCGATTCGATATTCGATTCGATCAAAATCTCCAATTCGCAGGACCCTAGTCACCAGGTAGAATTGGCAACATTTCTACAATAGTTCATTATCTGAATGCAAAACCTTTAGAACACAATTTACACTAGTGAACTAGGGTTGCCACGACTGAGTTTTCAGAATCGACCGTTATAATCGACGGTTAGTCCATTAATCGTTTATGCGGCCTATATTACACCCAGGTAAACAAGTGATAAATGCGAAATTACAATTACTACTTTACATCCAGTCTGAACCCAGTTATAATTTATAAACTGTCAGTCAGCAGGCTTGTCATTCTGAGGCCTCCGCCCGTCATCGGCCACCTAAACTCAAATTAGCGCTGCCGTAAATGCCCTCCTATCGCTATTCCCGCAGACGAGATATTTTTATAATATCTGTCCAGTCAATCAATGTTCCCCATGAACATGCATCGCGTGTGGAATTGTTGCATACTTATTGAAAAAGGACAATAGTTAGTTTTGCAGAGAATCACATTGTGTACCGATTATGTCACCTGACATATATAGAGCACCTAATTTATTTCGCAGGCTTCGGTGTCTGTCTCAATAAAACCATACAAATATGGATATCATTGGAACCGGCTCATTGACCACATTGTGATGGTTACAGTTATGCCCTGTGCCAATGCATTCTCTTATATATGCGAGTCGACCATAGGTCGCCTCGCATATATAAGAGAATGCATTGGCCTAAAAAAAATCTTTTTTTAACACTTTTTACCATTTTTTCTTACATTCTTTAACAATTTTATAATTTTTAATGTGTTAAGCCAATGCATTCTCTTATATATGCGAGGCGACTCACATATATAAGAGAATGCATTGGCACAGGGCCGTTACTGTACTTTTGGTTTTGTTATTCAAAGGGCATGCAGCTTTGGGGGGTCATGTAGGCCTATAGGTAGATAATGCCAGATATTTGAGCTTTTGTGGGGTTGTATAACCTGGACATTTTCAATAAAATGTTACAGGAAATAATTAAGCAAATTATTAGTTTATATACGTTACAACTTACCACATTGGAGAATGTAGTGTATGTAGCACTAATAAGTGATGACACAAACTTGTTAACAAACTGTCTAGTAACTTTGAACATTCCATGTCCTGCGAACTTAGTGAATAATGGTGACCGTTTTACGGTATGAAATTTGAAAGTTTTACATTATGAAAAGTGGCGAGAGAACAGGCTGTCGGGTGGTAAATTGTGCTACAATGTTAACTTTTACTTCCAGGTATGGCATTTGTGCATAGTACTCAGTCCTTCCCATGGAGACGGGAGCGATTGCTCTCGCACCCGTTCCCACTCGCAATTTTCCATTCACGGGTGCTAAAATGTGCACTCGTCCCTCTTGTCAAAATGATTCTGATGACTGTAATTATTGATTCATTATTGACCTATTTGAAGGTTTATTTTGATCCTTTTCTGTTTCAATTCAATTATGGGCATGTGAACGTGACAACGTGTGACTACATGTAGGTGTACAATGTACATGTATGTCCCATTCTGACATTTTGTTTGAGAAACACCCAACTTGTGATTATATTACAGGGTGCATTTATCCCCGTCTTCTGAATTGCAGGAGCAAAGTAAGTGCTCTTGTTGTGTTTTCCTTCCTGGGAGGGACTGAGTACTGCTTACATACTCACCCCCCCCCCCCCCCCCCCCCCCCCCCCCCCCCTGGCGATTAGTCGATGAAAGTTAATAACCGACAACTACCGCACCTGTCGAAGGTTAGTCGATTAATCAAATAATTGTGGCAATCCTATAGTGAACAGCCTGTATACATGTCTGTATTCTGAATTTCAGTGCGGGAATATGATAATGCTGTGACATGCGGACTGGTGTGGACAGCTAATTTTGTGGCCTACAGATGTCGAACGTGTGGCATTTCACCCTGTATGTCTCTATGTTCCGATTGCTTCCAAGCTGGTAACCATGATGGCCATGACTTCAACATGTTTCGCAGCCAAGCTGGTGGGGCGTGTGATTGTGGAGACATCAGCGTGATGAATTCTAAAGGGTGAGTTAAGTTGTGCCTCTTACCGGTATATCATACTCTTGGGCTCCAAATAAACATGCATGCACGTTTATTATTTTCTTGGGAAATTTCCCCCCTGCACAGTCCTTATTTGGGTCTGCACGTTTATTAATTTTGAGGCTATGAAAATTGAAATCGGCACAAACTCAAGATTTCTATATGACTCTGATACCAAAATGATGAGTTTATATCATTATGCATGTACATATTCAAATATATGACACACATGTGAACATTTAAATACTGAATAAAACACCACATGACACATACCGTACTATGTTGATTCCTATACTTGACCTACCGGTACACGAACTGTAAAAATAATATGTTTAACAGTTGATGTTTTGCTCAGAGTTTCCCCTGCACTATTATTTGGGTCTGCACTTTTATTAACTTTCAATGGAATCCCCCCCCTGCACTATTATTGGGGCCTGCACTTTTATTTGGAGCCCGAGAGTAGGTTTAGATGAATCCATTGCAATTTTTTTTTTTTTTTTTTTTATGGTGCCCATATCAGCCATGAGCAATGGGGATGCCACATTGCCCTGGGCCCCCTAAAAGGGCACCTTGCCTTGCATACCAGAAGCAGTATATTAGGCCAAAAAACTAAAAAAAAAAGCTAACAGAGCGAAAACATTAGGGTAGGTACATGTAGGTAGGGAATTTTTTTTTTTTTTTATTTAAATTTTTTTTTTTTATCCAGCTGCAGAAATATTGAACTACCTCGACCGAAGTGACATAAAATGCCAACATGTGTTGTGGGTAAAGTATTACTAGAACAACACAAATATATGTTAAGATTGAATAAAAGATCAAACTAACTAGTACTTATTCACATACTGCATTTTCATGATTTTGGCTATAAACTTGGTTCGAAATTGATGTCACTAACATTTTATTAAGAATTTTACCCATAATAGGGAGTGTGATGGCCGAGTGGTTAGCATGTTCGACTACTGGCCTGAGGTTTCTGTTGGACCCCGGATCGATTCACCTCGATCCTCGACAAAACAAAAGTCGGGAGTTCTGAGCGTGCCAATATAAAGTACCATGTATGCCTCGCTGAGGTGTCGTTAAGCGGTAATCCTCTCCCGCCCGGTGTCATGTACAGGGATGACACTGGTTTGATCACATCATCCCATCGGGTGGGGACATTAATGGCTGTCCCGTGTACAACCATGTGTGCACGTTAAAGAACCCTACTGTGGGCAACGATCCACAGGTTAATGGCAAAATTCCTGTCTAATATATATATTGTGACGACTACATCCTACCTGTATTGTCTGGAGGTAGCCAGTACACCCAACCTACACGTGTAGCTTGCCTGGTTTTTGGAAACAGTAGCTATACCCCTAACATGTGTGGTGATAACCTCTATATATATCACATACACACAGTGTTCGCGCTGGACCGAAAAAAACTTTAGCCAAATGAAAATTTTATTAGCCAAATGAAAAAAACTTTATCCAAATGTTTTTTGGCCAAATTAAAAAAAACTTTGGCCAAATTAAATCATCTGGAAACTAATAACTTAATATTGTTACGCCATTATCAAATTACAATCTGTCATAAAAGCATGCATATTATTTTGACTGTATCGATATTGACGACAAATAGCCACAAAATACCTGTCGTGATTCACATTTGGCTGATTAAGCTATTGTCTTACACTTGGTGCTCATAAACCTCGACCGTCATAAATACAATGTCATCATAAACATGCATTGTGCAGGCGCGCCGTGAGTGACCAGACAGACAATGGGCTGACTGGGGGATTATGGGATTAAATGTAAAAATTAATAATGACCTTTTGCTGCTTCGTGCAGAGTGACGTAATCTTTCTCCAGATTAAAACAGCCTGCAAATGTTACGAACAAATTGCTTATATTCCGGCGTCAATGCACTTTACAAAACATTGCTTTCTTCACATTGTCATAATTCAACCACGGTCGGTTTAATGTCCATGCGTCTTTGAATGTCCGTCTTGTGAAAACTAAAGATGATTGCATATCACTTTATGATCGCTTGGTTGATAGAGTTGTCGATCGGCTTTCCCTTTGTACGATAATTCATCGTCTTGAATGTCAATCTATTGAGCGCTTTTATTAATTAGCTTTCTGGCTCCATGCTATCAGTCTCCATTTGGGTTCAAAAAAAGTTTAGCCAAAAGTTTAGCCAAATTCGAAAAATATTAGCCATTGGCTAATTTGGCTACCGACAGCGCGAACACTGCATACACACCCACCATATCTGTTGATAGTAGGGCCCTGCGAACCTTAAATTTTAGGTAGAACCGAACCTTGAAACCGAATCATCGTCTCGGTTTCGAATCGAACCGAACCTCGAACCCAAACACCGACCTTGTTGTCGAAGACTCATGATAGAGTGGACAATCAGAACTGTTAGTGGACATTATTATAGTAAAATCAACGGTTATTTAAGTATTTCCCATCTACACTATAAGATAATTACATAACAAAGAATTATTTTATATTAGAGATGGGTAGTCTGTTTATTCGTTCGCGACTTTGGTTTCAAATCTACGCATTTTGTGTTCTGATCTTTTCTGTTTTTGCAAGTGACTTACGATTTTTTATTATCGGAAAAGTAACACACGTAGGGTCCCAAATAAGCACTGTGCAGGGGGAATTTTCTCTTGTAAATAAATTAATTACCCGTATGGCATATTATTATTGTAATGTCGACACTCGGTAACTATTAACAGACAACTAAATTGTAGCAAGAAATAAAGCACTCGACCGTCAATCTATAACTGCGACGACACACGACAAAGATCAAAGCGTGCTGACGTCATGTTGTAGCAATTAAGTGTCACAGTCACAAGACAAAGCACATCAGGTTACATAATCATGTCGATCATTTATGCTGATAAACAATGACCACACCCTCTCCTCACTGTGATTGGTTGAATCCAATTGTTGACACAGAAGTGCTGCTCGGAAATATCTATTCAGTTTCAGCCAGTTTACGGAATTCAAAAAAGAGAGAGATGGAGGAGAAACGGGCAGACATGCAATATTTGCTCATTTTGCGGGACTAAAGAAAAGGTTCGATATAAACGAATCCCGTCTAAGGTTTCGAACCGGACCGAATCATCACGGCGGTTTCGAATCGAACCTCGAACGGTTCGCAGGGGACTGGTTGATAGTGTTCCTATATTCCATACATGTACATGTAAGACCCAAACAAGGCATAAAGCAGGTCTGAGATCCACTCTCAAGAAATTAAAATCGCAAAAATCATGGCCATCAATCCACAACCAATCACACCTGGGGTTTTAACTTTTTAGACAGCTGTCACTTCATGGTTACTACTTTTCACAGGGATATGTTAGAAATCATGTGTTTTGCACACTAAAGATCATCAATATTTATGAGCATTGGTGGGTAAAAACGTTTTTTTAAAAAGAAAATTTGCCTTTTTCTCAAAATATCAATAAAAAGTTTAGGGTTGGCGGTTATTATTAGGGTCATTGCGAGCGCAACTCCCATCTTAAAAGGGTTAATAGTTATATATTAACATTATAGTTATAAGTGGTGTTTACCAATCCTGATTTTTTTTTCAGTTTCTGCCAGAGACATGGACCGGAACGAAAAATGGCTCAGACATGTTCTCCGCCCCAAGGACTGCTCGCTGTAGCTCAATCTATGATGGCCAGGTTATTTTGGCGATTACTGTACCATCTCAGGCAGATTACATCTTCAGGTACATGTACATGTATCTTCCCTTCCCAAGTTTTAGAATTGAGGCTTTTGTGTTGCTTAATATCATTTTCACACATGTTTTGTCGCAACAACCACCTATTTACAGGCCTGCAAAATTGAGGCGATCATTCAGTTCGCCTGGAGGTTATCTAAAATGAAAATGTTGCAAACGATTAAACAGGTTAAATGCAGGTCTTGCGATAACTAATTCTCACCTTAATTTTTTCTCAATCAAGTCCCAAAAATGAGACATTCAAATTTATTACGGTAGTTTAATGAGTTGCCCATCTGTAGTTAACATTACCAGTTTTAACCCTTTACCCAACAGAACGGCCCTGTGCCAATGCATTCTCTTATATATGCGAGTCGACCATAGGTCGCCTCGCATATATAAGAGAATGCATTGGATTAACACATTAAAAATTATAAAATTGTTAAAGAATGTAAGAAAAAATGGTAAAAAGTGTTAAAAAAAGATTTTTTTTAGGCCAATGCATTCTCTTATATATGCGAGGCGACCTATGGTCGACTCGCATATATAAGAGAATGCATTGGCACAGGGCATAACTGTAACTATCACAATGTGGTCAAGGAGCCGGTTCCAATGATATCCATATTTGTATGGTTCTATTGAGACAGACCGAAGATATTTTAGGCTGTTGAAGCTTTATTTGGCCGGTTTTGGCCGTTTTGTTGGGTAAAGGGTTAACATAACTCTAAATGAGAACCATGATAACACAAGCTCTGATGTCTCCCAAAATTGCCCTTCAGGCTGGTTCCTGGGTGACACCCTCTAAATGATACAGTGATATATAACAAAGACTACAAAGAAGCCCGAATGTGGACACTAAGGTAGCAGCACAAGATTTATCGAGTTGTAGGGGTCTGAAAAATAGAAAAATACAGTAATGCTCTAAATAATCGACTCCTTAACCACAGCAGAATTATGGATAACTTTTCAGGAATTAGTCTGAAATATGGCTTGATAAAAGCTCTCAGTGAGAGCTTTCCAATGAATGGCAACAAGCCATATTTCTGACTAAATCCTGAAAAGTTACCCATAATTCTGCTGTGGTTAAGGAGTTGATTATTTAGAGCATTACTGTAAGTATCTCGGGGGCATAACAGCCAGTGTAGCATGTGTTAAATGTGTCATTAACGGTTATTATGAAATTTGTCATGGATGTTGACATTGACATGTAGATGGGAACGAGTCATTTTGGGGTCATTCGGAAAAGAAACATGGCCGCCATCTTGGATTTCAAAATTCAATCCATTAGCACGGGCTACAGGCCGTACTGTTCGTCTTATTGTCATGAAATTTGTCATGGATGTTAATATTGACATGTAGATGGGAAACGAGTAATTTTGGGGTCATTCGGCCAAAAAACATTGCCGCCGGCAGCCATCTTAGATTTTACTCTTTGCATGACTAAATCCTTTGACACGGGCTACAGGTCGTACCTTTGGTCGGATCATCATAAAATTTGTCATGGATGTTAACAATGACATGTAGATGGGAACGAGTCATTTTTGGGTCATTCGGCCAAAAAATATGACCACCAGCAGCCATCTTGGATTTTACTCTTTGTATGACTAAATCCTTTAGCACGGGCTACAGGTCGTACCTTTAGTCTGATCATCATGAAATTTGTCATGGTAGTTGAAATTGGAATGTAGATGGGAACGAGTCATTTTGGGGTCATTAGGACAAAAAACATGGCCGCCAGCGGCCATCTTTGATTTCAAAATTTAATCCATTAGCACGGGCCACAGGTCGTACTCTTCGCCTGATGATCATGAAATTTGTCATGGATGTTAATTTTGACATGTAGATGGGAACGAGTAATTTTGGGGTCATTCGGCCAAAAAACATGGCCACCAGCAGCTATCTTGGATTTTACTCTTTGTATGACTAAATCCTTTAGCACGGGCTACAGGTCGTACCTTTATTCTGATCATCATAAAATTTGTCATGAATGTTAATAATGACATGTAGATGGGAACGAGTCATTTTAGGGTCATTCGGCCAAATAACATGGCCACCAGCAGCATGTAGATGGGAACGAGTAATTTTGGGGTCATTCGGCCAAAAACATGGCCGCTGGCAGCCATCTTTGATTTTACTCTTTGCATGACTAAATCCTTTGACACGGGCTACAGGTCGTACCTTTGGTCGGATCATCATAAAATTTGTCATGGCTGTTGAAATTGGAATGTAAATGGGAACGAGTCATTTTGGGGTCATTAGGACAAAAAACATGGCCGCCAGTGGCCATCTTTGATTTCAAAATTTAATCCGATTAGCACGGGCCACATGTCGTACTCTTCGCCTGATGATCATGAAATTTGTCATGGATGTTAATTTTGACATGTAGATGGGAACGAGTAATTTTGGGGTCATTCGGCAAAAAAACATGGCCGCCAGCAGCTATCTTGGATTTTACTCTTTGTATGACTAAATCCTTTAGCACGGGCTACAGGTCGTACCTTTATTCTGATCATCATAAAATTTGTCATGAATGTTAATAATGACATGTAGATGGGAATGAGTCATTTTAGGGTCATTCGGCCAAATAACATGGCCACCAGCAGCATGTAGATGGGAACGAGTAATTTTGGGGTCATTCGGCCAAAAAACATGGCCGCTGGCAGCCATCTTAGATTCTACTCTTTGCATGACTAAATCCTTTAGCACGGGCTACAGGTCGTACCTTTGGTCGGATCATCATGAAATTTGTCATGGATGTTAACAATCACATCTAAATGGGAAACGAGTAATTTTGGGGTCATTCGGCCAAAAAACATGGCCGCCAGCAGCCATCTTGGATTTTACTCTTTGTATGACTATATCCTTTAGCACAGGCTACAGGTCGTACCTTTAGTCTGATCATCATAAAATTTGTCATGGCTGTTGAAATTGGAATATAGATGGGAACGAGTCATTTTGGGGTCATTCGGACAAAAAACATGGCCGACAGCGGCCATATTAGATTTCAAAATTCAATCCATTAGCACGGGCTACAGGTTGTACTGTTCATCTGATCATCATACAATTTGTCATGGATGTTAATATTGACATGTAGATGGGAACAAGTAATTTTGGGGTCATTCGGCCAAAAAACATGGCCACCAGCAGCCATCTTGGATTTTACTCTTTGCATGACTAAATCCTTTGGCATGGGCTACAGGTCGTACATTTGGTCAGATCATTATGAAATTTGTCTTGACTTTTGACATGTAGATGGGAACGAGTCATTTTGGTGTTATTCGGCATTAAAACATGGCTGCCAGCAGCCATCTTGGATTCTACTCTTTGCATGACTAAAGCTCTCAAATGTTTTTGAATTGTTGGAAAACATAGCCACCAGCAACCATCTTAGATTTTACTTTTATATGCATGTATATATATATCTCTTCATGTTGATAAACTAGTAAATTAGACATTCAACTTTCCACATTCCTAATCACTCCACAGTAACACATTAAATTATTCCCTTTCCAAGTTGAGCTACAGTGTCATTGACACTTTCATTATTGATTATGAAAAAAAAAAATTGTGTGTTGTCTCCACGAACCCTTTAACTCCGACTCATGTGTGGACAATACAATGCCATCTTCTTGAAACACATTGTATTAATAGATCAATCAGTCGCTAGTGGTCCACTGATCAAAGCACAGACCTGACCTTACCTCAATTTTAATGACTATTTCAACAGTACACGTCATTCAGCAAGTGACCTACTTTGTCAATGACATGTCATTTACAACCGGCGGCAAAACTTTGATGCCTGTCTTACTGCTATTGCTGCAATTTTATTTCACTGTTAACCAGAGTGATCTCAACCTATATCATATCAATCTACATGTATGTCTTTCCCCATGTCACGTCAACACTGGAAACTGCACTCTGTGCACTGGCCCGTGTGGGTTGCTGAGCAATAGTTAAACTTCCCGGAATAAACTTGTCAACAGACAATGAATCCCCCCCCAATTCCCGTTATAAAGTTGACAACTTGACAGGAGTTATTAATATAAAGCCCCTCCCATTTAACTGTCAATCTCGTGACATTGACTGAGAGATTTTCGGAGACGACGTTCCTCATTGGTCAACGGGTAGTATTTGTACTCTCTAATTAATTTTGTTCAGACAACGCAGTGCAACAATGTCGGCATCTTTATGCTTCCAGGCCGATGGGATATCACTGATAGTCGATACATGGACGAGGTTTTAATTAGTTTTTTTCTTCTTAGACAATACATTACAAGTTGCAACAACAAACATATTTTAGCGAGTTCATGTAGGCTTACCTATAGTCATGCAAGCACATACTAGTACCCACCGTCGTTATCGCTATATATCAGTGTATATACAGTCCGTACAAATATTCGGCAATATCACTATAATTTTAGGTATTAAAGTAAAATCGCGATACGTATCGTATCGTGACCTCTGTATCGCGATAAACATTGCTTGATTTGCAACCAAATCTGCCCAAAAAGGTATGTTTCAGATAGAAAGGTATGTTTACAAATTAACTATAGAGATAATAAGTACTTTTGGTGTCCACTTTATGCTCATAAACTCTTTTACTGCACCTTAATAGAGGGAAAACCCCGGAAATTTCCAAATACTAAAAGTTTCTAAAAAAATAAATATAAAAATAAAAAAAACCTACCTACCTACCCTAATTTTTTAGTGGTAGTTGACCCCAAACAATCCTATTATTTTTTTGGCCTCGGGTGGAAGAAGCTTATTTACTGATATTCGCTCTTTGGGTTGAAAATGGTCAATTGAGTTTATGACAGTTTATGTAACTCTCCTGCTAACTTATGGTATGGGTTACCTAAGCACAAACCAGGCAAACGAAAAATAGGTTACATAATTTTGAAACCCGCAGGACTGTATTTACTAACATATCTTAGAGAAAAATTTCAGGCTATAGCTTGAAGTCATGTTATCCTATTTAAAATCTATTTTAAAGCTAAACAGCTATATATGTACACAGAACAAGTTCTATCTCTCTGCTTTGGCGCAAGTGCCATTTTGACAAACCTGTTATCACATGTTTCTTTGTGTGTTTATTGTCCCCTGAAAAAAAATTCGGGGGACTATTAAAATAGCCGGTGTCCATCCGTGTGTCGAGTCGTGCGGCCGGAAATGGTTTCCGGATGATAACTTTAGTTTCGGTTATTAGATTAAAAGCAAATTTCATAGGTGAGTTTATCAGACCAAAATACAGGTCAAGTTCGAATATTGGCTTGCTCCGCCCAGTTTTGCGAGAGTTATGGATCTTTTTTTACTTAGAATCTTGTAATTTTCTGGTTTCCGGATGATAACTTCAGTTTGTGTGATCATATCTTAACAAAATTTGGTATGTGAGTTTATCAGCCCTATGTACAGGTCAAGCTCGATTATGGGTATGCTCCGCCAATTTTTGCAAGAGTTGTGGCCCTTTTTTGACTTGTTTTACTTAGAAAATTTCTCACTTATTCGGTTTCCGGATGATATCTCAAGTTTGGATCCTTTAATTCCAAATACCGTTTTTATGTGGATCAGTCATATCACGATACAGGTCAAGTTCGAATTTGAGTTTGAACCGATGATTTTTCTCAGAGTTATGGGCTTTTCGACTTAGAAAATTCAATTTTTCTTGTAATTTTCTTCATTTTGTGCCAATTTGAGGTTATATTTTGACTTTAAAAGTTTTTTTAAGATTTGGTTATTCGTATGCATGTCAGTAATGAGACAATGCACAAGTGTCTTATCCATATACAGTAGTATACTTCTACAAAGCCTCCGCTCCAAATGAAGCCACCTGTTCGGGGGACACTGTGGCCGAGCGGCCTTTTATTACACCTCATCCATCCTAGAATCAGTAGTGTTGCAATGTTTATTCAGGTCGGGCACATACACGTCTTGTTTTGTCACATGTAATGATTCATTTTTATACGCCCACATTTTTAGTTTCCTGATGAAAACTTTAGTAAGTATCAACTGAATGGACTGAAATATGGTGGGTTTACTACATCATAAGGCCAAAGTTAATAAATTGTTTGTTTGTCCACACCCCTACCCAAAAAATTTCAGGTGGGTAGGTAGGTAGGGATTTTTTTTTTTTGCAAGGTGGAATGGCATACTAAGGGTCCCCTCCATGGTGCAGGCCGAGGGTATCAATATTAATAAAGTCAGGGATTAATTTGATAACAAATTAAAAAATTTATAGTTGGAAAAACACAACAAGAACAATAAATAATTATGTTGTTCAGTCACAGTTGCTGGAGTTTCTGACCGAAAATGAGCTTCTCAGACAACATACCACTACTAAAAAAAAAAAAAAAAAAAATTCTTAATCTCAATAAAAGAATTTCCAGTCGGCCGTTAAAATCAAGTCGGTCGGGGCGAGGACAAACAAATACCTTTTTAATTATGGCCTAATATTCACCATTTTCGAACTTCAATCTGAGTCTATGTCTCCTATAGCAGATGAGGCCATGCAGAATGAGGTCCCAAGAGGGTGAATTTGGTAATACTAGCCCAATTTGCGGGATAGAGTCACTAAATTCACCTTCTGGGTACCTCATTCTGCCATTGACAGGCACACTAACCTCAGGCTAGCTCTCATCACTTATTATGTCTCTTTTTAAGATATGGTGAATACATTTTCAGTGGGTATGGATGATGCCGAGTTATTCCTCTCATTCTTACATTCGCTGAGCGACATGGGAGCAGCGATGAGAACCGTGATGACACAAGCACTCACCAACCCAAAATACTACAAAGATTTCATTGAAGGTAATAAAACATATTAAAGGGACATAACTCTAAAGGAGAACCGTGATGACACAAGCACTGACCAACCCAAAATACTACAAAGATTTCATTGAAGGTAAAAAAAACATATTAAAGGGACATAACTCTAAATAAGAACCGTGATGACACAAGCACTGACCAACCCAAAATACTACAAAGATTTCATTGAAGGTAATAAAACATATTAAAGGGACATAACTCTAAATAAGAACCGTGATGACACAAGCACTGACCAGCCCAAAATACTACAAAGATTTTATTGAAGGTAATAAAACATATTAAAGGGACATAACTCTAAATGAGAACCGTGATGACACTAGCACTGACCAGCCCAAAATACTACAAGATTTCATTGTAGGTACTAAATCATATTAAAGGGACATAACTCTAAATGAGAACCGTGATGACACAAGCACTGACCAGCCCAAAGTACTACAAAGATTTCATTGAAGGTAATAAAACATTAAAGGGACATAACTCTAAATGAGAACCGTGATAACACTAGCACTGACCAGCCTAAAGTACTACAAAGATTTCAATGAAGGTACTAAATCATATTAAAGGGACATAACTCTAAAAAAAACCATGATGACACAAGCACTGACCAGCCCAAAATACTACAAAGATTTCATTGAAGGTACTAAAACATATTAAAGGGACATAACTCTAAATGAGAACCGTGATAACACATGCACTGATGTCTCCCAAGTTGCCCTCTAGGCTGGTTCCTGGGTGGCACCCTAAATGATACAGTGATAATAACAAAGACTACACAGAAGCCTGAATGTGGACACTAAGGTAGCAGTACACGATTTATCGGGTTGTAGGGGGTTTGAAAAATAGAAATATTAAGTATCTGGGTGGGGGGGGGGGGGGGGGGCATAACAGCCATTGTTACATGTGTTATATGTGTCATTACTGGTTTGAAGGTTTAATTATTTTACAAAACTGGGAAAGTTCACAAAAAAGTTAAATATTTGGATACGCAACAGGATTTTCGTATTCGGTGAAGGCCAACTCTGTGTTATTGGTTACAGGAAAATAGCCAGATTTCTCTCCCCTGAATTCTGTCATCTGTGCTTGCAAGACATTTTATTCAAATTGATGTGATAATTTATTTTCTATTTCTAATATTTCTCAGCTCTAACAGGTGGAAGAAGCTTATTATACTGATACTCGCTCTGTCATGGTCTGCTTTTGGGTTGAAAATGGTCAATTTGAGTCAAAAAATGGGTAAAATTTTGATTTTTGTTTGTGCAAACCAAGGGGCATAACTCAATGTCAAATTTTACAAAGAGGCTAAAGTACAGACTTATGATTACACCTACAATTTCTGTCGAAATTAAAACATGCTTGATGGGACCTATGCCAAAGCTAATAGCCTAGCATAGATTTGAAGTACCGTACCCCCTCCCATTGGCCAAAATTGCTGGAAATTGTGTATTGCTACCAAAGGGTTCATACGCATGGATACTAGATAATGAACATTAGGAATTCATGGTTCATACACATGGATACTGGATAATGAACATTAGG
Organism: Siphonodentalium dalli; assembly: GCA_032622095.1. Classification (NCBI taxonomy): domain Eukaryota; kingdom Metazoa; phylum Mollusca; class Scaphopoda; order Gadilida; family Siphonodentaliidae; genus Siphonodentalium; species Siphonodentalium dalli. Next base: position 163,125,761 of record CP136068.1, on the reverse strand, counting down.
AATTCATGGTTCTTACACATGGATATTGGATAATGAACATTAGGAATTTCACACTCCGGGTTCGTACACATGGATGCTGGATAATGAACTTTAGGAATTCGTACACATGGATACTGGATAATGAACCCTGCATACACATGGATACTGGATAATGAACCATGTATACACATGCATACTGGATAATGAACATTAGGAATTCATGGTTTGTTCACATGGATACTGGATAATGAACATTTGGAATTTGTACACATGGATACTGGATAATGAACCCTGCGTATACATGGATACTGGATAATGAACCCTGCGTATACATGGATACTAATAATGAACCCAGCATACACATGGATCTGGATAATGAACATTAGGAATTCATGGTTCATACACATGGATACTGGATAATGAACATTTTAGGTTCTCGAAACTCCTGGGAAAACTTGACAGTTTTTTAGCTCAACTTACTTTTGTAAGTTTGAGCTATTGCCATGGTTTGGCGTCCGTGTGTCCGTGTGTCCGTCAACAATTTCCTTTGGCGCGGGCTACAGGTTGTACCTTTGGTCTGATCTTCATGAAATTTGTCATGAATGTTGACATTGACATGTAGATGGGAACGAGTCATTTTGGGGTCATTCGGCCCAAAAAACATGGCCGCTGGCAGCCATCTTGGATTTCAAGATTCAATCCATGATATTTGTCATTGATGTTAATAATGACATGTAGATGGGAACGAGTCATTTTGGGGTCGTTCGGCCAAAAAACATGGCCGCTGGCAGCCATCTTGGATATTACTCTTTGCATGACTAAATCCTTTGGCGCAGGCTACAGGTCGTAGTTTTGATCAGAACTTCATGAAATTTGTCATGGATGTTAACAATGACATGTAGATGGGAACGAGTGATTTTGGGGTTGTTCGGCCAAAAAACATGGCCGCCAGCAGCCATCTTGGATTTTACTCTTTGCATGACTAAATCCTTTGGCGCGGGCTACAGGTCGTACCTATGGTCTGATCTTTATGAATTTTGTCATGAATGTTGACATTGACATGTAGATGGGAACGAGTCATTTTGGGGTCATTCGGCCAAAAAACATGGCCGCTGGTGGCCATTTTGGATTTCAAAATTCAATCCATTGGCGTGGGCTACAGGTCGTACTATTCGTCTGATCATTATGAAATTTGTCATGGATGTTAATATTGACATGTAGATGGGAACGAGTCATTTTGGGGTCGTTCGGCCAAAAAACATGTCCGCTGGCAGCCATCTTGGATTTTACTCTTTGCATGACTAAATCCTTTGGCGCAGGCTACAGGTCGTAGTTTTGATCAGAACTTCATGAAATTTGTCATGGATGTTAACAATGACATGTAGATGGGAACGAGTGATTTTGGGGTTGTTCGGCCAAAAAACATGGCCGCCAGCAGCCATCTTGGATTTTACTATTTGCATGACTAAATCCTTTGGCGCGGGCTACAGGTCGTACCTATGGTCTGATCTTTATGAATTTTGTCATGAATGTTGACATTGACATGTAGATGGGAACGAGTCATTTTGGGGTCATTCGGCCCAAAAACATGGCCGCTGGTGGCCATTTTGGATTTCAAAATTCAATCCATTGGCGCGGGCTACAGGTCGTACTGTTCGTCTGATCATTATGAAATTTGTAATGGATGTTAATATTGACATGTAGATGGGAATGAGTCATTTTGGGGTCGTTCGGCCAAAAAACATGGCCGCTGGCAGCCATCTTGGATTTTACTCTTTGCATGACTAAATCCTTTGGCGCAGGCTACAGGTCGTAGTTTTTATCAGAACTTCATGAAATTTGTCATGGATGTTAACAATGACATGTAGATGGGAACGAGTGATTTTGGGGTTGTTCGGCCAAATAACATGGCCGCCAGCAGCCATCTTGGATTTTACTCTTTGCATGACTAAATCCTTTGGCGCGGGCTACAGGTCGTACCTATGGTCTGATCTTTATGAATTTTGTCATGAATGTTGACATTGACATGTATATGGGAACGAGTCATTTTTGGGTCATTCGGCCCAAAAAACATGGCCGCAGGCAGCCATCTTGGATTTCAAAATTCAGTCCATTGGCACGGGCTACAGGTCGTACTGTTTGTCTGATCATCATGATATTTATCATGGATGTTAATATTAACATGTAGATGGGAATGAGTCATTTTGGGGTCGTTTGGCTTAAAAAACATGTCCGCCAGCAGCATATTGGATTTTACTCTTTGCATGAATAAATCCTTTGGTGCGGGCTACAGGTCGTAGCTTTGGTCGGAACTTCATGAAATTTGTCATGTATGTTAACAATGACATGTAGATGGGGAAACGAGTCATTTTGGGGTCGTTCAGCCGAAAAACATGGCCGCCAGCAGCCATCTTGGATTTTACTCTTTGCATGACTAATTCCATTGGCATAGGCTACAGGTCATACCTTTGATCAGATCATTATGAGATTTGTAAAGGCTGTAGATGGGAACAAGTCATTTTGGGGTAATTCGGAAAAAAACTTGGCTGCCGGTGGCCATTTTAGAATTTACTCTTTGCATAAATAAATCATTTGGCACACCATAATCACCACATCCCTGATCCGATCATTATGAAACCTGTTATGAATGTTGATATTGACATGTACATCTAGTCTTACTTAGACATTTCAATTAGCACTTTTCCTATTCCTCCATTTATACTGTCGACCATTAAATTATTCCCCTACCTAAGTTGAGCTACAGTGTCATTGACACTTTCATTTTGTGATACTGGAGATTACTGCCCATGTAAAATAAAAATCTGGTGGCCTAACTAATTAAGTATTGTTGGCCATGATTGTTTCTGGTGGTCTAACTAATTAAGTATTGTTTGCCATGATTGTTTCTGGTGGTCTAACTAATTAAGTATTGTTGGCCATGATTGTTTCCATGTACATATGTTCTGTTAAAGCATCCAGTTTAACTCTTTCATGACGGGAGCTGCACAGGCACAACATTAAAGACCCTGTGCCAATGCATTCTCTTATATGCGCGAGTCGACCATAGGTCACCTCACATTTATAAGAGAATGCAGTGGCCTAACAATTTTTTATTACATTCTTTAAAAAAAATTATAGTTTTTTATCATTCTTTCTTACATTCTTTAACAATTTTTTTTATCTTTTTTTCTTTTTTTTTCTTACATTTTTTAACAATTAATACATAAAAAAAATTATATAAAATTTGTTTGGACAATTGATTCTCTTATATATGTGAGGTGACCTATGGTCGTCTCATATATAAGAGAATCCATTGGCACAGGATTTTTTGCAAAAATTCACGAAGCTCCCATCATGAAAGGGTTAATATTGATATAAGCTGATATCACTTAAATTAAGTTCAAGTTTTGAGTTTACTTGTTTGCATTACGAGTAACGTAATTATAAATAGCTTTGATTTTGAACTGGTCTATAATATGCTATTAATAGTATGATAAAAATGTACTGAAAATTTTGTATTTGAGTCATGGAAAAGTAGTGGAATTTCTGTGTGAAATATGAGTATGAACTGTGTCCACTGTTTTAGAATTACATTACACTCTCAGAACTGCTTCGTGACACTAGGAACTGACAAAAATGCCTAACATAGGGGTATATCAGATATGCTAGGAAAATGCTGGTCAAATTATAGCTTCGATCTTCAGGGAGAGTTTTTTATTATTGGACTTTATTTATTTTTCTTCAGAGGGTAAAAAAGATGAACCGTATTCCAAACTGTATGCGGAAAGCCAACAGAATTACTTGACAGCGGTCACAAAGACTAAATATCCACTGGGATTCGAGGAATACAAAGGTTTGTAGTATATCACTTACTAGTAACCATTAAATGAGTTAGCAGAGCGGTTGTCCACTGGTTAGCGTGTTCGACTCATAACATCATGGTGTGAAAACCAGGGTTGGTGAATTTAAAAAAAAAAAAATTTAAATAAAAAATAAATCAATTTATTTGATTTAAATCAGAATTGTTTTTCTTTGCATTGAATTTTTTTCAAATTGTTATGAAAATATGCAATTGTGCAATGTCTCTGATAAATAATGTTCCTATCAAACACAAATATCATGGCAGTACAGAAAACTGAAAATATTATCAATCACGTTTACTCCTCCGTGACTTGAGGAAATAATCAGACCATATATTGAGTATAGACATTAGACAACTACCTGTTGAGTAGTTTAGATGGTAGAGTATACGGTAGAGTTACTCTGTTGACATTTGCATGTACGACAATCAGAAAATGAAAGGAAATTCAATAGTGTAATGAGGAGTGCTGAATGTGATTGTAGTTACAAATAATACTCACAATGTTAAGCTGAACAGGCCATTGCTGCAGCAGTAATCACAGTACCATACAGCATGCCTATAGTTTCTATAAGTTTGACAATTACTGTACAATTTCATATCTATTATCCAATTTTGTATATTGTTTAATCATAATCATGTTATATTTTACAAAAACCTTGTTAGATATTGAAGTTCTTGACTTTTTGCCATCATTTAAACATTTTACATTCAAATCAGTTTAAATCAATTCATGCGTTAAAATCCCACTCTTTGCCATTGGATGTTGGTTGCTTCGAACAAGCGATCTTATACTAAATTTGTCGTGGGGGACACGCCTGTTGACCGTGTACCCAGTCAGGAGTCGAAATATATTGTTAGTATGCCAATACTGATATGATAATAATTTGTTTATATTATTATTTCGTTTTGTATTACTTGGTATATGGCCCTAATAGTAATTATATTTCTATGATTTAAAACTTGCTGAATGGTTTGACTGGTACACTGCCTTTCTATACTTCTCCTACTTATGTTGGCATTAAAAATAGTCTGTGTGGCGCTTCGGAATATATACCTAGGTTTATTACACACCTTTGTCCATGTTACCTAAGACAGGTTTACCCCTATATTCTGCGGTGTTCCCAGCCCCCTTGATCTCTATATCTCACAACAAATGACCTATTATACTAATTTTAGCCTCAGTGTCAGGAATGATAAAATTGGTGTTGTTTTATCTGTATCTTTTAACAGTAATATGTATTTGTTTTAAAGCCACATAGCGGTTTGCGCTCCATAATACACCATATAATATTCGCCTTTTTCCTAGTATCAAAATAGGTCAGTAAATACCTGAACTACATTTCAATGAGCGTTATAAGTCCCAAAAAATTTCATTGATGCCATAAAAAATACAACTTCGAACACGATGAACGGATTCTGATTAAATATTGCGACATTTGTATTCATTGCAATTTCGGGAATCGGAAACGGAATGACAACCGATTTCAGTAAAAGGGTATATTGCGTTATCTTAACATCAGGGTTCTCGCTGCCACTTGCCAAATTTGCCAATGGCAAAAATAATTCACATTTGGCAAAAACTATTTTCATTTGGCAAAAGTTTTGACAAGCAAGTCACTTTTTAATTCCTCAAGATAGTTGAAAAATATTGGTCAATCAATACCATTCATTTCAACAAACTCTTTACAATATAATTATATTAGTGGTGTGTTATATGGTTTAGGAAAAAGTTAACACCACTATTAAGATGCAGTTAATCTGATAGCATTAGTATCGATGGGTGGAGGGATTACCCATATTTAGTGTGGTGGTGCTTACATAGCTAATTCCCTGGCGGTGTGCTCTTCTGGTGAAGCAACCCTTCTGCCATTTTATTGTTCGGTGATTGGTTTATTGTTGTTGATGAACTAAAATAGAGATGCCAGTTTAATTATTAACCAAATGATTTCCTATCGATAACAAAAGTCATTCAAACAGCGAGTGTCGAAACTTAAGACTCAATGTTGCAGAAAATGATACTATTATGGATAGCATTTGGCAAATTCTAAAAGAATTTGGCAAAAAATATTTTCATTTGTCAAATTATTTGGCAAAAGTAAATTTCGGCCCAGCGCGGACCCTGCTTAACATGAAACAATTAAAAGCTCCATGTACTGCCTTCTCTTTGTATAAAATTATGTATCGAAGGCAGTTGTAGATGTTCTTCCCGTGGTCTACATGTACAATTTTTATGTGACTGCTGAATTAAAATATTCAAACCGATAGAAACGAAACAATCTCAAATTTATCGAAAAATATGAACAACAAAACACTAATTTTCAGTGCTATATTGAACTTGTTTCAAAATATTCCATGTATGTATGTTTTGAGACACCTCCTACCAAATTATGTGATATTTGCACGTGAATGTTTCATGTGTTGATCTATATTGATTCCTGGAAATTGACAGAAGGCATGCAGACCTGAAAATTTATGATGCTGGACTTCAAGCAGCCTAGCATCACCAAACTCATCCTCTGGGGACCTCATTCTGCATGGCCTCATCTGCTATGGGAGACCTAGACACAGATTTAAGTTCCCAGATGATGATGTGAACCCATTGGGCACCTCGATTATGCATTGTTTCTTCTGCCAAATTTGGGATATAGAGAAACTAAACTGAAAAAGAAACTTTCTAAAGAAACTAAAAAACTTGTCAATTTGATATAAAGATACTTTCCATAGAAGATGAGGCCTAAGCAGAATGAGGTTCCCAGAAGGTAAAATTAGTGATGCTAGTTTGCTGTGCGTGGTTGCATCACTAAATTCACCATCTGGGGACCTCATTCTGCAAATATCTGGCACCATATTTTTAGGTCTTGGTTTTTAGCCAGGTATAGTTACACATATGTGTGACTGCTGTCCAAGCCTTGAAATAGGGTGTCTGTCATTTGCAGAATGAGGTCCCCAGAGGGTGAATTTAGTGATGCTACCCCGCATAGCGGGCTAGCATCACCAAATTCACCCTCTGGGGACCTCATTCTGCAAATGACAGGCATCCTATTTCAAGGCTTGCTGCTGTCATCAAAAGCCACATGTGTACTATGCTTCTCATTTGTTATATGTCTCGGAATATTTCAGATATGCGAGGTCTGAACCAGACATTAGTTCACGATCTTATAATATTTCAGATATGCGAGGTCTGAACCAGACGTTAGTTCACGATCATATCATTGATGAGCTCGTTTTCTGGATGGTTAAGTTTGAATTTCCTCAGAAGATGGTCACTCTACTGTTGAGTTTGCTTCCGGATGATCAGTACAAGGTATGTTGTATACAGTCAGATGATCAGTACAAGGTATGTTGTATACAGTCAGATGATCAGTACAAGGTATGTTGTATACAGTCAATTACAGATGATCAGTACAAGGTATGTTATATACAGTCAATTACAGATGATCAGTACAAGGTATGTTGTATACAGTCAATTACAGATGATCAGTACAAGGTATGTTGTATACAGTCAATTACAGATGATCAGTACAAGGTATGTTGTATACAGTCAATTACAGATGATCAGTACAAGGTATGTTGTATACAGTCAATTACAGATGATCAGTACAAGGTATGTTGTATACAGTCAATTACAGATGATCAGTACAAGGTATGTTGTATACAGTCAATTACAGATGATCAGTACAAGGTATGTTGTATACAGTCAATTACAGATGATCAGTACAAGGTATGTTATATACAGTCAATTACAGATGATCAGTACAAGGTATGTTGTATACAGTCAATTACAGATGATCAGTACAAGGTATGTTATATACAGTCAATTACAGATGATCAGTACAAGGTATGTTGTATACAGTCAATTACAGATGATCAGTACAAGGTATGTTGTATACAGTCAATTACAGATGATCAGTACAAGGTATGTTGTATACAGTCAATTACAGATGATCAGTACAAGGTATGTTGTATACAGTCAATTACAGATGATCAGTACAAGGTATGTTGTATACAGTCAATTACAGATGATCAGTACAAGGTATGTTGTATACAGTCAATTACAGATGATCAGTACAAGGTATGTTGTATACAGTCAATTACAGATGATCAGTACAAGGTATGTTGTATACAGTCAATTACAGATGATCAGTACAAGGTATGTTGTATACAGTCAATTACAGATGATCAGTACAAGGTATGTTGTATACAGTCAATTACAGATAATCAGTACAAGGTATGTTGTATACAGTCAGATAATCAGTACAAGGTATGTTGTATACAGTCAGATGATCAGTACAAGGTATGTTGTATACAGTCAGATAATCAGTACAAGGTATGTTGTATACAGTCAGATGATCAGTACAAGGTATGTTGTATACAGTCAGATGATCAGTACAAGGTATGTTGTATACAGTCAGATGATCAGTACAAGGTATGTTGTATACAGTCAGATGATCAGTACAAGGTATGTTGTATACAGTCAGATGATCAGTACAAGGTATGTTGTATACAGTCAGATGATCAGTACAAGGTATGTTGTGTACAGTCAATTACAGATGATCAGTACAAGGTATGTTGTATACAGTCAATTACAGATGATCAGTACAAGGTATGTTGTATACAGTCAATTACAGATGATCAGTACAAGGTATGTTACAGTCAATTACAGATGATCAGTACAAGGTATGTTACAGTCAATTACAGATGATCAGTACAAGGTATGTTACAGTCAATTACAGATGATCAGTACAAGGTATGTTACAGTCAATTACAGATGATCAGTACAAGGTATGTTGTATACAGTCAATTACAGATGATCAGTACAAGGTATGTTGTATACAGTCAATTACAGATGATCAGTACAAGGTATGTTGTATACAGTCAATTACAGATGATCAGTACAAGGTATGTTGTATACAGTCAGATGATCAGTACAAGGTATGTTGTATACAGTCAGATGATCAGTACAAGGTATGTTGTATACAGTCAGATGATCAGTACAAGGTATGTTGTATACAGTCAGATGATCAGTACAAGGTATGTTGTGTACAGTCAATTACAGATGATCAGTACAAGGTATGTTGTATACAGTCAATTACAGATGATCAGTACAAGGTATGTTGTATACAGTCAATTACAGATGATCAGTACAAGGTATGTTGTATACAGTCAATTACAGATGATCAGTACAAGGTATGTTACAGTCAATTACAGATGATCAGTACAAGGTATGTTACAGTCAATTACAGATGATCAGTACAAGGTATGTTACAGTCAATTACAGATGATCAGTACAAGGTATGTTGTATACAGTCAATTACAGATGATCAGTACAAGGTATGTTGTATACAGTCAATTACAGATGATCAGTACAAGGTATGCTGTATACAGTCAATTACAGATAATCACATATCGCTTAATCAAATATTTTGGAAATAAGCATAAAATAAAAATTTCTCAAACCATTTTCAATAGATTTTACTATATTATTTTTGCATACTTGGCAAACTTTGCCAAAATTTCACTTATTTAAATAAGAATTTTAAGTAATTACTCAAATATGGAAAATACTGTTCTTTTCGACAATTATTAAAAATATCATTAATTATCAGTGTTTTGAAAAATCTACATATGACTAATAGGCTGATAAACATGGCTAGTATTTCATTACCGACCTTGCATTCATGCCTTCATTTCAATAAAAAGGAAGAAGATTAGTGCATTTTGTATAAAAGAATATAACCTATGACTAATTTTATCCACGGACATCCCGTCCACAAAAATCTCCCGACTCAGCACTTCGGCATTCTTTTATTTAACCCTTTACCCAACAGAACGGCCCTGTGCCAATGCATTCTCTTATATATGCGAGTCGACCATAGGTCGCCTCGCATATATAAGAGAATGCATTGGCTTAACATATTAAAAATGATAAAATTGTAAGAAAAAATTATAAAATTGTTGTAAGAAAAAATGGTAAAAAGTGTTAAAAACAGATTTTTTAGGCCAATGCATTCTCTTATATATGCGAGGCGACCTATGGTCGACTCGCATATATAAGAGAATGCATTGGCACAGGGCATAACTGTAACCATCACAATGTGGTCAATGAACCGGTTCCAATGATATCCATATTTGTATGGTGTTATTGAGACAGACCGAAGATATTTTAGGCTGTTGAAGCTTTATTTGGCCGGTTTTGGCCGGTTTGTTGGTAAAGGGTTAATACAATATCATGTGATCTCTGAGTGTGAGTAGTTTCGTCCATGACAAATATCGTGCACAACAGAAATCTCATGCACAAAATAGCCATACTCAGAAGTCCGGCATTCATTGATGTTACAGTGGCACTTTCATATGTGTATTACGCTGTACAGTCTATCGTACACTGCCATATAATTGCCTCAGATCTGTGGAGAAACACAGTGCAAGGCCACTAAAATTATTCCTTCCACAACACAGTTCCTGCGCATATGCGCTATACTGTGTATATAATGTCACTATTTGACTGCACACCAAACATTACATTGTAGTTTTGGTGCTTTTATTTCAAAGGGTTTTGGTGTACCGGTAACATACTGTGCTCAATTGACCTGCTTTTTCACCAGTATTCTGTTCAAGTCTGAGTTTAGTGTGCCTGTCATTTGCAGAATGAGGTCCCCAGAGGGTGAATTTAGTGACGCTATCCCGCATAGTGGGCTAGCATCACTAAATTCAACCTCTGGGGACTACATACTGCTTAGGCCTCATCTTCTCTGGAAAGTTTCTTTATTATCAAATTTCTATAGAAACTTCTTCACATAGATTCTATTTCTTTTTTAGTTTAGTTTATCTATATCACCAAATTGGCAGACGACACATTGCATAATCGAGGTTCCCAATGGGTGTACATTATAATATTCACCATTTTGGAACTTCAATCTGAGTCCTATGTCTCCCATAGCAGATGAGGCCATGCAGAATGAGGGTCCCAGAGGGTGAATTTAGTGATGCTGGCCCACTATGCAGGATAGCATCACTAAATTCACCCTCTGGGGACTTCATTCTGCAAATGACAGGCACACTAAACTCAGGCTTAATTCTGTTTAACCCACGAACTCTCAGTGCAGATTGCTATTGACATTAGGTACATGTATGTCCTCAAACAGATTATCAGGGAGGGGAATGAGGCCATTCCACAGATGCTGAGCATTAGTAATGGAAATCCTGCTTTAGAAGAGTTTTGTTTGGCATTAATTAACAATTATTAATTTATTTTATATAGCATAAAATCTGTTGTATACTATGCTTCAGAACAGTTTACATTCAATTGTAAAACATAAGCAAATATTGGCCTAAAAGATGTGATCTAAGACCAGCATTTACAAATCTAAATTAGCTATTCAAAATAAATTTACTGGAAAACGGGTGCAGTCAAAATGTGATTACTTAACCCTTTGATGACGGGAGCTGCGCTGGTGCAACATTAAAGATCCTGTGCCAGTGCATTATCTTACATATATCGAGTCTCCCATAGGGAGCCTCGCGTACATAAGAGAATACACTGGCTTACAGTCAAGCTAATATCGTTAGGCCAATAATATTCTCTTAGTTATGCGAGACAAGCATATATAAGAGAATGCACAGGGTTTTAGCTAAATTTCATGAAGCTCCAGTCATGGAAGGGTTAATAATAGAAGTTATCCTTAATTGTGTCTGAACAAGTGAGTTTACAATTTTTTTTTTATCCCCTGCCAAATTTAAAATTTGCGGGGGATATAGTAATGGGTTCCGTCCGTCCGTCGAGCGGTCCGTCCGTCCGTCCCGAATTTGTAAGAGTCATAACTTGAACAAATGTAAATGGATTTTAAAGATTTGTGGTATATGAGTTCACCTGACCATTACCTAGAATGAGTTCGCAAGCCAGGTCTGGCCAGATATTTTTACCAGAGTTATTGGACTTTGTTTATTATTTTTGTCGAATTTATCAAATAGACGACGTCCCAGGGCTCATTTCCACAAATCTCAACGGATTTCAAAGATATTTGGTATATGAGTTCACCTGACCATTACCTAGAATGAGTTCGCAAGCCAGGTCTGGCCAGATATTTTTACTGGAGTTATTGGACTTTGTTTATTATTTTTGTCGAATTTACCAAATAGCAAATAGACGACGTCCCAGGGCTCATTTCCACAAATGTCAACGGATTTCAAAGATATTTGGTATATGAGTTCACCTGACCATTACCTAGAATGAGTTCGCAAGCCAGGTCTGGCCGGATATTTTTACTGGAGTTATTGGACTTTGTTTATTATTTTTGTCAAATTTACCAAATAGCAAATAAACGACGTCCCAGGGCTCATTTCCACAAATGTAACAGATTTCAAAGATTTTTGGTATATGAGTTCACATGACTAGTATCTAGAACGAGTTCGCAAACCATGACCGCCCAGATATTTTTAGCAGAGTTATTGGACTTTGTTTATTTTTGTGTGTGCAAATGGACGACGTCACAGGGCTCATTTCCAAAAATGTCAACGGATTTAAAAGATTTTTGGTATATGAGTTCACATGACCAGTATCTAGAACGAGTTCGCAAACCAGGTCCGGCCGGATATTTTCAGCTGAGTTATTGGACTTTGTTTATTTTTTTTGGATCAAATGGACGACGTCACAGGGCTAATTTCCACGAATGTCAACGGATTAAAAAGATTTTCGGTATATTCGTTCCCATGACCAGTACCTAAAATGAGTTCGCAAGCCAGGCTTTTTGACAAAATCCCACCTCTTGTTTAGCACATACTGAGAACGCAAACATTATTGAGAATGCACTTCCCCAACTGCACAATTCGGCGGGGGATACCTGCCGTCTGCGACTGCTTGTTTATTTTCGAAAGACCTCTCAGTACAAATGTCTGTTGGAAGCTGATTTCATAGTGCAGCATATACATATTAGACAGATACAGTAATGCCCTAATTAATCGACTGCTTAACCACATCACAATTATGGGTAACTTTTCAGGATTTAGTCGGGGAAAGCTTTCCGATGAATGGCAACAAGCCATATTTCCGACTAAATCCTGAAAAGTTACCCATAATTCTGCTGTGGTTAAGCAGTCGATTAATTAGGGCATTAATGTATCTGTCATATATGGTGATAATATATACTGTTCATATTTTTAGGAAGCATTTACGAAGAGTTTCGTGAAGCATTACAGTCGGATATCTGTCGTATTGGTGGATGCTCTGAGTCGGCCGACTGTGTCCAATCGGGTGGTGCATATCAGCGTACAGCTCTTCAGTAATGAAACATTGGCAACCAAAATGGTCGTGGAGTGTAACCTAATGTACACCGTCATCATTAGTCTTACCAATATGTTTGAAGGGATCGCCACCGAAAGTACCATAGAAGGTAGATAAGTCTTGTTAAAACTATACCATGTTTAACCCTTTACCCAACAAACCGGCCAAAAACGCTCAAATAAATCTTCAACAGCCTAAAATATCTTCGGTCTGTCTCAATAGAACCATACAAATATGGATATCATTGGAACCGGCTCATTGACCACATTGTGGTGGTTACAGTTATGCCATGTGCCAATGCATTCTCTTATATATGCGAGTCGCCTCGCATATATAAGAGAATGCATTGGCACAGGGCCCTTCTGTTGGGTAAAGGGTTAATTCAATCAACTTACATACTAGGGACTCCCATGAAATAAACTATTTCAAACAGGAGGAATCACGCCAATGAAATTACTTGCGCATTGAAGAATGCTTTGCTCATCACCCAATCAATAGCTTTCTGCAAAACCAATAATTATTCATACTTTGTCACTTATTCACAAGTTCTGCCCAATGTTGCTAAAAATAAGGCGACCAGGTGACCGGAAACGCCATCCAAAATTAATTAATTGTTTTTCAGGCTATTTTTACTTCAGATCAGTGTGGGAGGCAGGATTTTTTTCCCAGTTTATAATAAGTTATTAAATTGCACATCTTTTACTGTACAATCTACTTTCTAGGATTCTCTTGTGTTTTTCAGCCATTTGAATGCCAAATTTCATTGGTTTTTTATGAAAGTCCACAAGCAATTTTTTGCATTGTGCGATTAAAATGATCAACACTGGCCAAAAAAATTCAATGCGGCGGTGGCTGAGAAACAAATATTTAATTTTGGATGGCCTAAGCATGTTTTTGATGCAGGATCCCCACCATATATTATTCATACATCATATTTTATATTGTATATATTGAACTATATGGAATAAATACTGTTTATATCAATAATTGATCAAATACTTCATTATTTTCTCCCAAAAAAGGAAATGTGGCTATTGACAACAAACATAAAATTACTTAACCTGTCCATGACTGGAGCTTCCTGAAATTTTGCAAAATCCTGTGCCAATGCCTTATCTTATATATCTGAGCCTATAGGGAGCCTTGCATATATAAGAAAATACATTATTTACCTTGACCTTGTAAGCCAGTGCATTCTGTTATATATGTGTGGCTTGCTATGGGAGACTCACATATATAAGAGAATGCACTGGCACATGATATTTTATACTGCACCCGTGCAGCTCCCATCATGAAAGGATTAACCCTTTACCCAACAAAACGGCCAAAACCGGCCAAATAAAGCTTCAACAGTCTAAAATATCTTCGGTCTGTCTCAATAGAACCATACACATATGGATATCATTGGAACCGGCTCCTTGACCACATTGTGATAGTTACAGTTATGCCATGTGCCAATGCATTCTCTTATATATGCGTGTCGACCATAGGTCGCCTCGCATATATAAGAGAATGCATTGGCCTAAAAAAAATAAAAAATTCTTACATTCTTTAACAATTTTATAATTTTTAATGTGTTAAGCCAATGCATTCTCTTATATATGCGAGGCGACCTATGGTCGACTCGCATATATAAGAGAATGCATTGGCACATGGCCCTTCTGTTGGTTAAAGGATTAAGACCGTTTTACTGCACCTGTTTCAGACTCAGCATCGACTTTCCACAGTGTGGTGGATTGTGGGAATGGAGTGATGAAGGAGCACTGCTATTGGCCGATCATTAGCGATCTACTCAATCTGCTATCCCACAAGGCAGTCGCTCACAAGTTCCTGTCTGATTCCAAGCTCGTCACGATGTGGCTCGATCTACTGGCTTATTTCCAGGGTGAGTTTAACCATGGTTTCCGCTAGGCGTCGGCAGGGATAGGGTAATCATATTCTGTATTTGTATTGTATTTGTAAATATTAAAAAATTTGTATTTGCTATTAAGAATGCTAGGAGTCAAAGTATTGTATTTTTACTTAAATACTTTGAAAATTGAAGAGCATTTTCAATTAACATTTGATTTCTTTTATAAAAAGTTGAGATAAAATATTTTATTATGTTCTTGCCTATAAAATAGCGGGAAATTACCGAAACGTATATCTTCGTATGTATCTCTTATCAGTTATAACCCATAACCTTATTCGAAACAAGAATTATTTCTTATAATTTAATCCGTCATTTCACAGGAGAACCATCATAAGTAGAAGTTAGAAGTAAAACAAGCAAAAACTTTTGGTATCTTAGGCCAAATAACAAAAATTCTGTCTTCTCAGGCACGACCCTGAAATTTTCTTTTAAAAAGCCTTGTCAAATAGTTTTGTCAATATTTCTGTTAGAATAATGACTTTTTGTTTGTGTCTGGAGTATGTTTCTAGATTTTGAGAGTAAAATAATAGCCTCCCTCCCTCATCTCAAAATCGACACAGATATTTTATTTTAAGGTCAGGTCAGGGTGAGTTGAACTTTATCATTAAGAGGGAGGTCGGGTGAGCTTAACTTTAGTATTAAGAGGGAGGGAGACCCAAAGACCGCTGTCGCCATTTCTCTGGGATCATCTAGACTAATATGTGGTGTCTCATCTGGTGTAACTGTCATTTGTGCTATAATTCTACAGGGGTGAATTATAACCAGAGATAATGGAGCCAACTCAACTTGATGCACCCTATGTGTTTTGTTTTCTTTAAAACTGGAGAATATATTGTCTTATCTGTATAATTAATGGCTTATTTTTATGTCGCAGGCATGAATTCATGTGTTTAATTAATAATGACCTACTCAGTCCTTTTAATTAGGAAAATTACCTCTAGGCAAAAAAAATGCCTAGGCTAAATTTTCGTCCTAGGTAAATTGCCTAGGCAGTTTTGAAAATGCTTTAAAATCATGTTAGTTACATCGTGAGCAGGTGAATATCTTGAGGACACAGTCCACTACACACAGTACACAGCAAACTGCATACATTTATGATAATTGAATGTATAACTTGTCAATTTGTCTAACATATGATACTATGTTTGATTATTACATGCATTTTAAAATGTTATATACGGTACTTGAGTTGACTTGTATCATGATTCATCACACCCACCTGATCCCACATGAACATAATCCCATTTAATGCTTTCAGTGTTTTTATTTCTTGTAAATTATGTTCACATTTCTTTAATCTTTAATATTAAGGACAAAACTGATGCCATTGTGAAAACATCCAGACGATATCGCGAATCGATATTGATAAATTCAGCGCCCAAAGAAAGTACAAACATGTATTACTAAAAGCGTGTACCGCCAAACATCCGGTCATTAGAAACGTACTATTAAACCGCGTACCGTTTTCGCCTATTCGTGGTATTGACGATCGGTGATTTTTTTTCTATTTTTGCCGGCGGGTCAATAAAATGTTTAGGGTCGCATGCAAAAAATAGGGTTGGTCGGGAAACCCAAACCAAAAGACTTTTTTTCTTTGGCCTGATAAGAAATGTCGACACTCACTTACAGTACCTCGAAAGTTGGAAACTTCTCCCTCGGAAAAAAAAATGCCGACGCAAAATCGTAATCTCCTCGGCTCGTCCTCGGCAGTGCCGAATGCCGAGGGCTAATTAAAAGGACTGCCTACTTTATCATTCTACAGGTATGAATTTAAACCAGCGGGAACTAAGTCAGCACGTCGAGTTTGAACCGGATACGTACTATGCTGCGTTCTCATCTGAGCTGGAGATCGCTTCATCTCCTATGTGGTGCCTCATCTCACAGTGCAAATCACAGGTAATGTTTCAAATCACAGGTAATGTTTCAAATCACAGGTAATGTTTCAAATCACAGGTAATGTTTCAAATCACAGGTAATGTTTCAAATCACAGGTAATGTTTCAAATCACAGGTAATGTTTCAAATCACAGGTAATGTTTCAAATCACAGGTAATGTTTCATCTCACAGTGAACTAACTTTTATGAACATTTGTTTGGGTAATAATGGCCACAGTCAACTGATATTAAACCCAGAGCCAGCCGATGATCCAGGGGTGGAATTGATATTAAACCCAGAGCCAGCCGATGATCCAGGGGTGGAATTGATATTAAACCCAGAGCCAGCCGATGATCCAGGGGTGGAATTGATATTAAACCCAGAGCTAGCCGATGATCCAGGGTTGGAATTGATATTAAACCCAGGGGTGGAATTGCTTTGTTGGCATGTGCCCCAGAAAAAAAAATTTAATTTAAAACCGCACATGCGCATGCTTTTCAAAATGTTTTGGCAATGGTAAATTGATTTTGCATACATGTAGACTTGGTATGATTTTGTTTTTAGGAAACAAAGATTTTCATCAAGAAGCTGATAGATTCATGCCTGTTCGCTCTGCAAGATTGGTTTGATGCAATAAACTGTTCACCGTCCATGAAGCCGAATTCGTTCCAGCTGACGTTCCACCTGCCGATCCATCGGTACCTGTCGGCGTTCATAATGCACGCCATACTTAATCACGGCGTGTGTCTCGAGACCATCGCTCCCTCCGAGAACATGCTCAAAATGTTGATGCTTCACGTCCTCCAGATACAGGTACAGTCATAACTATTAAATCACCAAGGTCTAACCCTAATCCTATTCCACAGGGGTTTGTCGTTAAAAAGGGAGTAAGAATATAATCAAAATTGAAACCGAGGGCTCCACTTATTGTAAATATTTGGGATTAGAGATTTCTGGATTGGTTTCTCATTACAAGGTGCCTTCATAATTATACCCCCACTCTTGAAGAGAATGGGGGGTATACTGGATTGACCTTGTCTGGACATTTAGCCGTGTGCTTTTTCTTTCTGTCCGTCCATCCGACATTTGGATACTTGTGTGGATATAAATAAGAGAAATTGATATTTGTGACCCGCCATATCAAATCCAGTCGTAAGTCGGGATTTTTTTACCCTGTGCCAATGCATTCTCTCATATATAAGAGAATGCATTGGCCTAACAATTTTTTATAATTTTTTTAAAATAAATGTTTCTTACAATTTTTAGGACATAAAATAAAAAAAACATCCATTACCCTGCAGGGAGCCCCACTCATATATAGAAGCATATAGAAGAGTGTCGTCTGCTCATGTTTGTCTGGGGTTCTGTATGGGTGAAATTATAAAATTGTTAAAGAATACAAGAAAAAATTATTGAAATTGTAAAAAATTGTTAGGCCAATGAATTCTCTTATATATGCGAGGCGACCTATGGTCGACTCGCATATATAAGAGAATGCATTGGCACAGGGTAAAAAAATCCCGACTTACGACTGGATTTGATATGGCGGGTCTCATTTATGTGCCTAGCCATGTAACAGCGTTCAGATGAACCCTCAAAAATGATCTAATCAGCCTATTTAATTATGAAGCCTCTCAAAAGTTGGAAACAAAAAGTCGATAGATTTAGACATCCATGATCTGTCAATAGGAGGTGTTCGGACAGTTATGTGGCTAGTCACCCAATCACAGACCTATCAGTTTCTCCTATTCTACTGTCCTAGTTGCTGTATGGAAGTTTTTGAATTTCAATCGGCTACTTCTGCTATAATTCCTACATATTCAGTTTCCATAACCTGAAATTTTATCACTATAAACTACTTGATAGCCACATAAAATTTTATCAACTACTTGATAGCCACAAATTTGTAGACATAATTACTTTAGCCACATCAATTAATTGCCACATACTACCCATTTGTTGGTACGTCTCTCCGTCTTAAACATCGGTTGTCAGATCTGAATGAAATTTGGTATGGATGTTTGAGGGCATTCAACGTTTAATCAATTTTTCTGGATTTTCCATTCTAGAGTTATTCATCGTTGTTTATTTGGAAGTGTTGTTTTATTGTCTGTATCTTCACCACTGTTCGTCCGGGCAGATATCTCAAACACCGGTTGAAGGACATTAATGAAATTTGCCATGTATGTTCACTACTATGATGACAATCAATTGAGTGTTCAATCGTTTTGTTCATGTTTTCCGCTCTTTTTTTTTAGGTTGGAGTCTCCGAGATTTACTCCAACTTGTGGGTGAGGAACGGGCTCCAAATAAAGGGGCAAGCCATGACTTACGTACAGTGTCACTTCTGTTACTCCATGGTCGACCTTGACATCTACCAGCTACAGGTATGTTTACATGAGTTATTATAATAACTTCCGTCTATGAAAATAACAATGTTACAATAAATGAACTGTTAACATCAAAAATTGAAATTTTTTAGCAATTCTCAGCTATTAAATTGTCATTAGAATAAATTTCAGCCTGTCAGTTCATAACTTTTTCTCCGACCAGTGCTTGCCATATTTGATTTGGATTCGATGGATTCAAGATTCGATTCGGTTGCCGAATATCTGATTCGCAGGGCCCTAGACATTATCCAATTGACACTTTCACTTAACCCTTTCATGACGGGAGCTGCGCTGGTGCAGCATTAAAGATCATGTGTCAGTACATTCTCTTATATATGCAAATCTTCCATAGGGAGCCTCGCATATATAAGAGAATGCACTGGCTCACAAGGTCAAGATAAATATTGTTAGGCCAATGTATTCTCTTATATATACAAGGTTCCCTATGGGAGACTCGCATATATAAGAGAATGCATTGGCACAGGTTTTTCGCAAAATTTCAGAAAGCTCCCATCAAGGGAGGGTTAATGAACTTTTTAGGTCTTGTTGCTTTAGGCGAATCCAAGCCGGATAGAATGTTTTTAAACATTATTTTTCTTTACAGATTTGTGCCTCATTGCTTGATCCTGATTACTTCGTCCAGAGTGTTCTCGATAGGTGAGTTCACCTGTTATACTGAATGGATTCTCCCACTCAGTTTTAAAGTATACACTGGAATAGTCTATTATTCATTTGGGGGGGGGGGTGTTCAGGAAAAATAAGCAGACAACAGATAATAGAAGTGCAGAAGGAGTCCTATTTATTAGCTCAAGTTGAGCTATTGCCATGGGTTAGCATCCATCGTCCATCGGTCGTGTTTGCGTCTGTCCATCAACAATTTCCGTTATCACAACCAAACTTCATATGGGTCTTCGGGTGATCTCTAGATGGGAGCTATAGATTATTTCCGAAATTTGATAAAAAACACCAGCAGCCATCTTGGATTTTAATCTTTGCATGACTAAATCAATTGGCACATCCTACAGCTCATATCTCTCATACGATCATCACCAAACTTCATATGAATCTTGGGGTGACCTCTAAATGGGAGCCATCAATTTTTTTCAAATTTAAAAAAAAAAACATGGCCGCCATTGCTGGTTGCACAGGTTTCTAAAACTCTTGTCATATGGATGTGAAACAATAATCTTAAATCTACCTTGCCCAGGCTTCCAAAGCCTTGTTAACCCTGTGGCCATACATTGGCCTATCAATATTTACCTTGACTTTGTAAGCCATTGCCATTCTCCCTATGGGAGACTCGCATATATAAGAGAATGCACTGGCACAGGATCTTTAATGCTGCACCAGCGCAGCTCACATCATGAAAGGTTAATGGTGTGATGTTTCTTTCATCAGGTACCACGTGGAGGAATGGTTGTCATTTTCACCAACCAAATCAAAGACAGCGCCGACAGTGGAGAACTCATTGGTGATGGTGGAAGCTGCTCTTAGTTTCTTTACAGCAATCATCAGTGAGAGAATATGTTTAGGTAAGGAAGTATTCTTTAATCAGTGAGAGAATATGTTTAGGTGAGGAAGTATTCTTTAATCAGTGAGAGAATATGTTTAGGTGAGGAAGTATTCTTTAATCAGTGAGAGAATATGTTTAGGTGAGGAAGTATTCGTTAATCATCAATGAGAGAATATGTTTAGGTAAGGAAGTATTCATTAATCATCAGTGAGAGAATATGTTTAGGTGAGGAAGTATTCATTAATCATCAGTGAGAGAATATGTTTAGGTGAGGAAGTATTCTTTAATCATCAATGAGAGAATATGTTTAGGTGAGGAAGTATTCTTTAATCATCAGTGAGAGAATATGTTTAGGTGAGGAAGTATTCATTAATCATCAGTGAGAGAATATGTTTAGGTGAGGAAGTATTCATTAATCATCAGTGAGAGAATATGTTTAGGTGAGGAAGTATTCATTAATCATCAGTGAGAGAATATGTTTAGGTGAGGAAGTATTCATTAATCATCAGTGAGAGAATATGTTTAGGTAAGGAAGTATTCATTAATCATCAGTGAGAGAATATGTTTAGGTAAGGAAGTATTCATTAATCATCAGTGAGAGAATATGTTTAGGTGAGGAAGTATTCATTAATCATCAGTGAGAGAATATGTTTAGGTGAGGAAGTATTCATTAATCATCAGTGAGAGAATATGTTTAGGTAAGGAAGTATTTGTTAATCATCAGTGAGAGAATATGTTTAGGTATTCTGTCCATCGAGTTCAGTGTCAATTGCATCCTGGGCCTATGAATTTTGCTTAAAGGTATTGTGTATACCTGTCATTTGCAGAATGAGGTCCCCAGAGGGTGAATTTAGTGACGCTATCCTGCACAGCTAGCATAACTAAATTCACCCTCTGGAGACCACCCCCAACAGAGTTCCTCATATGATGTATTTCCATGGATTAAGCCCAAGAGGACTGTCCACAGTCTTTCCCAACCCGAAATTTCCATAGTGATCAGACATTCAAAAAGAATACCTGGAAAATATGTCAGTCATGACTGGTCATGATGGAAAAATCACCCAGAGCATTCCACTTGAATCTATGTGACCATGATATGATCAACTTGTCACCCTATGTCACATACAGTATCACTATTGATCCAGAGAGCGCTTCGGAAACCATATTCCGTAAATCAGATTTTCAGCACCCAAACACTGACCACACTTCATGTGAACAGGAACGACTTTCAGTCATATCCTTCTTAAAGAGACCTCATTCTGCTTAGGCCTCATCTTTTCTGAAAAGTTTCTTTATTATCATATTGCTATAGCAACTTCTTCACATAGATTCTATTTCTTTTTTAGTTTAGTCTCTTTGTATCCCCAAATTGGCAGACAACACATTGCATCATCAAGGTCCCCAATGGGTGTACATCACAATATTCACCATTTGGGACTTCAATCTGAGTCTATGTCTCCCACAGCAGATGAGGCCATGCAATGAGGTCCCAAGATGGTGAATTTGGTGATGCTAGCCTGCTATGTGGGATAGCATCACTAAATTCACTCTCTGGGGACCTTATTCTGCAAATTACAAACACACTAAACCCAGGCTTGGCTCTAATATGATATATGTGACCCGCCATATCAAATCCAGTCGTAAATCGGGATTTTTTTACCCTGTGCCAATGCATTCTCTTATATATGCGAGTCGACCATAGGTCGCCTCGCATATATAAGAGAATGCATTGGCCTAACAATTTTTTACAATTTTAATAATTTGTTCTTGTATTCTTTAACAATTTTATAATTTTACCCATACAGAGCCCCAGACAAACATGAGCAGACGACACTCTTCTATATGCTTCTATATATGTGTGGGGCTCCCTGCAGGGTAATGGATGTTTTTTATTTTATGTCCTAAAAATTGTAAGAAACATTTATTTAAAAAAAATGAAAAAAAATTGTTAGGCCAATGCATTCTCTTATATATGCGAGGCGACCTATGGTCGACTCGCATATATAAGAGAATGCATTGGCACAGGGTAAAAAAAATCCCGACTTACGACTGGATTTGATATGGCGGGTCACATATGCACATTATTGCTGATCATCATTTGTGTCTGTATAATTTTGTCTGATATGTGAACAATCCATTTACATCGCATGGTACATGTATTGACAATCTCATATCAAGTTTCCTTTTCATTTCTGTGATCAATTTGAGTGTGTTTCCAATCTGTTCCGTATCTTCAATTTATACGTATGATACAGTGATTTATTTGAGATTTTGCTATCCCAATTCTTGTGTATGGTTGTATGAAATTTTCGGAGGATTATTGTAATAAGCCGCGTCCATTGTCCATCCATTGGGGCATGCGTTTGTTCATCTCATTCATTGTCCGGATGTTAACTCCAGTTCAAATTCCCGATTGGAACTTATTATGAATAACCACATTGAGGTCAAGATAGCGGTCCGTTTAATTTTGACGAAGTTATGACACTTTTTAGCTCAACTTGACAAAGTCAGGTTTGATTTATATTTCCCTGGGTTGGATTCCATTGTCTGTCCGTCAGGTCGTGAGTCAGGGCGTGCATCTGTTCGTCAATAATTTCCTTTGGCATACCGTACAGGCCACATCCCTTATCCCATCATCACCAAACTTCATGTGGGCAAACAACAAAATGTTAGCATTTACCTGTCCATTGTCAAGTAGGGCACCTGTTTCTATGGTTTACCACATTTTAATGTACCAAAAATGCTCAAACCCTCGTTGGCAGCCCATCGAATTGAAACAGCCATGTGAGAATTGAGGTTCGATTTGAATCATTTCTTGTAGGTATTGAATTGAAGTTAGATTTGGATCGTTTCTTAGCCAAATGTATCAAATTCTTACTCTCTTATTGAGGTAGATTTAATCATTTCTTATAGGTATTGAATTCTTACTCACTAATTGAGGTTAGATTTGAATAGTTTCTTATAGGTATTGAATCCATACTCACAGTTTTGAGGTTCCATTTGAATCGTTTCTTGTAGGCGTTGAATTCATACTCACAGTTTTGAGGTTCAATTTGAATGGTTCCTTGCAGGTATAGAAGATAAGGAATTATCAGATTTAGAGATGTCGACACTACTGTGCATCCATGATCGACAGCACAGTCAACTAATGGACCTGATGCCCGAGAGGTCCGGAATGACTGGATATGGCAAGGAGTTTTTTGAGACATCACTGAAAGAGGTGGGTGTGGTTTCAGACATCAATCAATGAGGTGTGTGTGTTGTTTAAAACATCAATCAAAGTTGTGGGTGTGGTTTAAGTCTAGGCTTCTGTGAATGTTTGAGATTCGTTGGGAAATTACACAAAAGTTTTGATTCCATTCGAAATGATAGCA
Organism: Siphonodentalium dalli; assembly: GCA_032622095.1. Lineage (NCBI taxonomy): Eukaryota > Metazoa > Mollusca > Scaphopoda > Gadilida > Siphonodentaliidae > Siphonodentalium > Siphonodentalium dalli. The sequence continues at coordinate 163,101,579 of CP136068.1, read as the reverse complement.
AAAGATAAATTTTCGAACCCTCCCACATGTGGGAGACTCGTGCGACTGTCTAATATATATAAACGAAAAAGACCTTAAAACATTTATCTCATTTAACAGAAGGGATATAACCACCTATGTTTCAATCATAAGGGTACAAATGTACCCTTTTCTATTCCAATTTTATTTAATCATTAAATTTTCCAATTTATAATAAGATATAATCAGCAAAAATATGACAGTGTAGGTGAATTGATCAATTACTCGTCATGTACGTTTCTGTAATCGCCGGTTCTATTTCAGCTGTCAGACTATAAAGCCCCCAACTTTGAAGCTGGTGGTACCCTGCAGCAGGGAACATATGTCCCAAAAGGTTAGTTAATATCCAGAGATTTAATCTCACCGATAAGCGTCCCAAAATACCACCGGACAGCATGTTTATCCTCTAATTTAGATACAATTCTGTTGACAGCTAAAGGACAGAATCCATAGACTCCTTGGATGTTTTTTTTATTTTATCCTATTTCTAATATTCTTGAGGATATTTGTTTCCACTCATTCAATTTGTGATATATAATTGTGTGTTAACACACATATTTATTTCTAATGGCCTACCTTTGGAAGCAGAATCGTCTGTGGCTGTCTGAAGTGAGGTCAATTATGAACGTCAAATAATTAATATGGGAAAATATTTTACAATTTATTTTTTTGTTCACAGAAATGGCATGAATTTCTGCAGCTAGTCATGAGAGAAGCTACAAGTTAAGAGAAAACAATTCTCCCTATCCTTTTATTAGAGTGGATTATCAGGTAGAATTGATAAAGACCGAAGTTTAATTAACACCCAAATGTCAGCCCCCTATGATCCAACCTGTATTATGCATTAAAAGAACCTATTAGCAATCGCTGATTAACCAGTAAATGCACCATTACTTTCAGCAAATAGACTTTAAATACAATTTTGGACACATAAAGCTAAAAAAACGAGAGAAGTCACTTCTCCCTTAACTAATAGAGTTAGAAGTGACACTTTTTAGGGAGAAAATATCTGCCATTTCTCCCTCACAGCTGATCCCTGATCCCTGGACTTCTTAATTATGAAATCATGACAGCTCCATTTGTTTTGATTACAGGACATGTGTGGGAAGAGAAGTTTGATCCAGTTCATGTGTTCCTCAGGTCTGTCTACAGGAAGGATTATCAGTCGGCTCTCGATCGGTACACGGAATAGTAAGTATCAAGGTTAGATAGTTGATCCTTGTAAGTAGCACGGTATCACTAAATTATCACATTAGAGCCATTTACCGAATGTATTATCAGTCCACCCTCGATACTAGAGATGGGCGGTACTCGGTATTTACTGTGCGGTATCGGTATCAGCGTAATACCGATTTACCTTACCGAATCAAAACTAAAAATACCGAATTTTCGGTACTGAAATTATTCATGTGTTGCCCAACTTGTGTGTCTTCGTATTGAGTAAAGTTTCTCAGTAAACAGTTTTGATTCGGTACTTTAATTAAAATTAATCTCAGAATTATACAAATCCATCAGACCATCAGTTTGACAGGCCTTGAGCGAGCAAAAGGAATAAACACTCACATATGGCTGACCTAGTTACGGGCCTAACAATCAATGCAGTTGTTAGAATAGATACACACTACACAGTGTATCAAAGAAGCAGTGCTGTGACTTATTGCTACATTGTAACGTCGACAATGCCACACTGACTGTCACTGTGTGGTGGCAGTCCGTATAGCACGTGGCTTTGGCGACTTCAAAGACACCGACAATGCAAGTGGCATAAACAGAAATAAGGTCCGATTTCATTTATACAGTGAATCAAATCTACTTTCACTTTCTAAAAATAGAACAGATCCATCAATTGATTAAATTCTAAGATTTATTGCGGCGTTGCGGCTATTGATTAGGATTTGTGAATTGTGATCACTGATTACTACTCACAATTCTATTCACTCGCGAAAATGTGACGAAATTGACACGTATATATATTGTAGCCATGCAATGATGCAATCTCTTATTCTTTTCAAAAGCGGTGCGACGGCCTGCGTGTACATGTAAATGATCAAAGAGATGTGTGAATATCACTTAATTGAATAATTGTGTTCCTCATTTAGCTGTTGTCACGAATGTAGTAAATCCGTGGCCATATTTTCATGTATATTGTTCTGTTAAAAACTTGAGTTACCGCAATTTACCAGGAATTTCTTCTCTGGTTTTGTAATTTAATAGCAATACCGATTACCATACTGATACCACGGTAAATCGACGAAAATTTACCGATACCGAGCTTAAAATTTCAATACCGCCCATCTCTACTCGATACATGGGATAGTAAGTAGTATCCTTACCAAGCCTTGAAATAGGGTGTCTGTTATTTGCAGAATGAGGTCTCCAGAGGGTGAATTTAGTGATGCTACCCCGCATAGCGGGCTAGCATTACCAAATTCACCCTCTGGGAACCTCATTCTGCTGAGGTGTAAGCAGAATGAGGTCCCCAGAGGGTGAATTTGGTGATGTTAGCCCGCTAGTGAGTAGTATCCTCATACCTGAGTGTGATAATCTGTAATCCAAACCGACATGAGTGTGGTTCTATATTTATTATATTCCCGAAACACGACAAAACCTCTAGGCTTGTCCTTGTGCATCTCCAGGGACAATCAAGGATCGCCCATGGGCGAACTGTCGAGATATACCACACATACTAGAGCGATGGAATTTATGAACAACAACAGGTATGTAGTAATTGTTGCATATCTAGCTTGAATCACAAAGAATTTACTTATTTATCTTCATTCCAGCATCAAGCAAACTGGTAAATATAAAAAGAAAACGTCACCGTGGCCGCCATTCAGACCGGTACGAGATCTTTTCTCCGATTATATCGGCCTCTACAGAATTCTACACTGCAGAACGATGCACGCTTTTCTCTTCACTATTCTCATTAAGGTAAATTGATAGTATCCATGGTAACCATTACACCACAGAGTTAAAATATATCAACCTTATTTACATAATTGTTTTTCGAGGTTAATTTACTTGATGTATAATTTATAAATATTAAAATTTTATCAGCATTTCTCATCAAGGACCAGCCTAGAGGTTTAAAATTGGGAGGAGTAACTTCTCCGTGTTTGGTTATTAGGGAGATGTAGACAGTTGTCAGCCTGTCAGGGAGAAGTAACTATGGATGAAGTTCTATTTACACCCCAACATCACCCTACTATCATCACCCTACTATCATCACCCTACTATCATCACCCTACTATCATCACCCTACTATCATCACCCTACTATGATCCAATAAGTATTATAATTTACACCCCAACATCACCCTACTATCATCACCCTACTATCATCACCCTACTATCATCACCCTACTATGATCCAATAAGTATTATAATTTACACCCCAACATCACCCTACTATCATCACCCTACTATCATCACCCTACTATCATCACCCTACTATCATCACCCTACTATCATCACCCTACTATGATCCAATAAGTATTATAATTTACACCCCAACATCACTCTACTATCATCACCCTACTATCATCACCCTACTATCATCACCCTACTATGATCCAATAAGTATTATAATTTACACCCCAACATCACCCTACTATCATCACCCTACTATCATCACCCTACTATGATCCAATAAGTATTATAATTTACACCCCAACATCACCCTACTATCATCACCCTACTATCATCACCCTACTATCATCACCCTACTATGATCCAATAAGTATTATAATTTACACCCCAACATCACCCTACTATCATCACCCTACTATCATCACCCTACTATGATCCAATAAGTATTATAATTTACACCCCAACATCACCCTACTATCATCACCCTACTATCATCACCCTACTATCATCACCCTACTATCATCACCCTACTATGATCCAATAAGTATTATAATTTACACCCCAACATCACCCTACTATGATCCAATAAGTATTATGCAACACAGGAGCAAGCCTTGAAATAGTGTGTCTGTCATTTGCAGAATGAGGTCCCCAGATGGTGAATTTAGTGATGCTATCCCGCATAGCGGGCTAGCATCACAAAATTCGCCCTCTGGGAACCTCATTCTGCTGAGGTGTAAGCAGAATGAGGTCCCCAGAGGGTGAATTTGGTGATGCTAGCCCGCTATGCGGGGTAGCATCACTAAATTCACCCTCTGGGGACCTCATTCTGCAAATGACAGACACCCTATTTCAAGGCTTGCACAAGAGCCCATATGTAAAACCATTATTGTGAAAAAGGACAATTTAATACTCGTCCAGGTTGTGGTGAAAAGTCATATTGGACTTGACATTGCGTGTCTCATCCAATATGACTTTTGACCACAACCTGGATGAGTACAAGAAAAACACATACTGTTCACCAAGCTCCATGCAGAGTTCAGTCCCCTATGCAGGACTTACCGCTGCCCGTACCTACACATAATGCAAAGAAACGTCACATTTATTTATTTGAGACTTTTGTAGGTTACAATTCATTCTGCATTATTCTGAGAAACTGAACTGTCCATATTCATTTGAAAATTTTCTAGATCAAGCCAGAATGAATTGTAACTGACAAAACACTTCAATTAAAAATGTTAGATTTAATTAATAAAATACACATGCCGGCAGTATTCAGACATTGCGTAGTGAGGGGACTGAACTGTTTTGCAGCTTGACAGTACACAAAATTATAAAATAACTTTATAGTATGGATATGGTTAACCCTTTACCCAACAGAAGGGCCCTGTGCCAATGCATTCTCTTATATATGCGAGTCGACCATAGGTCGCCTCGCATATATAAGAGAATGCATTGGCTTAACACATTAAAAATTATAAAATTGTTAAAGATTGTAAGAAAAAATGGTAAAAAGTGTTAAAAAAAGATTTTTTTTAGGCCAATGCATTCTCTTTATATATGGTCGACTCGCATATATAAGAGAATGCATTGGCACATGGCATAACTGTAACTATCACAATGTGGTCAAGGAGCCGGTTCCAATGATATCCATATTTGTATGGTTTTATTGAGACAGACCGAAGATATTTTAGGCCGGTTTGTTGGGTAAAGGGTTAAAGCTTGTTTTGGCCGGTTTTGGCCGTTTTGTTGGGTAAAGGGTTAAGTTGTAGGGTACAAAAGATGACAGATAATACAAGTAAAGGAGCCCTATTTACTGCAGGGAAATTGTCTGATCATAAGTTACTATATGAACATATCCCAAGATGACCACTCGTCAATGAGTATTTAGTATAGAAATGGTTAAAATGTAGTGATAGGGTACAAGCCTGAGTTTAGTGTGCTTGTCATTTGCAGAAATGGGATCCCCAGAGGGTGAATTTAGTGACCCTATCCCGCATCACTAAATTCACACTTTGGGGACCTCATTCTGCTTAGGCATCATCTTCTCTAGAAAGTTTCTTTATTATCAAATTTCTATAGAAACTTATTCACATAGACACATTGCATAATCGAGGTTCCCAATTGGTGTATATATCAATCTGAGTCGATGTCTCCCATAGCAGATGAGGCCATGCATAGTGATGTACCGATTATCGGTATCGGATCGGGCCGATATATGTGGTATCAGCAAGATATCGGTATCGGCAAAATTTAGTCTCCCGACCGATATCGTCAAACGATATGTACATGTCGCGTCCTTTGTGAACGTTGTGACACCAATTCCTACATTAATATTAAATAAATGACTGGAATTTCCCGACAAAATTGCGAATATTTTACGCACGGGTCAGCCCTTCTCTCACATACGGTGATATACCCATGATGACAACGTCGACATGCGACTGCTGATACAATTATGACCCCAATAAACGTTTCAAAACGTAACATAGTTCCGTACACTTAATAATTAAAAGTTAAAACAAAAACTATACAATTGAAATTACTAACGAGTGCCGAGTATCACATGTTGAAAACGAATAACTGACACCCCTGATGTTTGCGCGAGAATGGAATCTCCCTATGACTGAATCAGACTAATGTACCATTTAATAATTTATTCATGGGGGTCTGGAATTTATTCCACGGCACGTGCGACAGTAAGTTGTCACATTGTTATTATCTTTGCAAGGCGGGCACCCGGCGGCAAGACCAAACGATTCTTTGCGTGCATTTGATGTTATCTAGTAGGAATCACTAATAACCCACGTGTTGACAGATAAAACAGTTAACTAAAAATCAGTGTTTATAAATAGACGAGTCACACTTAACCAGTTTGCATTGAAGGAAAGATCATGTGTTAACAACATGGTTTAAAGTGCTTTTGATTCAAATTGATTGATGTTCTGTTATATGATGACTGAAGTTGGAAGAGGTGACTTATTTGTTGGATGGAACCATCTTTATCCAATCAGAGTGCTCGATGGGCGGGATTTGTATATGCAGTCATGGGCAAAGAAACTGTCAACAATTTGTGCGGGACATTGCAGGTGTTATTAAATGCAAGTTCAACTTCTGAAAAATTGACTCAAATGGACTCGTAAGGCACAGCTATGGAATCAAACAAATATTGAGGAAATCTTTTGAATGCCATGATATATTAAATCTTTTTGCCATGATTTTTTGGGGAATGTAAACTAAACTGTTTTACGACCAGGATATCAGTACTTTGCCGATAATACTTTGCAATTTAAAAGACAATTAATACGGAAATTTGTTCTGTTTCTTTTTAACTTTTTTCACATACAAGACTTATTGATATCTGTATCGGATCGGCCGATAATTCTATTGAAATTATCGGCTATCGGCTTTTACCGATAACACCCGTATCGTTACATCACTAGCCATGCAGAATGAGGTCCCCATTGAGGGTGAATTTAGTGATGCTAGCCTGCTATGTGGGATAGCGTCACTAAAATCACCCTCTGGGGACCTCATTCTGAAAATGACAAGCAAACTATAATCAGTCCTGGTAGGGTACTATACTGAGGTCAAATTCAAGCCTTGAAATAGTGTGTCTGTCATTTGCAGAATGAGGTCCCCAGAGGGTGAATTTAGTGATGCTACCCCACATAGCGGGCCAGCATCACCAAATTCACCCTCTGGGGACCTCATTCTGCTGAGTTGTAAGCAGAATGAGGTCCCCAGAGGGTGGATTTGGTGATGCTAGCCTGCTATGCGGGGTAGCATCACTAAATTCACCCTCTGGGGACCCCATTCTGCAAATGACAAACACCCTATTTCAAGGCTTGGTCAAATTATTTAAATTTTAACTCAAATTTTTCAGGCTTTTAAAGAACCAAACATTCCCGACAGTATTTTGTATTACTGTATCCATCTTCTGGACTTAGCTGTAACTCTTCCGAACCCAGGGCAGTGCAAGCGGGTAAGTTATAAATGATTAATGGTAGCTATTTCTATGCCTGAGGGTTAAAAGTTTTTTCAAGCAGGATTTATTATGGCCAGATTACTTTAATACCAATTTCAGTCCTTCCCACGACGAAAACGCCACGAGAGCATTTATTTGCTACCATAATTCAGAACACCAGTGTAATACTGCACCCATATTTTAATCATAAATTCAATTTTCTGAAACAAAATGTCATTATGGGATAGACCTATGTCCAGTTATACTTTCATATGTGCATAATTGAACTGAGACGATACATAAATCTTAAAATTGTTCAATATTGAATCAACGATTCCAGTCTCCATAAGTATTTTGACAAGAGGGACGAGTGCAAATTTTTGCACCCCGTGAATTGAAAATTGTTTGAAATAGGATGCGAAAGTAAAATGGTATGTCGTGTTTAACTGATTTATTATACACCCCATTAATTTATTATACACCCCATTAGGCATTATTATGGAGGGCTAGAAGTGATTTTCGTTGACTGTCAGAGGTGTCATCTGATCAGACATCCACCACTTACCTATAATGGTTACCTATAAAACAAGGATGGCAAGTATTGGGGGGGGTACTGGAATCAACTCGCTGTCGTCCGTCCGTGGAGTTTTTCTCCATCATTTTTTTATCATTTTCCATGAAGCTTGGCACAGACATCAACCACCATGGGAACCTGTGCACCTGCGAGTATGGGTCTGTCCGACTTTGTTTAGTGGAGTTATCCCCCTTTTTTGTCTGAGTTTTTATTCCTACATTTTTCGGTCAATAGGTTTAGGATTAGGGTTAGGGGTTAGGGTTGTGTACCTGCAATGGGAATATGTTATTTTATTACTTTAACTAAATATTTACTGACATGTGACACATCTTAGTGTTTTAACCCTTTACCCAACAGAACGGCCCTGTGCCAATGCATTCTCTTATATATGCGAGTCGACCATAGGTCGCCTCGCATATATAAGAGAATGCATTGGCTTAACACATATTAAAAATGATAAAATTGTCAAAGAATGTAGAAAAAAATTATAAAAATTGTTAAAAAATATAAGAAAAAATTATAAAATTGTTAAAGAATGTAAGAAAAAATGGTAAAAATTGTTTAGGAACTTTATAGTATGGATATGGTTAACCCTTTACCCAACAGAAGGGCCCTGTGCCAATGCATTCTCTTATATATGCGAGGCGACCTATGGTAGACTCGCATATATAAGAGAATGCATTGGCACAGGGCATAACTGTAACCATCACAATGTGGTCAATGAACCGGTTCCAATGATATCCATATTTGTATATATATTTTAGGCTGTTGAAGCTTTATTTGGGCGTTTTTGGCCGCTTTGTTGGGTAAAGGGTTAAAAACACAGGGGGGGGACAGTCACACCTCTAGTTTTTTCTGTTCAGGCCAAAGGATGACATTTTTACCCTGTGCCAATGCATTCTCTTATATTTGCGAGTCGACCATAGGTCGCCTCGCATATATAAGAGAATGCATTGGCCTAACAATTTTTTACAGTTTTAATAAATTTTTCTTGTATTCTTTAACAATTTTATAATTTCACCCATACAGAGCCCCAGACGACACTCTTCTATATGCTTCTATATATGTGTGGAGCTCCCTGCAGGGTAATGGATGTTTTTTATTTTATGTCCTAAAAATTGTCAGAAACATTTATTTAAAAAAAATGATAAAAAATTGTTAGGCCAATGCATTCTCTTATATATGCGAAGCGACCTATGGTCGACTCGCATATATAAGAGAATGCATTGGCACAGGGTAAAACAAATCCCGACTTACGACTTGTTCTCTACACTTAGTTTTTTTTCTGTTCAGGTGAAGCAATTCACAGGAACAGTGAAGGATGGAGAATATCACGACTGGTTTCCCGGAAACCACATCTTCCAGAATATTCAGGAAATTGTCAACGATGTAGAGGTCAAGGTCATAAACAAGGATGAAGAAGAACCACACCCGATGACCTTTGACAGTACCTCGGCTCTGGAAGAAATGTTCCACTTCCTTCCCAGTGCTTTCGCACGTATGTACTTCAAGATGAATTATCCGAATTAACATTTCCAAATTACTATTTCTTTGGCTTCGGTGGTAAAAAATATTTGATTCGAGTCGAGGAACCCACCCATCAAAGCTCAGAGTGATCAGATATCGATTTTTTGAAGTTTGTTATTTCTCGAGATGTGCAATTATTTGTGGCCCACAAAACAGTTGTCATACCGACAGTCTCAGGCAAAATTGAGGATAAGATAGATAACTCTAAAATCAAGTGGTAATACTACCAAATTTTGTGATACTCAAGTGATAATACGGCCATATTTTGTTGAACAAAATGTTGATAAATAACACGTTTTGGGAAATTTGATACCATAGAAGACTGGTTTTAGCATTATTTTGTTGCAATTAATCGATTCTGATAACTAAAGCATATGTTGAAGAAAAGTTATTGTTGTATCTTGATGCTATTGAGTCGCATTGAATACCTTTTTAAGAAATTTAAATAAATTCTTCTGTTTGAATTGTATTTCCAAGAGCAGAATTTGTATAATCACATTAATCCTTTCATGAGAGAAAGTGCAGCATTAATGACCATGTGCCATTGCATTCTCTTATGTATGTGTCTCCCATAGGGAGCCTATCATATATGAGAGAATGCAATGGCTTTATGGGAGACGCACATATATAAGAGAATGCACTTATTTTACAAGGTCAAGGTAAATATTGTTTGGCCAATGTATTCTCTGCTATATGTGTTAACTCCCCCAAAAAAGTCACCTTTATCGGGGTAGAGAGTCAGCTACCTTTATTCTATTCTGAGCTATTGCCATGGGTTGGCGTCTTTCATCCATCTGTGAGTCTGTCAAAACTTTTCTTCATGACAACCAACGGGCCATATTCCTCATCCGATCATCAGTATTTTTATTTTCGATGAAAAACATAGCTGCTGGCAGCCATCTTGAATTTTACTCTTGCACGACCAAATCTTCAGGATGCTTTACTGTTTTTCATTTGGAGAAATATTTTAAATTAAAAAAGTTTGCTCTACTCAATACGATCCCTTTACTAATATTTTTAGACTTTCCTTATTCTTATCATTCCATTGACTGCTCAGCATAACATTAACGCCTTTCAAAGTTGAGCTACAGTGTCATTCACACTTTCATTTTTGTCCTGCGGTATGTGGAATTGTCACATCGCACACAGTGACATTGTTTCTTTAGTTTCCCACCACACATCTGATCTCTCTGTTAAACACCACAGAACCCCACCCCCCCCCCCCCCCTCCCCCAAAAGTAACTTTTCGCGAGGAGGTCGGGGGCTTTTATAACTTTTATTGAGTCAGTGAAATTTATTCTTAAATTTTTTTTTCGCAGCGCATGCAGCGACTTTGTTTCCACAGATTCCTATTGTACCTCTGATCTCTCTGCCGAACACGACTGAACAGCCTGGACCGTCTACAAACACGAGTTCACAACCGACGTACGAGAGCAAGGGTGTGTCAACGGAAAATGTCGAGATTCTCTCGATCCCAATAAAGGAGTGTGTGTTGTCGCTGTTACTGAAAATTCATGCTAAGCATGCTGGGAAGACTGATGTGTACGAACCGCTCAATAAAGCAGACCGGCCGTTATCGGATTCACGGATCGGAGATGCAACTCACTTCATCGGGATTCTTCTCGATAAAATATCCAAAGCCAATCCAATTTGTGCACGAAAAATTGGAGATATACACAAACAGTTGTATCCCGAAGAAACTTCAGGAAAAAGGTCAAAGGGCAAAGGTGTTAGTGACAAAGACGACAAGTAAGATTCGTCAAATTTAATCTTGATTAAGCCTGGTTTCCATTTTGTAAATTGTACTGAGCCTAAAAAAAGGCACAGTGCTTCCCAAACTCCATTCAGGGTTTATCACCCTTGATGACTCGATAAGACCGTTGCTACGGGCGACATTTTACCCACATTTGTTGGACTTAAGCATTAATAATATATATATTGAGCAAACACAGCAACTTGTTATCCTTATCAAGCACACAATATATCAAACAAAATTTGTGTAATTTCATACCTTAAGTTTGGAAAGTCCCACTAGAACCAAAGAACTATATTGCGAAACGGTGTGATTTCGTTCTTCAATTATTTTATCAACACAAAAGTCTAAACACACATGGACGACAACATGCATGGCAAACATCAGTCAAGTCAAATACAAGAATTCTAATTTAGCTGGCATTTGTTTTCAAAGCATATAGGACATTTGACTTAAGGGTGATCGGTTTCGCCATTTTGGCTGGAAATCCTGCTCTAAATATATAAAACCACAGACTAGTACCCAGCCGGGGACAGAGTCAGAAAGGAAGTATGACTGGTGCCCAGCCGGGGACAGTCAGAAAGGAAGTATGACTGGTGTGCTCTGATAGAGATTGAATGCTTCCTAAGACCGAGCCTATGTGAGTCTGGAATTTAAAGAAAGACAAAAACACCTTTAAAGATGATTCACGGTTCCATCAAGCCTTGAAATAGGGTGTCTGTCATTTGCAGAATGAGGTCCCCAGAGGGTGAATTTAGTGATGCTACCCCGCATAGCGGGGTAGCATTACTAAATTCACCCTCTGGGGACCTCATTCTGTAAATGACAGACACCCTATTTCAAGGCTTGAGTGGGCCTTTAAACTAGACCTATAAATACCAAATAATATCATTTCGTTATTGAAAAATTAACAAAATAATTTTTGGTTTTCCTCTAAAACATCGAAACTATGAAGTAAAAGCACAGAAAATTCAACAGCAAACAAAATATGCTATTTCTTTATGCATATATGTGACCCGTCATATCAAATCCAGTCGTAAGTCGGGATTTTTTTACCCTGTGCCAATGCATTCTCTTATATATGCGAGTCGACCATAGGTCGCCTCGCATATATAAGAGAATGCATTGGCCTAACAATTTTTTACAATTTTAATAATTATTTCTTGTATTCTTTAACAATTTTATAATTTCACCCATACAGAGCCCTAGACAAACATGAGCAGACGACACTCTTCTATATGCTTCTATATATGTGTGGGGCTCCCTGCAGGGTAATGGATGTTTTTTATTTTATGTCCTAAAAATCGTAAGAAACATTTATTTTAAAAAAAATGATAAAAAAATGTTAGGCCAATGCATTCTCTTATATATGCGAGGCGACCTATGGTCGACTCGCATATATAAGAGAATGCATTGGCACAGGGTAAAGAAATTAGCATCTTTCCTGTAACACTTCTTTTTCCAGACATGTTATTTTATGCGCTAGAATATAAATAACAAGTAAAATAGGTTTTAGCAAAATTAGCCTCAAACCTTGAATACAACTTTAATTTCTTACTTTTCTTGGAGGGAAAATTGTCAATATCCAATAACAAGTATTTGAGAAACATTTCCTGCTCTGGGAAGTAAATCAAAACACATTTTTGTGTACATGTACATATATCAGTTTATCAAGCATAATCAATATTCTTTTATCAAAATGTTTAAGTTCATAAAAAGTAATCTTCACAAATTCAGCAAATGACAATAATGAATTTGATTCTAAAAAATTCCAAGAACTTTTGAACAAAAATCACAAATCAAGATTGTACCCACATCACAGCCCTTGAAATCAGTATTGAAATATTCATTTTTCTTCCAAGGAATTGCTTTTGAATTACATGAAATTCTATATTGGCTTCTACTCAAGCCTTGAAATATGGTGTCTGTCATTTGCAGAATGAGGTCCCCAGAGGGTGAATTTAGTGACGCTACCCCACATGGTGGGCTAGCATCACCAAATTCACCCTCTGGGAACCTCATTCTGCTGAGGTGTAAGCAGAATGAGGTCCCCAGAGGGTGAATTTGGTGATGCTAGCCCACTATGCGGGGTAGCGTCACTAAATTCACCCTCTGGGGACCTCATTCTTCAAATGACAGACACCCTAATTCAAGGCTTGCTTCTGCTGCTTTTCTTTTTGCTTTCTTTTTTTCCTTGGATAATTTCGAAGGATGTTATTCACAGATGTGGAGCGTATTCAAATCTGAATCAAATGTGTCTGACATTTGCAGAATGAGGTCCCCAGAAGTTGAATTTAGTGACGCTATTCTGCATAGCGGGCTAGCATCACCAAGTTCACTCTCTGATGACCTCATTCTGCTTAGGCGTAAACTTCTGGGAAGTATCTATAGTCTTTAATTAACATTGTTTTAGTTTCTTTTCCCTTCTGTTCAGTTTCTGTATCCCCTAATTTGCAGAAGATAAAATGCATAATCGAGGTGACCAATGGGTGAACATCACGATCTTCAACTGGGGAACTTCAATCTGATCCTAAGTCTCCCATGGCAGTTGAGACCTAAGCAAAATGAGGTTTCCAGAGGGTGAATTTGGTGATGCTAGCTCGCTTTGCGGGATAGCGTCACTAAATTCACCCTCTTGGGACCTCATTCTGCAAATGTCAGGCACACTAAATTCAGACTTAGAACGTATTTACTCTTAGGCTCCACAGGGCTTATAAGTTGGCCCCACACATGCTAAACATGGAGCTGTTTATAAGACAGACCTGAACAGGTCAGACACATCCTCAATCAACTATAATATAGTCACATTTAACTATAATATAGTCACATTTAACTATATTATAGTCACATTTAACTATATTATAGTCACATTTAACTATATTATAGTCACAATTAACTATATTATAGTCATATTTAACTATATTATAGTCACATTTAACTATATTATAGTCACATTTAACTATATTATAGTCATATTTAACTATATTATAGTCATATTTAACTATATTATAGTCACATTTAACTATATTATAGTCACATTTAACTATAATAGTTGAATATGGATATTGCTATTTTGTGATTTTTATAAAAGAGGGATAATCCAAAATCACAATTTGTTTTGAAAATTATTGTCGCACTAATGTGTTACAGTGTTTGTTTTTGTCACGAAATTACATGTCATGACACATGCAAATGCTTAACCCTTTACCCAACAGAAGGGCCCTGTGCCAATGCATTCTCTTATATATGCGAGTCGACCATAGGTCGCCTCGCATATATAAGAGAATGCATTGGCTTAACACATTAAAAATTATAAAATTGTTAAAGAATGTAAGAAAAAATGGTAAAAAGTGTTAAAAAAAGATTTTTTTTAGGCCAATGCATTCTCTTATATATGCGAGGCGACCTATGGTCGACTCGCATATATAAGAGAATGCATTGGCACAGGGCATAACTGTAACTATCACAATGTGGTCAAGAAGCCGGTTCCAATGATATCCATATGTGTATGGTTCTATTGAGACAGACCGAAGATATTTTAGGCTGTTGAATCTTTATTTGGCCGGTTTTGGCCGGTTTGTTGGGTAAATGCTTAATGTTGATGGCACGTGATACGTAAGTGAAATAACATTCAATTGGTGCAGTAATCAAATTTGACCACAGAAAATATTTTGTTGTGATTCGACAATAGACACTGATGCCATGAGTATTTATTTATTTTGTCCTACTTGGAATTATTTTTCTTCCAGGAGGAAGAAAGCACAAGCTCGTCAGAAGAAACTTATGGACCAGTTTGCATCCAAACAGAAAGCTTTTCTTGAACAGGCTATGGAGGCTGATGGTAAGTTAAAAATCCACGGGAGCTTGTCATTAAAACGAGTAAAATATAAATTAAAACAATATTTTAATATAAAACGAGTGTGCCACTTTAAAAAAAAAGCTTTGTATAGATATCATACCTAACAAGGGAGATCTCAAAATCTAATACCTCGTCACTTCAAACAGCCATAATTAACAAACGCCTTGACCGATT
Source organism: Siphonodentalium dalli (assembly GCA_032622095.1). Taxonomy (NCBI): domain Eukaryota; kingdom Metazoa; phylum Mollusca; class Scaphopoda; order Gadilida; family Siphonodentaliidae; genus Siphonodentalium; species Siphonodentalium dalli. The sequence continues at coordinate 163,086,339 of CP136068.1, read as the reverse complement.
CTTTTAATTCCAATGCCAATCGATCGAGTAAAAACTATTTTCCAATTATAATACCCAAAATTCTAGGATAAACTGTTCCAAAACTTTGTAAACAGACACTGAACAAAACATTCACGGAGAGCACTGGCAGCTGTGTCCCTATTATCACAGGAGATAGATAGAATGACACAAGTGTGTGAACATGATAACATTATTGCACAAGTTTGTTCTGACGCAATGGTAAACGAGAACCAGAGGTTCGAGTTTTACCTCGTGGCATGACAAATGAGTGCAATAACGTTAACATGTTCACAAAACTGTGTTGTTCTATGTTTATTGCACACTCTGAATATTGTAGCTTGTACTATACTAAAATTTAGGTCTATACTGTTTATTTAATTGCACAAATGTGTGCTTAGTGAAGACTATACCTAATAATTTAGTGAAGAAATTGTCTGCTACATTTGACGTCGCCAGTGACATTGTTGACGTAATTGGTTTGTATTGTTCAAGAACAATACACAATTGTTTATTGAACGTTTTGAAATCTTCTGTATTTTGCTGTATTTCGCATAAATAAGCCATTGAGTGTGCAATAAAAGATATACCTTCCATCGATGAAAAACCCAATTTTGGACAAGACTTCTTCCTGTATCGACAAATCTAATGTTAATCTGCCCAAGTCAATCGCATATTTGAATCCAATCCAAGTCGCCACTTTTTTCCTTTTTGATACACAATATATAAGATAAGATGAGATAAGATATTTTTTAATGGTCTTTAAGACACATATTGGTGTAGGACAACCTATGTGTATAGATAAAAATAAACAGGAATACATGGTATATATGTGATTTACATGTAACAAGTAACAGATTAACAGAAATTGTAAAAATGTAGAATATCAAATTATTTGATTTATTACTGGACAAAGCCAAGGTCACCTGTGGAAGGATGTGATGTACCATATGGTACATTACCACTTCCGCAGTTGACCAATGCCCAGCATGAGTATGGTGTTTATACAGGGTAAGAGACTGTTAAGGAGTTGTCCGGCACTAACTGGTGACCAAAAACCATCGGGGATAGCATAAGAAAACAGTCCTAAGACCATTTATTTCCATTATGGTCCCCAATGGATTCAAGCCAGTGAGCCACATGAGACACCGGAACACACCCATATGCTTCCTACCATCAGAAACCACTGGATTAAAAATATATTATGTTTTATTTGAAATGAAATGCATATGGTCAGTTGAAATTAAAGTCACGATAGGTGACAGTGAGCTAAACAGCAAGTATTCCACTAGAAGTTAAAAAACACTGGAGAGATATATCGAATAAAACAGGAGAGAAGAAGGACGTGGGTCTTTCTTGCTCATTTTATTTCAACTTTCTGACTGATTCTGAAACAGCCTTTAGAGCAGGCTAATGCCTGATATTAGCTTTTGTCATCTTCCGGCTGGCAAGACATGGTACATCTTCCTTTTTCTTTTTTTTTGAAAAAGTTTAATTCAGGTCACAATTCATATTATATTAAGATACAACTGCATTATATATTAAATGATACAAGACATTTAAGATTACAAATCATTTATGTTTGACAAGTGAAGTTATTTTTGGCTCTGTACATCTATTTGGCTATATCCATGGGCTGTCTGTGCCATATGTTCCACTAAAGTGTATTGTAAATTTTCTTGTGGGTATAACTACTGTAAGAACAATTTCTTCTTTTTTTTTTCATTTGAAATATACATTTTGATTTAAAATATGGAAATTTTAAGTGACAAAAAGGAGGAGTATGGTCGGTACTAGACTAAGGTTCAAATAAAGTTGCCAATTTATTCCATCTTTCTCTAAAATAAATCTGTTTTTTTCGATTTGGAACCACATGGAATGTAATTCTAGATATACTTGTTGTGCTCTGAATTAAGACGCTGGAGAGTGGGTTGAGAATTTCTCATTTGGCATGAGGTGGGAAATACTGGGTACATCATGTCGTGGACTCAAGTGACATCTGGTGTCCCCCTTTACTCACACATGTGTGTCACACCAAGCTCTAGATTCCGGGCATTATTTACATTATATTTACATACTAAGTGTGATCATCACTAAATCCAGCATTCCGATTGGTCGGCGCCCACGTTGCTAGTTGCAATTATTTCTCGGTGAATGCGCAACAGCTAATAACTGCACCTCATAACAACATCGACACGTCATTGGGTTTGGAAAGACGAACGCGTAATGTTTTGGGCCCATTTGGACTCGCGCAGGATTGACTTAATAAATCATCGGGTTTCAATATAAAGAGAAATTTTTCCTGTTAACTTTTGCCACGGGTGCTATGGGATATTTTGGGCTGGTTTTGTCACGATACACTTTTCGATTTAAATACATTTACAAAAGTGCTTTTTCGCTAAATGTATATAAATATAGGGATTAACTGTCATGTGGACTGTTTTTATGGAGATGTAACCGTGAAGTAAGTGGTCAGAAGGGTTTTACACAAGTTATGACCACTTACCTCACGGTTACATCTCCATAAAAACAGTCCACATGACAGTTAATCCTCATATATTTGTTCTCCACAGATGATGTGAATATTGATTACGATGATGAGGAAGAGCCGGCCATTAGAGAAGAGAGGTTTGACTGTGTCATATGTGGTCAGTCTGGTCCATCCACGTCGTCTAGACCAATTGGTCTTGTCGTATTCCTGCAGGCAACCAGTGGTAAGTATTTATAAGAAGTGAAGCTTGGCTAGATCATATAAGGCCAGTTTTATGTCCTGTCGTACTCCCAAGCCTTGAAATAGGGTGTCTGTCATTTGCAGAATGAGGTCCCCAGAGGGTGAATTTGGTGATGCTAGCCCACTATGCGGGGTAGCATCACTAAATTCACCCTCTGGGGACCTCATTCTGCAAATGACAGACACCATATTTCAAGGCTTGCGTACTCCTGTAGGCGACCAGTGGTATGTATTTACAAGAGGTGAAGTTTGAATGTGTCATATTTTCCCAGTCTAGGCCGTCCACATTGTCTAGACCAATCAGACCGTCCCAGTTTATGGAAAAATGTTGGAAGAAAAATAAATTTTTGCGACTGGAAGTTTATGTTGTCTGGTCTCTCAAATTCAAAATGATTATTTTGTACTGCTGAATTAACACCTAAAGTTCTGGGAAAATATATACCAGCTTTAACAACCTGAAATGAAAAATAGACCAACCACTCTTTTAGCAACATTCCATATCATGAAGTGAGGCCCCAGTTGCACCAAATCTCTGCTTCTATCAATATTGATTTTATTTCGAAGTTTCTGGTATAATACATACAATTTATTTTGAACATATTATATGGCTCGCATTTATTACGAGAGTAGCATGTGGTATAACCATATCTAAAAATTGCAAAAAAAAATGTCCCACTTTATCGCATTTTATAAGAAAATTTGATATAAAATCAATAGTAATTAACCCTTTACCCAACAGAACGGCCCTGTGACAATGCATTCTCTTATATATGCGAGTCGACCATAGGTCGCCTCGCATATATAAGAGAATGCATTGGCTTAACACATTAAAAATTATAAAATTGTTGAAGAATGTAAGAAAAAATGGTAAATGCATTCTCTTATATATGTGAGGCGACCTATGGTCGACTCGCATATATAAGAGAATGCATTGGCACAGGGCATAACTGTAAACCATCACAATGTGGTCAATGAGCCGGTTCCAATGATATCCATATTTGTATGGTTTTATTGAGACAGACCCAAGATAATTTAGGCTGTTGCAGCTTTATTTGGCCGGTTTTTGGCCGGTTTGTTGGGTAAAGGGTTAATAGAAGCGTTACCAGACAGGTGTCTTTGACTCATATTTATTATTTTATACCCAGAAAACTATATATAAAACTTATTTAGGAAGAGATAGACCATCTTTAAGAACCATCAAACGGTCATTAACCCTTTAATTACGGTAGCTGTGTACACCATTAAAGATCATGTGCCAGTGCATTATCTTATATATGCAAATCTCACATATATAAGATAATGCACTGGCTTACAAGTTCAAGGTAAATATTGTTAGGCCAATGTATTCTCCTATATATGCAAGGCTCCTTATGGGAGTACAGTTTACAACTTTCATATATGGTGATTCCTACTTCAAATTGGAATCCCCCAACACATGTTATCACAAATTGTAAACACATAGTATTTCTACGTGTAACCAGCATGGTGCCATATAGACAGATTTTTTTCTTATACCAATCATAAATAGTGTGTTATTGTCAAGTTTACATGCTTTGTTATGTAAACGATTACTATTTCTTTGGCTTTGGTGGTAAAAATTATTTGATTCGAGTCTAGGAACCCACCCATCAAAGGTCAGAGTGTTCAGATATTGATTTTTTAAATTTATTATTTCCCCGAGATATGTAATTTTATGCGGACTGGCAAATATTTGTCAAGCCGACGGTCTTGGACCAATTGCAGATGAAGATGGATAACTCTAAAATCAAGTGGCTTTGGGTGTTAGATATTTGACACAATCGGCCAAATTTCTTTGAACAAAATATTGATAAATAACACACGTTTTGGGTAATTTTATACTATAGTTGACTGTGGTTAGCATTATTTTTGGGCAATTAATTGATTCTGGTAACTGAAGTGGCATTTCAAAAAATGTTTTTGTTGTTGGAATCTGATCATATGTGGATCATCGGATCGGATTGAGTACCTTCAACTTCATTCTCAATTTATAGTGCTTGGACATCGCCTGCAGATGGAACAATCCAAAGACTTACCACTGAGTGAAGACGATGTGAGTTTCCCTAAGCTACCATCGTGCGGTGCAATACAGAAAGAACGATTAGAGAGATTATTTAAACATTTTGAGGAGGTTTGTATTATTTTTGTCTGTGTTAGTGAACGTTCAGATGACCACGATTCAATCATAAGTGGATCAGACGACCACGATTCAATCATAAGTGGATGAATCAGGGCCGATAACATCTTGGTTAGTTTGTTCACACGATTGCGATATTGTCGCATATGATGATATTGTGGGTTGTTCGTAAGCCTACGATCTTTCCATCTACGTTATTTACCTACACATGACTGTGTTTCCGTCGCAAGTGGAGGTAACTAAGGATACGCCATGATTTCGCATCTAAAATCAAACAGTGCTTGATATTATTTTTTTACTCATAATCTTGCCATGAGCATGCGCAGTCAAACTACCTATGATGGAAATCTTTCCACTTACGATTGAATTGTGGTCGTCTGAACGTTCACTTACTGTTACACAATTCGTGATTACTCATGGATCCATACGTTAGCATTGCCATACAGAAATAAGAATATCTTGAAGGAGAATTTATTATGCTATCACCTTTATTGGTCCCCACTCATATGAAACATTAGGTTTAGAACTTCAAATTCCAGGCGCTGTCAGCTATCAACAGTCAGATGATAATATGATCGCCACCAACCCTTGAAATGAAATGAAATGACACTACCATCACTAAATTCACCCTCTGGTGAACCTCATTCTGCATTTGACAGACACATTATTTCAAGGCTTGATCGGCACATATTCTCACATATCAATAAAGATCAATCATATTTATCCATGCACCAAACAGTCTGGCGATGGTGTCAATCAGGTGACTGTAGGCATTTGAAGTTAGAAGTTTTAAAGGCCCATTTAATTTTCGAGTCACCGATTATTTTTTTTTAGTGCCTTGATATACAGTTTTAATAACAATCTATGCCATAAAATATGATTAAAATACTACAATTCATCATCATTTGAAATGTCTGTGTCTCAGAAGATGCCCATAGAGAAATAGAAAACAACTGAAATCATAGAATGATTTCCCCCCGTTATGGCTTCCAGAATGCAACAGAGTTCAAACTAAAATGTATATATTCTATATTTCTACCTTAAGATATAGAGTTATTCCCCTTCCATTGAAAATAATAATGACACTTGAGCACACCAAGTCAGTATCTCAATAAAAACAACATGTTCACAGTTTATTACACCGAATAAGTTGATAATACAATGTTTTGGAGCTTACTCTTTCAAATGGAATATACTATGGCATAGAGTTTATATAAAATTATCTGGGGGTTCGAAAATTAAGTTGGCATTAAACCTTACTATTGGCAAGCTGCTATTGAAGTTACAGTAATGCTCTAAGTAATCGACTTCTTAACCGCAGCAGAATTATGGGTAACTTTTCAGGATTTAGTCGGAAATATGGCTTGTTGCCATTCATCGGAAAGCTCTCGGGGAGTTAAGAAGTCGATTACTTAGAGCATTACTGTAGTCTGGATATAACGCATATTTTGGTACCTGTCAAACTGATAGTCACCACTTGGTTTGTGACGGTCATTCATTATTTTATGCCAGTCATAAATTTTGAAAAAGTAAATGATATCTGTTATGGGATACTTTTATCCCACATGGTCATATCACAACAGAGACAGGTTTGCCAAATTGATTACATTTAACGAACTCTTAATGAAATAGTTAGTCATGAAATTATTGGTAGGAAGTTCAGTTATCAAATTCTTGCTTTGATTCTCTTCGATTCTGCACCATGCCAACAACATACATGTATACCAAGTTGATCCCGTAGAAACATGCTCTCCATAATGGGATCTGAAATGAAACACTCGACAACCTGGTTAGTGATGTTCTTGAATGAATGTGAATGGCAAAAGCCAGGAAAAAAAATAAGTTGAATAAGCTGCACATAGTGTTTGGAACATTAAATCTGCAAACCTTAAATATTACACAACATCGACCACTTTAGCCGGTTAATAAGGGAAATTTAAAGTTATTCTGAAGACAAAAAAATAATCTATTGTTTTTTATCACCATTGTTTTTGCTAAAGAAAGTCCATTTCAGGCAAAAATATATCAAGGTAGTACTTAGTATCGGTAATTGGTCTTGCTTTTAAGTTGAACGATGATTGTTAAAATTATCCTTACACATTGTGCGGCTTTAAATATTGTCTAATTGCATGTCACAGGTAAGAAAGTAGGCCAGGGCATGGAAGAGCGAAACTCTTCCATGTCTTGGACTGAGAGCATGAATGTATTTTGTCTTTCTTTGTTGTTATTCTTCTTAATTAATACCAAAAAAAAAGGGATGTCCTTGAATGAATGTGAATGGCAAAAGCCAAACAAAAAGGAAAGAGAAAGAAAGAAAAAACAAATGAAGGGGGGATGGGAGGATGTGATTAAAAAAAATTACTTTCTTCGATTTTCGATTCTTGCAAACAGGGCTTGGCCCTGTAACAAATTGGTCAAGTCGCTTCTGACTAAATAGTTTCCATCTCCTGACTTTGATAAGCATCATGGTTATATATATCACCTTGATGCTACTGAGGTTTCGTGGTAACATTGTGAGTAAGCTAATCAGGTAGTCGATGAAAGATTAGCTCTCATTAGTAATTAAATTGTATTGCCTGCCAATACTACCAATGGTATCTGTGTATCGATCCTTGTGTTAGTTGTGTTGCATCGGATCTATATTTAGCTACTGGCTCGATCAGGCACCTAACATTGCGTTGGTTCTATTTTTAGTTTTATAAACAGTATACCACACGTGTATTGTATAGCTGTCAGATAATAAGTGACTCTTCTTGATAAATGACATTGTTGTGTGACTCGTTTTATAGGTCTTTAATAAATCAATTACAGTAATGCCCTAAATAATCAACTCCTTAACCACAGCAGAATTATGGGTAATTTTTCAGGATTTAGTCGGAAATATGGCTTGTTGCCATTCATCGGAAAGCTCTCAGTTACTGTATTTGCGTAAAAACAAATTTCTCAACTTTGTTTGATACTCCTAACAAACATGTGGATCAGCGTAACATAGTGTTATCCCTCTTATGTTTTCAGAGTAACATAGAGTTATCCCTCTTATGTTTTCAGAGTAGAGGGGTTATCCCTCCTATGTTTTCCCTAGAGTTATCGCTCCTATGTTTTCCATAGAGTTATCCCTCCTATGTTTTCCATAGAGTTATCCCTCCTATGTTTTCAGAGTAACATAGAGTTATCCCTCTTATGTTTTCAGAGTAACAGAGTTATCCCTCCTATGTTTTCCATAGAGTTATCCCTCCTATGTTTTCAGAGTAACAGAGTTATCCTTCCTATGTTTTCCGAAAATAAAGTTGGCATTAAACCTTACTATTGGCAAGCTGCTATTGAAGTTACAGTAATGCTCTAAGTAATCGACTTCTTAACCACAGCAGAATTATTGGTAACTATTCAGGATTTAGTCAGAAATATGGCTTGTTGCCATTCATCGGAAAGTTCTCGTGGGAGAGCTTTCCGATGAATGGCAACAAGCCATATTTCCGACTAAATCCTGAAAAGTTACCCATAATTCGGCTGTGGTTAAGAAGTCGATTACTTAGAGCATTACTGTAGTCTGGATATAACGCATATTTTGGTACCTGTCAAACTGATAGTCACCACTTGGTTTGTGACGGTCATTCATTATTTTATGCCAGTCATAAATTTTGACAAAGTAAATGATATCTGTTATGGGATACTTTTATCCCACATGGTCATATCACAACAGAGACAGGTTTGCCGAATTGATTACATTTAACGAACTCTTAATGAAATAGTTAGTCATGAAATTATTGGTAGGAAGTTCAGTTATCAAATTCTTGCTTTGATTCTCTTCGATTCTGCACCATGCCAACAACATACATGTATACCAAGTTGATCCCGTAGAAACATGCTCTCCATAATGGGATCTGAAATGAAACACTCGACAACCTGGTTAGTGATGTTCTTGAATGAATGTGAATGGCAAAAGCCAGGAAAAAAAATAAGTTGAATAAGCTGCACATAGTGTTTGGAACATTAAATCTGCAAACCTTAAATATTACACAACATCGACCACTTTAGCCGGTTAATAAGGGAAATTTAAAGTTATTCTGAAGACAAAAAAATAATCTATTGTTTTTTATCACCATTGTTTTTGCTAAAGAAAGTCCATTTCAGGCAAAAATATATCAAGGTAGTACTTAGTATCGGTAATTGGTCTTGCTTTTAAGTTGAACGATGATTGTTAAAATTATCCTTACACATTGTGCGGCTTTAAATATTGTCTAATTGCATGTCACAGGTAAGAAAGTAGGCCAGGGCATGGAAGAACGAAACTCTTCCATGTCTTGGACTGAGAGCATGAATGTATTTTGTCTTTCTTTGTTGTTATTCTTCTTAATTAATACCAAAAAAAAAGTGATGTCCTTGAATGAATGTGAATGGCAAAAGCCAAACAAAAAGGAAAGAGAAAGAAAGAAAAAACAAATGAAGGGGGGATGGGAGGATGTGATTAAAAAAAATTACTTTCTTCGATTTTCGATTCTTGCAAAAAGGGCTTGGCCCTGTAACAAATTGGTCAAGTCGCTTCTGACTAAATAGTTTCCATCTCCTGACTTTGATAAGCATCATGGTTATATATATCACCTTGATGCTACTGAGGTTTCGTGGTAACATTGTGAGTAAGCTAATCAGGTAGTCGATGAAAGATTAGCTCTCATTAGTAATTAAATTGTATTGCCTGCCAATACTACCAATGGTATCTGTGTATCGATCCTTGTGTTAGTTGTGTTGCATCGGATCTATATTTAGCTACTGGCTCGATCAGGCACCTAACATTGCGTTGGTTCTATTTTTAGTTTTATAAACAGTATACCACACGTGTATTGTATAGCTGTCAGATAATAAGTGACTCTACGTGATAAATAACATCGCTGTGTGACTCGTTTTATAGGTATTTAATAAATCAATTACAGTAATGCCCTAAATAATCGACTCCTTAACCACAGCAGAATTATGGGTAATTTTTCAGGATTTAGTCGGAAATATGGCTTGTTGCCATTCATCGGAAAGCTCTCAGTTACTGTATTTGCGTAAAAACAAATTTCTCAACTTTGTTTGATACTCCTAACAAACATGTGTTCAGCGTAACATAGTGTTATCCCTCTTATGTGTTCAGAGTAACATAGAGTTATCCCTCTTATGTTTTCAGAGTAACAGAGTTATCCCTCCTATGTTTTCCATAGAGTTATCCCTCCTATGTTTTCAGAGTAACAGAGTTATCCTTCCTATGTTTTCATAGTAACATAGAGTTATCCTTCCTATGTTTTCAGCGTAACATAGAGTTATCCTTCTTATGTTTTCAGAGTTCCTGTCAGATGTCTCTGAACATTGGTTGGGAAGGCGGTGTTCTTGTTCAGACCTGTGGTCACCATCTGCATCTCGACTGTTACACATCTTACCTCGCCTCTATCCGGGTGAGAATATTATACTTATATCATTAGACATTCATCTTATACCCCATACTATATATAATATTAGACTCCAGACTGAAAATTGGTTGGGAGGGCGGTGTTCTTGTTCAGAACTGTAGTCACCATCTGCATCTCGACTGTTACACATCTTACCTCGCCTCTATCCGGGTGAGAATATTAGACTTATATCATTAGACATTCATCTTATACCCCATACTATATATAATATTAGAATCCAGACTGAAAATTGGCTGAGAAGGCGGTGTTCTTGTTCAGAACTGTGGTCACCATCTGCATCTCGACTGTTACACATCTTACCTTACCTCTCTCCGGGTGAGCTTAATTATTAGACTTTTTACTAAATTCATTCATTCTCAAAGAATTAAGGCCAAAGAAAAGTGTTTTGGTTCTCAGGTCCCGCCGCATTGAATAAAAAGTGCTGCGTTAGGTCTTTTTATTGCGATGCCTGATAACAGTTATCTCTATATTTCTGGTTATTACAAGACAGATGAAGGTATCTTTTTCCATGCTTACTATGTGCAGAAAAAAATAAAAATAAAACTCCCTCCCTCATTTTCCCGAGAATCAAACCCCTTTTAATCTCAAACAAATCTACCGTACCACTCCATATAAAACATTGTCTGAACTACGCTCAATTGTAAATATTTACTTCTCTATTCGGGACGCAACTATCGACGATAACGTAACGAAAACGATTTATCCATCGAGAGTCACTGAATTTAATTAATATATAATAATGATGGTGTGTGTTGTCAGTTTGGATTTAATATTAGTAAAAATAACTACTTTGAGCAATGTTATCATCCATTTCTATTTGATCACTCTACCGGAGTGTTTCACATCACTTTAACCCTTTACACAACAGAAGGGCCCTGTGCCAATGCATTCTCTTATATATGCGAGTCAACCATAGGTCGCCTCGCATATATAAGAGAATGCATTGGCTTAACACATTAAAAATTATAAAATTGTTAAAGAATGTAAGAAAAAATTTAGGCCAATGCATTCTCTTATATATGCGAGGCGACCTATGATCGACTCGCATATATAAGAGAATGCATTGGCACAGGGCATAACTGTAACCATCACAATGTGGTCAAGGAGCCGGTTCCAATCATATCCATATTTGTATGGTTCTATTGAGACAGACTGAAGATATTTTAGGCTGTTGAAGCTTTATTTGGCCGGTTTTGGCCCTTCTGTTGGGTAAAGGGTTAACCATTTCTTTACTAAACACTCATTGATGAGTTGTTCCCATAGGAAATGTTCAGACAATAAGTTCAACAAAAAACTATAGTTGAACTTATTATCTGAACATTTCTCACCAATGAATATGTTTTATGGTTTATGGCAATTATGCCAAAGGGGATGTCAGGAATGATAACTTATTGGCAAGGTCCGCAAGCACCACACCGACACACCGAGCAGGCAGATAAAAACCTGCGTGATGCATCGACTGGTAACCGGAAGGCGTGAACCCACAGCTATCTAAAAGTCAACAAAAACAGTTAGGATAGTAGAACGGTTGATTATTCATCGGTTATGTGAAGTTTTAATTATGCGATAATAGTATAAGGCATATACATGTATATATTGAGTATACAGAGAAGTTACACACCCATAGTTACACAAATATAGATAAAGGTCATCATAGCATGCATTGGATGAGTATATATACATGTAGTTCCCGATAATTACAGTTAAAGGTCATCGTAGTATATAAGATGTATGGATATTGTTTGCAAATTCCCAAATATATGTTTATGACGTATATTACCACATTTCCATCCATATAAAACCTATAGTTGAACTTATTATCTGAACATTTCTCACCAATGAATATGAATCATTCTGCGCTTGTAGTAATTGTTTTTCTTTCTGTCGTCTGCTTTTATTACCTGAACACCCCTCTGAATGAATAATAGACTGTTGCAATGTATAATTTTATAACTGAGAGGGAGATTTCATTTAGTCTGCTCTAGACTAAGTACAAATACAACACATATGTCGCAGATAGCCGCTGGCTTTATTGGTGACAAGGTGAAAACAGACATTCCAACAACGGCCGTCAGAAACATTTCGAGGCAGACACCTTTTCATGTTCGTGTCTATAGTATGGCTATTAGCCTCATACTGTCTCATATGCTAATGCATTATACTCATGCAGTTGGTGTAAATATCTTCTCAAACCAAGATTTTCAAACAACTTGATTGAACTGATAGCCGTTTACAGAAGGCATTCAGGCATTAAAACAGAGATAAAACCACTGTGTGGAGAAAACAACTCTGAAAGCTTTGAATGCTCTTGCCTGCATATATGTAGAACACAAAACATATACAATTGATACATTATATGCGTATATAAACATGATCAATAAGCATCCTACGCGATTAGTTCCAATTGATTCCAGCAATGCACTGAATTCCAAAATTAAGAAAAATCTACATAATAAAATATATTCACTTCGGTCGTTTATCAGTCGAACATATTGTAACTGTTACTTATAATATATGATGACTACTCATGATAAAACGTCTCAAACGTTCTGCTTTGTATACACAACCTTGGTACCGGCAACGACATATACGTGAGTTCCATTTATTTGAAATATCCGCATGTTCTTTTAATTTAAATTTAAATTTGATACGTGCACATTGCGAGACCAGACCGGCTAAAGTGACCAGAACATTAGCTCACCCGGTAAGCCCGACCCCGGCTTACACTCATTAACACTAATCACCTGACAATGAACAACAACTCAGTTGTACTCATACGTTACACTTCAGACAAAAGTTTTGTACTATACTGCGAAACGTCCAAAACAAATAGTATAGAAAGGGTTAAATGTGTTCTATCTCTTCGTAGCAACACTTCCAACAACAACAAAAACAACAACATAAATTACTATGAAAATCTTATTCAATTTGCAATATTTTTCTCCTAATACCTGGAAAAACATCTACCTTCGACGTAGGGATAAGTAGAGTTGCCTTTCTCTTCTATGGCATAAATTACTGCTCATCTAAAATTGCCCATGATGGCAATAAATGTCTCAATTATGAAAGTAACCCGGTTTATTCCATTGAAAACACTACATTTGTTCTGAACTCCACAAGAGTTGTCAACTGAAAGTAGTAAATTAATGTGAAAAATATATTTTATTACAATATTTACATAATTTCAAAAGAGTAAAAACTCATTTTGACCTCGCAAATTTGTAGCAGTTCCTAAGATTCTTCTCCGAGCATAAACATAGATCAAACATGAATTACTCATAATTACATGGCATATTATGTGCGTAATTTAACATTATAATACATCATAAGATATTACTCTTTCCGATAATCTTGTATTGATTTGTTTGATAAAGTCAATTAAAATTGACGAAAAATCCCAAACTACATCTGGGCGTAAAGTCTGCTATAGAAGAATAAGGCAATGATACTTAGAAACCAATATTGTTCCTTCCAATTTCACTAGCTGGTTCACGTAAACCAGTATTATTCCTACCGATTTCACTAGCTGGTTCACGTAAACCAGTATTATTCCTACCGATTTCACTAGCTGGTTCACGTAAACCAGTATTATTCCTACCGATTTCACTAGCTGGTTCACGTAAACCAGTATTATCCCTACCGATTTCACTAGCTAGTTCACTTCGAAGGAAACCTGGATGTGTGTTCCACATATTTCACTTACAAATGTTTTTTTGAAAGATAGATTTACATTAAATAATGTTGTGATATTCTAAAAATAGTAACTAATGAGTTGTTGCATTGCAGTTCCACAATTAAGGCATTTGAAAAAAAATTTACACGAACATTATCAGAACAAGAAACCAAATTTTTTCTCGAGGGGATGAAACCTAAATTAGTCATATTGGCCGATCATCTGACATTACAATAATTAATCGTTCTCATTGTTTTCAGAATGAATTGGCTAATCGCCAGAACTTGGCCGTGGATAAGGGCGAGTATTGGTGTCCATTATGCCGGCAGCTATCCAACTCAGTCGTCCCCGTGGTACCCGAGGAAAACAAATTCTCACTCGTTAAGCCAATATCGCCTGACAGAAGACAGATGGCGCTTGATGTTGCTGAAATGATGGTGAAGCGGCCAACAGCACCTGTGAGTTCTATTCTCGACTGCATTTTATACATCCATTTTAAAAGCGGGATGTATTATGTTTTTGGTCAGACCATCTGCTTGTTCATTAATTAACTTTCCAAAGTGTAAATTTAGTTCTACTGATCTGAATGGAATGACATTTAGTATGTAGATTAACTAACGCAATATACAGGTCAAGTTCGATCTTCACATCAAAGTTAGACTCATGTAATCCATCCTTCTCGAACAAGCCTTAAAATAGTGGATCTGTCATTTGAAGAATGAGGTCCCCAGAGGGTGAATTTATTGATGCTATCCCTCACATAAATTCACATATTATAATTACATTGTACTATATGTGACCCGCCATATCAAATCCAGTCGTAAGTCGGGATTCTTTTACCCTGTGCCAATTCATTCTCTTATATATGCGAGTCGACCATAGGTCGACTCGCATATTTAAGAGAATTGTTTGGCCTAACAATTTTTTATCATTTTTTTAAAATAAATGTTTCTTACAATTTTTAGGACATAAAATAAAAAAACATCCATTACCCTGCAGGGAGCCCCACACATATATAGAAGCGTATAGAAGAGTGTCGTCTGCTCATGGTTGTCTGGGGCTCTGTATGGGTGAAATTATATAATTGTTAAAGAATATAAGAAAAATTATAATATTAAAATTGTAAAAAATTGTTAGGCCAATGCATTCTCTTATATATGCGAGGCGACCTATGGTCGACTCGCATATATAAGAGAATGCATTGGCACAGGGTAAAACAATCCCGACTTACGACTGGATTTGATATGGCGGGTCACATATAAGTAACTTCAGAATCCTATTGAGAATAGTTAATAATGAATAATCACCTCAAATCGTATTTCAATTCTCAGAATCCTGGATGACACTAAACATAATTAACACACTCCATTGATGTGTTCCCAGACGGAATAACCAATAATCATGCCACAATAAGTTATTTTCATTAAATTGATATCCATTTAGTCAGAAAACAGCATCAGTGACTATTATTGGTGCAATCATTGCCGTAATGTTTATGCCCATTAAGGTTTCCTGAATAAAGTAGTAAATATTTACATTTGTGTGGTGTTCAACCGTTGTGTTGTCTGAAATGGTACAGTTGTTGTGGTTGGCATTTTCAACGTTCTTAGTTCATTACTACATTCTTCCAGTGGGGAAAGTGTTTGGATACTAAGTGATTGTTTTTATTCAATTAAATAAGTCCACACTATGTCTTTAACTACCGCAATATACAGGTTAAGATTGATTTTCACACCAAAGTTTGACTACTGTATACACCCATCAGTATGCCCGGGGGGCTCGTGCAAGTTTTTGCTCAAAAAGTGGGTACTGAGCTTACTCACGAGGACCCCGTAAGCAAAATTCAGTTAGCCTTCAGATGCCGACTTACCATTATGTTTTATACCAATACCATATCACATGATAATAACCAGAAACTGTGATAAACAGATATATTTGGGATCTATTTTAATAAGGTTGTAAATTTGGGATTAATTTGTAAACCCAATAGGGTTGTATGATAAGTTCACAAGTTAATTTAGTTAATGCTTATTAATCAAGCTAATTCTTATAAAAATACAACAGTGAGATGCAGGTGAACATACATATGCCTTGCTTATATAGGAGAATACATTGGCTTAACAATATTTACCTTGAACTTGTAATCCAGTGCATTCCCTTATATATGCCAGGCTCCCTATGGGAGATATCAAAAATGCACTGGCACAGAATCTTTAATGCTGCACCAGCGCAGCTCAATTCATGAAAGGGTTACACAACCTATCATGCTTACAAAACTTACTGTATTATTTCAGGGTTCGTCCACTATTACCCAGGCTATGGGTACGATGATGTGTAACTTGAGTAATGCCACGTATCCCGTTTATAAAACCTACTCTAACTCTCAGAGCTCTGACAGTGTGCTCAATTTTGTATGTTCCGTTGCCAGGTAAGTTAAACATATAAATATGATGAGGTCACATAAACAAAATATTTCGTTTCTCAATGATCGCCGCATCACAAAAAAAAGCATGACTTCCCATAAATAAATACATAAATAGCACCCATTTTTCCGCCAAGGAGAAGCCCTCAACTGAACTATATGGATTACGTCTCCGGCCTTGTGTCAATCAGGAGGGTTAAAATTTTATTGCTGTGCCGACCCACTCACACCCGTGTCCAGATTAGTCTCGCATGAATACACCCGCATTCTATCTATTGTCTAGTCAGTTTTTATTCCTCCTCGCCAGGACAGGATCGTTTCTATTTTCTCAAGGTTGTATCTTTCTGTGTTGCGAGTTTATCGACTCAATATTTATTGTTGATATTACAAACTTGCAATTTATTGTACCCGATAGTTTATTAATATTTCTCACATCCGAAACGGGAACTTTTTTCGTTTCACTGTATCCGTAATTTGTTTCCGTGTTTTCTGTTTTCCTCAAGACGGCTTTATCTTCCAACAATTGGAATTAAGATGGCCATCTTGACAATGACTAAAGAAGCACATAGCTTACTTGTGGCAAAACCACATAGTGCATATTGTGCCACACATACGGCGTGATGACTATCATGACTTACAATTGAGGACGCAATGTAGTACGGTATGCGATATCTCCTAATTTCGTGCTACACGTGTTTCACTTTACACAAGTTTCCGTCGACTCGCTTCGGTTATTTCGTAAGTTCCGTTGCTTTGTATCCTAATGTATACTGCCAAATCATACATGGCACTGCTCTGTTAATTCGCAGAAAGTTGCACAGGACAACCATATCCTCCTTTGTAATAATTTACATGAATAAATACGAAAGATAGTACCGTACTTGTTATCACTATCAGATGACAATTCACATTTCTTTCGACTGAGCGATCTGTAACATTGTTTTAACGATCAATACCTGCGAATCTATGCCCGCCAGTATGTATGAGCGCGTGGTCTTGTTAGACACATGGCAAATGTAATAACACATTACATCGACTTCAAGGTATTTAGAAAATTCTGCCTTGTCTATCACGATTAAATATCATATAACTCATTGTATCATCAGTACAATAGTTACTAACACTCCGTAACAGGGGGATGGTATTCGTTATCACATATATAACCACACTTCAAATTGATGTGTTGTCTGACGTTCTAAATTTACAATCCATGTATGTACAGTTTGGGTTACTACAAACTATTGTTCACCAACTGCAATGAAGTGAAAACTTTGTAGCCTGACACTAAGCCATCTTACCGTAGGCTCTAATATGCCTCGGCATGGGCGAGCTTGCAATACTGTATTGCACGCCGTAATAGTTCCATACATTGTACATGACAATCATATGGTATCAGGGCCTCATGTATGCTGTCAGAACTGACTACTAGTATGCTTACATATGGTGAACAGTTTTCATCCCAATACTGACATACTTTGCAGTTTCATCAGTGACTGATAACGGCAAACAGCGAAATAGAAAGAATACATATTGTCACGTGCTCCAGATTCACTGCCAATAGTCTTCCAGTGGCGACCATCACTTGACTCACTAACTTCTATTTCCACTTATATCAAAACGATATTCTGCCACATAGCTTTCACTCGTGTATGATGCTCAGTTACATGCAACACATTTATATTGCGCAGAATATCAGAAAGGACTGCATTTGTATTGTTACATGTCTAAAGCGAGCTTACATGCGCAGCGTTTATATTGCGCACATCTACTGCCAATATATTTCCGAAACAGGCCAAGACATGGCTCTTCGTCTATTGTCACATATCCACTGATTATGTGACAAAACGATTCGATACAATCATGACGGAAATGATTGACGGCTGTTCTGGGTGGGGAAGACTCGTTGTCACGTGACGCTCTTGCTCTCATAGACATAGCGCACCAGCCAAATGGCCTTCTGACTCTTCCCCATGGTGCAGTGGCCCACATCATTACAAGATGGGGTCCAGTCGATCCCCTGGAATCGTAATACCTTCAGGATACATCCGGGCCTGCTCCTCCGCCGTCATGCGATCATAGTGGTAAGGCATTCGTATCTTCACGTCCGCTGTAAGCGCACTTTCCTAACGGAAACCGCCTAGTTCTTGCCTATGTGCATTCGGAACTCATCGTCCTCATATACGAGAAAAGACAGTATCTTACCTGTCATAGCAGGTAAGATCACGTGGCCAGGGGTATAACGTGATTTTATATTAACCTTACTTTATACTCAATAACCTAGGTTGTATTGTGTTATGTATATTAACCTTGCTTTGTTATAACTAACAGCATGTCTTGCAGTCGAACATGATTCGAATTTGATGGCCACACACCGTGCAGGTTGCTCATTCACGGGTGTATTACTTGTTATAGTTGGGTAAGGGCATATTAGTCAATGATTACCTACTTTGAGCAACCGTACCAGTCTTTACCTCGGGCAGGACCAGTTCTGGCCCCCCAGGTCCTGCTACGGCAGTGTGAACCAATGGTAGGCGGGTGCTGCAAGTGGTTGATTCGGGAAACCAATCTTCACGGGCGATTGCTCCGGCACCTTACTCTCAGGTGCCTAATGGTAGTGGCAATACGATTATTAAATTTCGACAAAAATTCACATCGATATACTATTATTCCACATAGAGTGAAATTTCCATCAGTATTTTGATTTCGGCCTGGATTCCTGCCACGAAGATCTGTTTATAGGCCACCACAATTATTGGGCACCTGGGAGTAGCCTTTGGCGGCTGTTCTGGGTGGGGAAGACTCGTTGTCACGTGACGCTCTTGCTCTCATAGACATAGCGCACCAGCCAAATGGCCTTCTGACTCTTCCCCATGGTGCAGTGGCCCACATCATTACAAGATGGGGTCCAGTCGATCCCCTGGAATCGTAATACCTTCGGGATACATCCGGGCCTGCTCCTCCGCCGTCATGCGATCATAGTGGTATGTCATCGACATTTATTCCAGTTTGGTCAGGACCACCTGCATTTGGGGGATTCCATGGAAGGGGCTTCCTCTGTTCAAATGGCTCATCAGAACTTATTCCCTCTGGCCTTGGGGGCGCAGCTTGATGATGCCCCAGAATTTGAGGGGGTGACCTTGGACAGGACATAGCTACTTATCCCAAATGCAAGAGCATTTGTCTTGCGTCGAACCATTTCAGAGTAGGCCTCTTCCACAGTCTGGTATCCCAACCTGATGCAGCCAATTCTGTTGGCTGGCGTCGATCTTGACATGCTTCTCTGCATCGCGTGGCGTCGGCAGGTTTGATGACGATGAGCAAGATTCGCGGGTCGACAGTGGGTCACCAGGCACACTGTCGGACGAGGATTCTGATGTTCCGCTGGTAAGTGATTTTGTACAGGATGAGGATACATGTTGATATCTTATATTGCTTCATTTAATTCAACAATTTGCGCGTATTTATCTCAGTCAGGAAAGATCCAGCACTGTAGCCTTTGGAGGATGTTCTGGGTGGGGAAGTGAAGAGTTGTTGCGTGCCTCCAAGAGCTGCTCCAGCCTTCTGCCTCTTCCCCACGGTGCAGTGGCCCACATCTCCACAGATGGGGTCCAGCCACTCCCCTGGAATCGTACACCTTCGGGATACCTCTAGGCCACTCCTCCACCGGTAGGCTGAATGTTCTGGGTGGGGAAGACTTGTTGTTGCGTGCCTCCAAGTGCTGCACCAACCAACCTTCTAACTCTTCCCCATGGTGCAGGGGCCCACATCTCCACAAGATGGGGTCCAATCCCCTGGAATCGTAATACCTTAGGGATACCTCCAGGCCACTCCTTCACCGGTAGGAAAGAAAGGCTGAATGATCTGGGTGGGGAAGACTTGTTGCGTGCCTCCAAGAGCTGCACCAACCAGCCTTCTATCTCTTCCCCACGGTGCAGTGGCCCACATCTCCACACGATGGGGTCCAATCTCCTGGAATCGTAATACCTTCGGGATACCTCCAGGCCACTCCTTCACCGGTCATTTTTCAATTTTGATCATTCTGCTACATTTGATCATTTCGAAATGTACCCGACACTCGTTATGTGCGCCATCATAGATCACTGATGCTTCTATGCTTGTTCATCAAGTCCTCAGTGGTGTTCTCTAATCCCGTATCTACTGGTATGCAATGATACCTTGGATCATGATGGCGTTCCCTGCTCTCTACATTATACGAGGCTGGAGTACAGATGTGTGGCATGATATAATGAAACCTCATACCTCGCTATGATATCTGCAGCATATCATTTTTATATCTGGTTTGTGTATCACAGGGAGCAATTTACTTTCGATATCTGACTAGCAAATAATCTCACATTGACATGATTAGATAGCATTTTTATAACATCATACATGTATAAAAAATTCCTCGCTATTACCGGTATCCACATTTCAGTGGCAAATCGCGATGCGATTCCAGTTAATTTGCTCCCTGGTGTATCATAAGCATTCTGATATCTTATGGCATATACAATGGCTGCATGTGACATCAGTTCATAATGTGAACTGTCGAGAGAGCGAAGAAGATGACAAAGAGAATAGGATGCAGCAAAGTTATACTTGCTCGGTTGTCTCGCTAGCATGAATTCTATGGCACTACCTGGGATGTTTATTCCAAAAACAAGGGGGGGGGGGGGGGCGGTACACATTTGAGCAATGTCGTAATCTGAATTGGGAGCTCTTTCACGTAACATAATCATATCTGATTCATGACTAAATCACATTTACATGAATCCTGTTTCGGAAGAGTACATTCCCATCGAATTTGGATATTAATTAACTTTATTGCTCGTGCCTCCTCCTGGGCTTGCATTCTAATCCATATAGTTCAGTTGAGGGCTTCTCCTTGGCGGAAAAATATAATATTTATAAATAATATTACTTTTTCCTTAAAGGATTACTATCCTCATGAAACAACAAAACTATACCCGAAAGCCACCCCTATTGTGATCACAATGATCCAAGTCCCATAAAAATCGCGTAATAAATTAGCCGAGAAATAAATAAATAATACCACCACCGGTTGTCGGCTATCTCCGTAGCAAAACCTCGCATGACGTCAAGCGAGTAAACTAATTAAAAACAGGGAATCGGTGTCGGAGTTAATTATGTCTACCCATATGGCGATGGAAAATCCGGAATCGACATCAGCGCGTGAGTGTAATGAAATTACTGCGGGGCATATCAATAGCATTGTGTACACATGGTGAATTGTCATCGCGCGGTGAGTTATCTTCACTTGTGATTTGTCTTAAGTGCTGTTTGGAAAGTTACGGTATTGTTTTGACAAAAAATATAGAGGGACGATTGAGCGGGGTAGATAACACTTTCGTATAAAGCTTATAAAAACACGAGCCGGCATGTGAACTTTATTCGGGTGCGTGTTCGCGATGTTGTTTTAATTTTCCGTATATATGCCCCGAGTGTCCCGTATTTACAATCATTCATTCATTCTAGTGACTCTCAGTTAGGCATATGCTGTATTCATTTCCAAACGATGTTCGTTTACGTGACATTTGGCGGGATTTCTGTGGGAAACCCGTTGCGCAAAATCAGAAACCGATTACATATACAAAATAAAGAGCGTTTAATTTGACGAGTCAGTCATGGTTACGAATACATACAATTGCAGTTAAAGTGGGGAGTATGTTGATGAATAATTCACGATGACAACTATTCAAAGTCGAGTCCCCATTTCCTTCACCATGGCTCAATAAAGAGCGTTCCATGTTAAGAGTTTTCCTAATATGGTACGAATAAAAAGAGTTTAATAAAGCGGAAATTGCTATGACAATGATGGAAGGATATATAAAGCATGCATATCGGAAGTTCATGTACATGTATTGACCTGTATTGTTGTAATCAGTAAACAATCACTAGAACAACTGTTCTAAGTCGAGTCCCTTTACCTTGACGCAATAAAGAGCGTTCACTATTACGATATATTGCGAATAAAGAGCACTTGAATATGTGATTCCATATTAAACCGGATTATTATCCCTCCTTCAAAAAGTGTTGATTGGATGTTTAAACGAACCACGGCGAACATTTATATATTTTATAACCCTATTGTTATGCGTAATTGACACATAGAGGTCGATTTATGACCTGGATATTCAATAGACCGCATCGCTAGAGTGCTAATTTTATAGGCCAATAACCATGCATAGATGCAGTGAATTTCCATCAGTGACAGTCGGCTAGATTGTTTTGGGGTGGGGGAAGCAATATTCCGAAATATATATAAACACCATATTGCCCAAATATATACATGATTCATAACCAAGGAAAAATGAACTTATCATATCATATTGGTAATGAATGACTTGATTATAATTGATTAAATCCGACAGCAATAAACCAATTTTGTGTTGTTTTACCGCGTTACGATAAATTAAAACGAAACGCTCTTTATTGACACACGACTAATGGCATCTGGAAATTGGAATGTTTACGAGATGATAATGGCCTAATAACTGTGCAAGTCTTCGCGTATATATGCAATCTTGATATGCATATATAATATAACTTGGACTATTCCGGTAACGAAAAAATATATATAAACACGAGCACGCGTTTTTAGCTAAATGCGCGCAAAACTGAATAATATACGGGCATGGCTTTATAGTAACAACACATCGCGATACATATAATAATAGTAATAATAACACGATAAAGACATTTAATTACGAGAAAGGCGATGTTTTCGGCGAAGTTTTGCATTCGCAGTGTTCTAACGCGACAATCTTCAAAGGCCGCGATCGACTACATGCAAACTTAAAATACCGCCGTCGCGTATCTATGCGTTGTCAATGAGTTACCACGTGATCGATCACGTGCTATGCTTCTGTTTACATGTGACAATCACGTGATCGGGCTGATGATCACGTGACTTCGTCTACAACAAAATCTTCGGCTAACTTCGGAATTTTTTTTAATCGTTATAAAAATAACGATTGGCGGCCGAATATTAGATTATATATGCGCCCAATGAACATTTTATATATATATTATCGGTATATTGAAAGAAAATAATATTGTTTTTTTCAGGACCGTATTCCTTTAAGGGAAGCCCGAAACTGAACTATCATAGATCCCTCCCATGGTGGTGCCATTCCCAACCCCGCGACTCGCAAATCTCATGATTAAGTCGGAAATAAAAAACTGACTAGACAATAGATAGAATGCGGGTGTATTCATGCGAGACTAATCTGGACACGGGTGTGAGTGGGTCGGCACAGCAATAAAATTTTAACCCTCCTGATTGACACAAGGCCGGAGACGTAATCCATATAGTTCAGTTTCGGGCTTCCCTTAAGGAAAAAGTAATATTATTTATAAATATTATATATCCAGTTCATTAGATGGAAGATTTGAACTGAGAGACTATTGTCGTCGCACACAAGGTGCAAATCAGGGTCTGCGCTGGACCGAAATTTACTTTTGCCAAATAAAAATATTTTTTGCCAAATTCTATTAGAATTTGCCGAATGTTATCCCTGATAGTATCATTTTCTGCAACCTTGATTGAGTTTTATGTTTCGACGTTTGAACCATCGTTTGAACGATGTTTGATATCGATAGGAAAGCAGTTAGTTAATAAATGTTGCTCGCATGCATCTCTATTGTGATTAACTGCATCTTATTAGAGGTGTTAACTTTTCCAAAACCATATTAAACACCACCAATATAATTATATTGTAATAGTTTCCTAAAATGAATGGTATTGATTGACCAATAATTTTGAACTTTATTCATCAATTAAAAAGTGACTTGCCAAAACTTTTGCCAAATGAAAATATTTTTTGCCAAATGTGAATTATTTTTGCCATTGGCAAATTTGGCAAGTGGCAGCACGAACTCTGGTGCAAATCTAACCCTGATAGACCGGCTATTACATTCACTGTGGCAAAAGCAAAATAATTTGGCGATCTTCCGTTTGATCCAACTTCAGTTGATTCTGCGATGGCTGGCGTTTTGAGTCTCATTAAATATGTAAAGATTTGACAATAAGGAACAGAATACCGGTCGACAAAATTAAAACAGTCTGGCAAAATGGCAAATAACTTCATCTCAGAGGAACCAGATACTGAAGATGCAGAAAAGACAAACGCTGTTAAAGTGACAGGATAAAAAAACACGATCGATCTCAAATTCTCATTATTTTAAAAAACATTTCGAACTCGGACTAACGGTACCAAGTGTTTGGGCTACAATTGCTTGCCAAGAGAAACACCAATGTCTTAGTTGTTTGAAAATAAATCAAAATTTGACAACTAATTGTTTTTTATTTATACCAATCGATGTAAATTCTATTTAAGAGAGGTCAAGTAATCAATTTTGAATGGGGATTTCCTTGCAAATATCCGGAGCAAAAGTTATAATAAAGAGAAGTAAGGCAGCTAAAGCAGGTATTATCATTTAACTGCCATGACACTGATGGTTTGTTCAGGTAAATTATTAACTCTTGCTATAAATCTTATTTTCGGGTGTTAAAACAATTAACCTACTTATGAAAAATCTCAACAAATACATGTAAATCTAGAAACAAATACATGCAAATCTAGAAACAGTTCCGACATGCCAACAAAGCATCAAATATGTATTAAACAGTACAATATGGACTCTTTTATCAGTAACCCAGAAAACTATATCTGCAAATTAGCTTCAGAGATATGAAAATGACCACTCAATATTCACTAGACACCCTCTTTAAATAGGTTAGGCATTGATATATTTCACGTAGATTGAGAGAAATGTAACAATGCACGTCTGCAATGAGTTTGATAAAAGATTCAAGATTATGATGCAAGATGTGTTCTGTATTTATTCTACACTGTTGTATCAGATAAGTTCAATCCATGACTGTCACCTTCATTGATAAGGTAGCTATATCTATTGTGATTTAAGTCAGATGAATAACCAGTAATGATCGGGGCATCAAACCCGAAGTGGATCTTTGACGTAATGTATGTCATCTTTCTTGCCGATATCGTCAACAAAAATAGTTCTGATTGATCTTCTGTATAGATTACCCCCCCTCCCCCCCTGAGGCCCCTCACTTTCTCATTGCAGGACTATTACTGTTTTAGTTAACCCTGTAGTCTCTCCTATCATTTCACAGTCGGTCAAAAGCTCTTCAGAACTTGTGTTTGTGTTTGTATAATGTTTATTACCTCCTACTTTTAACCCTTTCACAACTGGAGCTGTGCTGGTTCTTTTATATATTTGAGTCTCCCATAGGGATCCTCACATATATGAGAGAATGCACTGGCTTACAAGTTCAACATAAATATTGTTAGGCCAATGTATTCTCTTATATATGCGAGGCTCCCTATGGGAGACTTGCATATATAAGAGAATACATTGGCACAGGGTTTTTGCAAAATTTCAGGAAGCTCCAGTCATGAAAGGGTTAAAAGGGTTCAATAGAATTTATCTTATCTTTATTTCAGGACTAATTTGGAAGTAGATCTTCTCCAAAAAGGTGGAGTTCTATGTCATGAGCCAGCTACTCCAAAGAAATATTGCTTTTGTGAGTTGGTAATATTTTATAACTAAGGTTCCAGCTGGGCCTTCAAGACATGAAATAACCTTAAATATTACAAATGGTGATGTAAATATTACAAATGGTGATGTAAATATTACAAATGGTGATGTAAATATTACAAATGGTTATGTAAATATTACAAATAGTGATGTAAATATTACAAATGGTGATGTAAATATTACAAATGGTGATGTAAATTAATAACCTTAAATATTACAAATGGTGATGTAAATATTACAAATGGTGATGTAAATGAATAAACTTAAATATTACAAATGGTGATGTAAATATTACAAATGGTGATGTAAATATTAAAATGGTGATGTAAATTAATAACCTTAAATATTACAAATGGTGATCTAAATGAATAAACTTAAATATTACAAATGGTGATGTAAATGAATAAACTTAAATATTACAAATGGTGATGTAAATATTACAAATGTTGATGTCAATATTAAAATGGTGATGTAAATTAATAACCTTAAATATTACAAATGGTGATGTAAATATTACAAATGGTGATGTAAATATTACAAATGTTGATGTCAATATTAAAATGGTGATGTAAATTAATAACCTTAAATATTACAAATGGTGATCTAAATGAATAAACTTAAATATTACAAATGGTGATGTAAATATTACAAATGGTGATGTAAATTACTTGAGTGGATCTTTTCACAATTGTCTCTCAAATAATTATTATTCTACCAATCATTGACTGAGCCGGTGGTTTGTTACAATGAAAACAGAACTAGTACACACTGTAAAATCAATCAATGTATTTGGTGTACAGACTGTACAATCAATCAATGTATTCGGTGTTTCAGACTGTAAAATCAATGAATGTATTTGGTGTTTCAAACTGTAAAATCAATCAATGTATTATATCTGGTGTAATAAACTGTGAACATGTTGTTTTTATTGAGGTACCAATGTGCTGTGCTTAAGTTTCATCTGGACTGTACTTCAAAGTCTAAAATTTTCAATGGAAGTGTAATAACTCTATATCTTAGTTTGAATTATGTTGCATTCTGGGAGCGAAACAGGGGACATGTTTCTATGATTTCAGCTATTTTCTCTTACTCTAGTAAGGGTACCTTCTGAGACCAGACATTCCAAATGGTGATGAATTATAGTATTTTAATCATATTTTATGTCATATATTGTTATTAAATTGGTGACGCAAAAATTAAATGGGCGTTTAAAGAAGAGGCTAATAGAATAATGACCAAGGGTCCCAAATTATTGCAGACATATTGCTCCTCATGACATTTATTTTGAAATAGAAGCAGGATCCTGGAGCAGTTTAACCCTTTCAGTGCCAAGTCTGATTTTTGTATCAACCCATATTTCCTTGGTCATTTTTCAAATTTATTGATTATAATAATGTGATACATTGATGGAAAGAGCTCTTAGAGCTCTTTCCATTAATGTATCACATTATTATAATCAAATAAATTTGAAAAATTATCAAGGAAATATGGGTTGATACAAAAATCGGACTTGGCACTGAAAGGGTTAATGGATTTTGAAAAGAGTTTTAGAACGTAGCCCCAAAAAAGCCGATTTATTTAAATTTGAATGCCAAAAGTATAAGTAGACATTTTTGGGAAATTGACTACAAATGAGTTAAATAGATGCCAAAATGTTTTGATAGGGTGATCATCAGTTGCAGATTGCTGACTCTGTGCCATACTAAGCGTATATCATGTTATGTTTCGGCTCGTTACCTGTGTATATCACGATACGTTTCTGCTCGTTACCTGTGCATGCTTATCAAATGTTCTCTTGTTTCAGTGCCTGTGATACACGTGTTGAGTATGCATAGTAAGATACTCACACTGAAGCCGTACACCGACCTGTGGTCACATGTCACTGGTGTATCAACAACGGAGGACTCCACAAGGTACGAATCTATTTATAACCACTGTGTAGTGTCACTAAATTCACCCTCTGGTGACCTCTGGTGCAAATGACAGCCACACTATTTCAAGGCTTGTATCTTTATCAATAAAGAAAGTTCAAGTATGAGATAAACCATCAATAAAGGTTTACTGTACCCCAAACCCGGCCATTTATGGGACCATCTACTTTTATACTCAATAGCATATATGCAACAAATGAATGAATTTGAGCCATGGGTTAGTGGAAAATCCACTCATTTGCTCAGAACGATGCAAACAACATGGTAATTATAATGAAATTGAATTTATTGCTGGAGTCATAAAATCATTTTCATTATAATTACCATGTTGTTTGCATCGTTCATAGAGCACATGAGTGTATTTTGAACTCATCCATCGCTCAAATTCGTTCATTTGTTGCATATATTCTGTTGAGTATAAAAGGAGATGGTTCCATAAATGGCTGGATTTAGTGTACAGTACCCCTTTAAACAAACATGTCTCATTCAAATCCCACAACTATGTATATATAGTTTGGTAAGAGGTATCTCAAAACATACATATGCGGAAGATGTCCAAACAAATTCGTTGATATGTCGCTGAAAATTTGTGTTTTTTTTCGTATATTTTTTGATAAATTTGAGATTGTTTCATTTGTGCCGGTTCAAATTTTTTAATCAGTGGTCTCATAAAAAATTCACAAGTAGATGATCTAGAAAATCTAAAATTGTCTTCGTTCTGAAACTTTTATGGTACTACCGGTACTTAATTTTGATAATTAACATGAAGAGAAAGCAGTATGTGAAGTATTTTAATTGTGTCATGTTAAGATAGCGCAATATACTTTTTCTGTACATTCCGTTTCCGATTCCAGAATTCCGATGAAAGCAAATTGCACCGTTTTATATGGGCTCTGTACATGTGTTCGAAGTTATATTTTTTATGACTTTAATGCATCTTTCTGGGACCTATAATGCTCAAATAAAGGTAGTACAGGTATTTATCGACCTATGTCGATAGTGGGAAAAATTAAAACGCAAATATTATTAGGTGTATTTTGGATCACAAACTGCTGTGTGGCTTTAAGTTTTCCATTTTATTTTGTATTTTTTCAGTCTTCTTTTATTCAACAAGGAAGTTCCACTTCTGCTAAAAGACATGACCAGCCTGCTGATCCAACTTATTCTGACCCTCCCTGTAACAATAGAACGAGGTGAGTTGCTACTACTGAAGTAACTTAAAGCTACCAGAACCCATAGTCACCCATTTTAACCATCTCTATACTGAAGCATCATTGAGGAGTAGTTATCCCATAGGAAATGTTCAGGTAAAAAGTTCAAGAAACGACCATATGTCGTTTGTTGAAGTTATTATCTAAACATTTCCATCAGTAAATAGGGCTCCTTCTGCACTTTTATTGAACTGTTGTCTGCTTTTATCACCTAGCATCCCTCCAAATCAATAATAGACCATTCCGATGTACACTTTATAGCTGACTGGGATAATCCATGTAGTATAGAAAGGGTTAGATCATGGTTACATTATCTGTCGTCTGCTTTTACCACCTATCGTCCCTCCAAATCAACAATAGACCATTCTGATGTACACTTTTTAACTGACTGGGAGAATTCATTTAGTATATAAAGGGTTAACTCAGGGTTCGTATATATATGGAATCCTGGAAAGTTTTGGAATTTAAAAAAATCGCTCCCAGGCCTTGAAAATTTATGGAAAAATGGCACAATATTTTAGCTCTACTTGACGAGTTGGAGCTATTGTCATTGATTGGCGTCTGTCTGGTCGTGATCCTTCAACAATTTCCTTTAACACACCCTACAGCCCACATCTCTCATCCGAGCCACACCCTACAGCTCTCATCCGAGCCACACCCTACAGGTCACATCTCTCATCCGAGCCACACCCTACAGGTCATATCTCTCATCCGAGCCACACCCTACGGGTCACATCTCTCATCCGAGCCACACACTACAGGTCACATCTCTCATCCGAGCCATACCCTACAGGTCACATCTCTCATCCGAGCCACACCCTACAGCCCACATCTCTCATCCGATCATCACCAAACTTTAGGGCTGCAATGATTCATCGTGAATTCAATGTATCATGATACACTTTCAAACGATACGCGTATCGTGTCCTGTGTATCGCGATACAGGAAATCAAGTAATGTCTGAAGATGGGCTAGTGTAAAAAAGCAAAACCTGCAATTATCTCTCATATTTACATGTATACTATATATATTTGACTCATCTACCCAACAATTAAACTCCATTTTAGTTTAAAATGAACTCTACCTCCAGTTATAAACTTGTTGTTTCTGATAATTCAGGTGGTATTCATTTGGAAACACAAATTTAGTGTATCGTGATATATATTGTATCGTTGATCATGTATCGTGATTTGTATCATATCGTGACCAAGCGTGTCGATGCAGCCCTACCAAACTTCATATGGATCTTCGGAGTAATCTCTAGCAGCCGTCTTGGTTTTCACATTTGAATACATCGGTACACCCTGAAGCATATAATTATTGGCATTACCTTTTCATTGTTCAGATGTTGTTTAACATAGCGTATGTTCAGATGTTGTTTAACATAGCATATGTTCAGATATTGTTTAACATAGCGTATGTTCAGATGTTGTTTAACATAGCGTATGTTCAGATGTTGTTTAACATAGCGTATGTTCAGATGTTGTTTAACATGGCGTATGTTCAGATGTTGTTTAACATAGCGTATGTTCAGATGTTGTTTAACATAGCGTATGTTCAGTCCCTGGCAGTAATGATAATTATCTTCAATTTTCTCAGAACACTATCTTTAATTTTTCAGAACACTACCGTTTCATTGTTCAAATGTTATTTAACGTAGCATACGTTCAGGCCCTGGCAGTGACGACGTGTAAATTTACTCAGGAAGAGAGGGATGCCTGGAGAAGGAAAGGGAGAAACGTAAGTCTATATATAGCAGTGATGAAACATTCCATGAAGGGAGAAATGTAAGTCTACAGATAGCATTGTTGCAACATTCTATGGGGGTGTCAAGATACACAACAAAGATAATCTTTCTTAACACTTTCTATACTAAATACTCATTGACGAGTAGTTCCCTTAGGAATTGTTCAGATAATAAGTTCAACAATTGATCATTTGTCATTTGTTGAACTCATTATCTTAACATTTTCATCCAAATAATGAGACTACTTTGGCACTTGAATTATATGTTTGTTTGTCTGTCGTCTGTTTACATTTCATGAACATCCCTCCTAATGAATAATAGACTATTCCATAACTCACGTTGGGGAATCACGTGGATTCGAGGCTGGTGAGTGCCACCCATTCAAAATGGCCGAGGCCAGTGCAAATGTACAATAACATAATATATGAGGAACTGACACAAAACATAGCATTTTGACTGTTACAAGCATGTGCTAGTTTATTTTTAAAACAAGTTGATACCTTATTTGGTCGGAAATACTTAGTAGTTTTAAATATCATTCTGACCAAAGTTGCCAGTCAGAGGTTTGTGGAATAAACCAGCCCATGCATCTAGGAGAATCCTTCGACTGACAACTTTGGTCAGAATGTTAGAGCAAACAACTGTGAGTTTGGACATAAATGGGGTATTGATCAGCTTGTTTGAAAAATAGTATAGTATATGCTCGTAGCTGCAAAAATACTATGTAATATATCATTATCCTAGTTTATTACCTTTTTCCTATTTTCTGGTTATGTTTGCGATCGCCTCGGCCATTTTGAATATGTGATACTCATCAACTTGAAACTACGTGATTCCCCACCGTGAAACTGTATGGGAGAATACATATTGTATAGAAAAGGTTAATTTTTTGACACCCACCCTCTACAGATACGAAATCAAACATTTTCTGAAGAATATTAAAATTTTCACCACCTACTGTCTGTTTCCTATCAACTACCTGTATGTGTACCTGATTAGCTGAGTTTGCCAAGGCAGTGTTTTCTTATGCAACGTGTTCTGAGTGACATAAACTGACATATACCAGGTATTTACTAATTTTACAACAGAAAACAAGCTATACTGACATTAAAATTACATTAATATCTCTAAGTTTTGAGGCCAAAAGTAGTTGACAGTATGGAGGATTTTTGTTTTTTGAGCTGCGGGAAAAAAATACTTTTGAGTCCTCTTATCACCCGCTCACCCCCTCATATGCTCACCCCCTCATACGTGCTCGGAAATAATTGTTTGACACCCCCTGGAGAACCAATGTATTTGTGTGGTCTTAATATCTTACAGAATTGTGTCTGACATTTGGAGATGAGGTTACCAGAGGGTGAATTTTGTGACGCCATCCCCTCAGCAGGCTAGCATCACCAAATTCACCATCTGGTATCCTCATTCTGCTTAGGCCTGAACTGCTATGGGAGACCTAGGATTAGAATGAAGTTCCCCATAATCATTGGCATATTTGATGAGAATTTTGAACCTTTTTAACCATTTTAGTGCCAGGGGCCGATCTCATCGGCCCTAATTTACGGTCTGTAAAATCGGCCCTAAAAACAAAAAAAAAAAAAAAAAATTATTTTCGATTTTTTTTTGGTTTGAATTTTGTTGGGTATGCTTAAGCATGCTATAGCGAATTTAAAAACAAACTGGTTAAAACCTTAGGGGCATGTTATAACTCAAAACTATCACCAAGTATTCATAGTAATAATTTTGATGCCCATGGAAAATGTAAAATTCCCTGGCACTAAACCTACAA
Source organism: Siphonodentalium dalli (assembly GCA_032622095.1). Classification (NCBI taxonomy): domain Eukaryota; kingdom Metazoa; phylum Mollusca; class Scaphopoda; order Gadilida; family Siphonodentaliidae; genus Siphonodentalium; species Siphonodentalium dalli. The sequence goes on along the minus strand of CP136068.1, from coordinate 163,053,654 downwards.
AATAAGTCTGTTAAAGAATATAAGAAAAAGTTATTAAAATTGTAAAAAATAATAACAAATGATGAAAAATTGTTAGGCCAATGCATTCTCTTATATATGCGAGGCGACTCGCATATATAAGAGAATGCATTGGCACAGGGTATATGGGTTGATACAAAAATCGGACCTGGCACTCAAAGGGTTAACACGTCTCCATTGAGTCTTGGAAGGTTTGATGAGAATTTGAATCTTTTTAACAGGTCACCATTGAGTCGTCGTTGGAAGGTTTGATGAGTCATGTGATAACCAGACTGGAATGCAGCCAGCTGTACGAGGATATTGACTCAGCATCAAACATACCCGCCGTGAGTACAATATCATCAAACATACCCGCCGTGAGTACAATATCATCAAACATACCCGCCGTGAGTACAATATCATCAAACATACCCGCCGTGAGTACAATATCATCAAACATACCCGCCGTGAGTACAATATCATCAAACATACCGCCGTGAGTACAATATCATCAAACATACCCGCCGTGAGTACAATATCATCAAACATACCAGCCATCAGTACAATATCATCAAACATACCCGCTGTGAGTACAATATCATCAAACATACCCACCGTGAGTACAATATCATCAAACATACCCGCCGTGAGTACAATATCATCAAACATACTCGCCGTGAGTACAATATCATCAAACATACCCGCCGTGAGCACAATATCATCAAACATACCGCCGTGAGTACAATATCATCAAACATACCCACCGTGAGTACAATATCATCAAACATACCCGCCGTGAGTACAATATCATCAAACATACCCGTCGTGAGTACAATATCATCAAACATACCGCCGTGAGTACAATATCATCAAACATACCCGCCGTGAGTACAATATCATCAAACATACCAGCCATCAGTACAATATCATCAAACATACCCGCTGTGAGTACAATATCATCAAACATACCCACCGTGAGTACAATATCATCAAACATACCCGCCGTGAGCACAATATCATCAAACATACCCGCCGTGAGTACAATATCATCAAACATACCCGCCGTGAGTACAATATCATCAAACATACCGCTGTGAGTACAATATCATCAAACATACCCGCCGTGAGTACAATACCATCAAACATACCCGCCGTGAGTACAATATCATCAAACATACCCGCCGTGAGTACAATATCATCAAACATACCCGCCGTGAGTACAATATCATCAAACATACCCGCCGTGAGTACAATATCATCAAACATACCGCTGTGAGTACAATATCATCAAACATACCCGCCGTGAGTACAATACCATCAAACATACCCGCCGTGAGTACAATATCATCAAACATACCCGCCGTGAGTACAATATCATCAAACATACCCGCCGTGAGTACAATATCATCAAACATACCCGCCGTGAGTACAATATCATCAAACATACCTGCTGTGAGTACAATATCATCAAACATACCTGCTGTGAGTACAATATCATCAAACATACCCGCCGTGAGTACAATATCATCAAACATACCCGCTGTGAGTACAATATCATCAAACATACCCGCCGTGAGTACAATATCATCAAACATACCTGCCGTGAGTACAATATCATCAAACATACCTGCTGTGAGTACAATATCATCAAACATACCCGCCGTGAGTACAATATCATCAAACATACCCGCCGTGAGTACAATATCATCAAAAGTGTCACATGTATAGAAGGATTAGTCCAGGCTCAGTCCGACTCTTAGCCAGACAATCAAGTCGGTTGAAGGACTAGTCCATGTGTTCTATAGTCTGAAACATATGGGTTACTATTGAATTACACTCGATATATTTAGTCCGAAGGCATGACTTCACTGTCTACATTTTGCAGGCATAAAGAGAACTGAAACACTCTGCTGTGGTGTTCAAGCCAGGGAAGGATCCATCCCTGGTTCAAGCATACCATAACAACTTAATAAACTTACAGGTCTTTTTGTATCAAAATTGTCAATATAAAACAATTTGCATGAAAATGTTGATTCTGTTATCGAATGCCTTGCTGATTCGCACAGTCGCATTTTACTCAAGACTTTGTCTCTTGTGAAATATATTATTGCTCCATCCTGAACTCATTGTCAAGCCTTGAAATAGTGTCTGTCATTTTCAGAATGACGTCCCCAGAGGGTAAATTTGGTGATGCTAGCCCTCTATGCGGGGTAGCATCACTAAATTCACCCTCTGCGGACCTCATTCTGCAAATGACAGACACACTATTTCTAGGCTTGCTCATTGTGCCAAAGAATCTTGGTTAACCCTTCCAAGACTGGAGCTTCCTAAAATTTTGCGAAAACCCTGTGCCAATGATTTCTCTTGTATAATCGAACATGTAGATTCCCAAAATGCACAAGGTTTTTATCTGCAAAAAGGCCATATAGAAATTTTAGAAGCTCATAATTTAATAATTTTTTATTATGTTTACCCATACCGCTATACTTAAAGTAATTGACCACCAATAACGTGGTGTCACCCCGTTAATATGGCGGTACTATACCATGGTATCCTCCAATACCGCGGTACTGATACCGCTTGTTAACGCGAACAAGTATGTGTGAGTAAATACCTCCCCTAAAAGAGTTCCATGAAAATCACCGCGGTATTCAACAAAATTAATGCGGTGCCCGCTAAAAGACCACGGTATCATTATCGCCCAATACCGTAACTCCACGCCATGACCGTCTCGATACCGCTACCGTTTATTACCGGTATCACCGCGGTCATGACCGGGGTATCACCTCGTTTTTCTGGTCAATTACTTTGAGAATAGCGGTACCATAATATGGTAAACATAGTGTCGTTTACCGGATTGACCACTCGTCGTTCGTCTGTCTGTCTGTCCGTCTGTCTGTCTGTCCATAGACACTTTACGAGTAATGTGATAACTCAAACATTTTCTATCCGATCGGAACCAAATTTTGTATATGGGTTTCTCAGCCCAAAATACAGATCGAGTTCGAATTTGGGTTTGATCCAAGTTTTTGTTACAGAGTTATGGCCCTTTTTCGACTTAGAATTCACGCATTCTGCCATAACTCAAACATTTTGTATCTGATTAGAACCAAATTTGGTATGTGAGTTTCTCAGCCCAAAATACAGATCGAGTTCGAATATGGGTTTGATCCGATGTATTTTAAAGGAGTTATAACCCTTTTTCGAAAGAAAAAAATTGGGAAAAAAAATAATTTTATTTTTTTTAGATTTATTTTTAACTTTTGTAATAATAATAATAAAAAAAAATGTCATTGTCTCTTTCATTTGTTTTCATTTAGATATTGATGATTATGATACAAGTTTATAAAAAGGTTCCCAATGTGTCCCTTTAAATATTTAGTTATGAACCCATAAATTAATAGTGTTAATTTATTACACGACTGAGCCATTTTTGCATACAGCACGGATCCCCCATTAATGTCAAGTAGCAGTTAAATAACATAATTCCTCCTGATATCTGATAAAAAACACATGTGTAGTTCACAATATTGGAGTGTACTATATAGACTGCCACTGGTTAATAGAATGTTATTTATTTGGTGATAGACTGTATCCCACAGACCAGTTAATTATGATGGACAGTCTGTGAAAGATTTCCTGATAAAACAGTGCTTTTAAAAGTGTGCTGGATGCTGCATTGCACAGCTGAATATATAACTCTACAGATGGTCTGAGGTCATTATAAATGTTATTGTATTAATAGAGATGCCAGCATCAAATTAAACAATGTCTGTGATTTGTTGACAGCTCTACTATATAATTGATATTAATGGGTCAGCAGTGAGGTGTCTTTATCTTGATGGGTGTTGTTGGTAGAATTTGATATATTATCATTGTAAACTTAAATTGGACTCTCTTAACTTAAGTATTCCATGTCCAGGTCACCTTTTTCACATTTAACCCAAGGCTGTGGTGGTGCAGCATTACAGATCCTGTACCAGTGCATTCTCTTATATAAATGCGAGTGACCCATAAATCAGCATAAATTCCAATAATTTGTTTTATGTACATTTGTCTATAATAGTACATAACAGTATACTCTAAAATTCAACATCAATACTCTCATTTATGATTCCGATCATAGTAATTTACTATTGCCAAGGGATGGGTTAACATCTGCCGATCGTGATCGGCCTCTCGTTATAAAATGCTCATTGACAAGTAGCTCCCTGAGGAAATGTTCAGATAATATTAGTTTGTTTAACCCTTCCATGACGGCAGCTTCCTGAAAGTTTGCAAAAACCCTGTGCCAATGCATTCTCTTATATATGCAAATCTACCATAGGAAGCCTCACATATATAAGAGAATACATCGGCCTAGCAATATTTACCTTGACCTTGTAAGCCAGTGCATTCTCTTATATATGTGAGGATCCCTATGGGAGACTCGCACGCAAGCCCCTGAGAAATACTAAAATACCAATATATATAGACTATACCAGTGACAAGGTTCAAAAGGTCGATTTTAGCTAAATCCACACCAACTATCAAAAGCCTAATGAAATCTAGAAATCTTATCATTTCAGCCAAACTATCCTCTGGTGTGTCTTATTGGCAATGAAATTCCCTTTGATTTGAAATATAAATCTGCGAAATTGAACGAAGTGAAGTCGAGGTATCTTATCGGAAACTACCAAAATCTGCCAAAGAAATTGGGTCATCATTTTCCCTGTCCACTCAGGTGCCTTTGACCTAGTTATAAAATCAATATTTTAGAGCAATAATTTGTTTTGAAATACCTTGTCACTGGTATAGTCTATATTGGAATTTTATTTTTTTGCCCAGGGGCCTGTGAACTCGCATATATAAGAGAAAGCACTGGCACAGGATCTTTAATGCTGCACCAGGTAGCTCCCATCATGAAAGGGTTTAGATGCGTGTTGTATTCTGTCTATTTATTTTTTATTTATTTTTTTCTCAGATTTGCCAAAGTGTGTGGTCACCACAGAGCGTCGAAGCACAGATACAAGATTTCATCACTCCGTTCCTACAGATGGCGTGTCTCATCAAATTCCATATGTTTGATGACTCATTCCCTCCTAAACAGGTTAGTGTGCTATACATAGATAGAACCGCATGAGTGTCTGGATTTTGACGAAATTATCGCACAAGATTTGTTGGCAGAGCGATACCTCGAGTGCGGGAGGTATCGCGTTCCGCCAACAAATCGCTTGCGATAATTCATCAAAATCCAGATACTCATGCGGTTCTATTTTTATTACATATCTCCGTATTACAGTAAGTTGATTCACAATCGCACATCTCCGGTGCATAAAAATGTGAATTTAATTGAGTTTTAACGGCATTTTAGAGTTAACGCAACAATCAGACAGGGAGCCCGTCTATCCGCGAGTGAACTTGACCCATCTTGACACGCTCAAAGGTGTTAATTGGGTTTTCCCAGATTTTCCAAAAATATAACCCAATCAGCGCGCTGCGATTTCGGCAAGTGGGTTGTCGTCCTTGCGTTGAAAAGTTGAAAAAGTAAAAATAGTAACGGCGAGAGCCAGTCTAACAACACTGAATGAAATAGTTCCGTCGACAGATTGCACTAGTGCGATTTTGAGAATTATCACACGCCTGGAACGTCGTGCGATCATGCGAATTACGTTGATAGATATGTAATAAATTCATCACTCCGTACAGATGGCATGTCTTATCAAATTCCATGTTTGATGACGCATTCCCTCCTAAACAGGTTAGTGTGCTATACGTAAGCAGGGCAGTATGTATAATAAGTGTGCTATATACATAAGCATGTTTAATAAGGCCAAATAACCAAGTATTTCTTTTTCTAAGTGATGAAATGATTTACATTTATTAGAAATTTCCAACCTGACACCCCTCCCCACCTTAGTTAAAAAAATTTCAAACTGATGGCCATTGAAGTCAAATAAATTGAAGAAAGTTTGAAAATATTGTACTTTTGTGTTAAAAACAACACATTTCACATTAAATACTGAAAATCAAATTATCAGAATATTTTAAAACTATTGTTTTCTCTTTTGTTGTGTCAAGCATGATATTGTTGGAACATTTTGACCAAAGTTGGGTCCCAAACCAACTTTAGGCCTGTGGAAACGTCCCTGGGAATATACTGAAACTGGACTATTAAGTATTCCCAGAAGGTGTTCCTGGTCACCATGCACTAATTCCCCTGAGCACCTCATATCATATCTCCAGTAGCGACAGAAAGCGACTTGCCAGATTGCGTCCCAGAGTGCCGCAATATGAGCCAGAATGCACTAATTAATTCATCCATGTGTTCCGGGTGTCTGCTGATTGCATATGACACCGGCTGTGTTAGTTTTAGGGAGTCCATGGTTGGACGCATCTCCAATTGTACTGGAATCATTTTTAAATCTTGGTCATTAACCCGTCCATGCTTGGAGCTTCCTGAAATTTTGCGAAAACTCTGTGCCAGTGCATTCTCTTATATATGTGAGTCTGCCACAGGGAGCGTCGCATATATAAGAGAAAATATTGGTCTAACAATATTTACCTTGACCTTGTAAGCCAGTGCATTCTTTATATATGCGAGGCTCCCTATATAAGATAATCCAATGGCACATTATCTTTAATGCTGCACCAGCGCAGCTCCCGTCATGAAAGGGTTAGCATGTTTGCAGAATTATCTAAACTGCAAGTGATTGATATTTTATTGTGTTTTTGTCTCAAATTACGACCTGTGAACTTTATGCACAGGTGTTACTGTCATATCAACATATTTCATAGACTAATGTCAACCTAGAAACGGGTTTTAGGACAAAAGAGCTCCACTCTCATAAGTAAAACAAAACTGATGGGGAAGTATTATAGCACACTGGACATATCGCTCAGGCACACGTCGTCAGCGGAAATATAGCGAGGTAGTTTTAAAGAGTTAACTATATTCAAGCCTGCAAATACTGTGTCTGTAATTTGCAGAATGAGGTCCCCAGAGGGTGAATATAGTGACGCTATCCCCCCCACAATGGGCTAGCTTCACCAAATTCTCTCTCTGGGAACATCATTCTGCTTAGGCCTCAACTGCTATGAGAGACCTAGGATCAGATTCAAGTTTCACAGTTGACGTTGGTGATGTTCACCCATTAGTCACTTCGATTATTCATTTTATTTTCTGCAAATTAGGGAACATAAATACTGAACAGAAGGGAAAAAGTAACTAAAAATAATGTTAATTTGAGATTATATAGATACTTCCCAGAAGATGATGCCTAACAGACTTTCATTTTTAGAAAATGAAGGCGCACATAGTCTCGCTCGCTGGTTTGGGCCCAGGCGCGCAGTTTCTATCAAGATAAAATAAACAGCGGATTGCCGGAAATACATTCATAAATGCCGCGTAAATTGAATTAGTTAACTCACAATCGATGTCCAGTGAATCTCTTTGATGGTTTAACACTGCTTAATCCACTATACATAAGCACAAGTGGATGTTACACACTGTTTTATATAGTACATGCTCCTATACTAATTGTAATTCATAATTATTAAGAAAGAATCAATATAATACTCCGATTCCATGCTGACAGAATAATATCAACTTCTCCCGGCCACGTGGTCTCGCTTTGATTTTCCAGGAATTTATGTGACGTCATAAGCCATACATAGAAATCATTCAAATGTATTTTTAGCTTTGAATCATTCAGACAGATTGTGCATTCGACACCGTGTGACCTCAAATAATTTACTGGTGTCGGTGATCAAACGTCGGGCGGGTTGATTGACACCGCACTGTGAATGGAAAGTTGTGGAATTGGTAACTAGGTCGCGGCACCTTTGATCTCGCGACACATCACACAGGCATTCTCGCAACGCGGTAATAAAACGGAAAATGGGACACATTATTAACCAATCTCGTCTGGGTAGACTCTGAAAATATCGTTATCAGGTTCGGCCAACTTCGCTCGCTGTATTTGGCCTAGGTGCGCAATCGCTCGCTCGCTGGTATTCAATTTCAGGCGCGCGATGGTGCGCAAGAGCGATCGCGCGCCTCAAAAATGAAAGTCTGGCCTAAGCAGAATGAGGTGCCCAGATGTGAATTTGGTGATACTAGCCCACCGTGTTCACCCTCTGGGGACCTCATTCTGCAAATGATAGACACTATTTTTGCAGACTTGACTATATTGTTTGTATATTATCTTATTGCAGGATATGTCTGAGTTCCACTATGCATGTCAATACATTGGTTTGGACCAACACGTGGAGAACAGTTCCGTATCCCAGCTCACGACATCATCATTGGTGCAGTGGGCGGTAGAAGAGCCGATTATTCTCACTCGGTCGTGGTGCTCACACCTCATTGACTTTATCAATCAACATCCTAGCGAGGCCAAGGTATGTCAAGTTAAAATGTTTTTTTTATGCCGTCATCACTCATGCAGTTTTATGCTGTCATCACTCATGCAGTGGGCAGACGCCATTATCGCTCATGCAGTGGGCTGTTCCTAATAGGGTCAAGGTATGTCCAAAGTATTTTTAGCATGGTCGTTCAGTGGATAATAATCAGGTCAGGCACATCCTGAATAACTATAAAGTTAAATTTGACTCCCAAATACACAATTTCCCTGTTTGTCTGGAAACATTGAGATTATGCATCCCAGTGGACAGCCAAATTGCATTCTTAATGATATTTCAGCAAATGAATAGTCCCCAGATAATATTTGTTTTTGCAAACTTTCGCGCCAGCTTATTTTATTTAATAATAGCAGTGGAGCATGAGTCGAAACTTAATGTGACATGCCGCTTGGCATGGCACATAGTCAGCAATCTGCAACTGATGATGATCTTATCTAAACATTTTGGCATATTTTTAACTCATTGGGAGGAATTTCCAAAAATGTCTAAATTCCACTTTTGGCATAAAGTGGGTTACATTCTAAAACTATTTTCAAAATTCCATTAAACCGCTCCAGGATCCAGCTTCCACCTCAAAATTCATGTCATTAGAACGAGGAGCAATTTGTCTGTTAGAAATTGGGACCTTGGTCATCATATTTAGCCTCGAATCTTCTTTAATATGCCAAGCAGACATCCTCTTTTGACATCCATACAGTTATGTACCACCTTCATTGTGTGGGGAAATTATATGACGGATAGGTTGTAAGCCATTATTTCTTTCACAAAACGACGGAAAGGCAGTATGGTCCGTCAGCCAGTGCTCCATTCTGACTTGTTATTGTCATTGATCCGGGCAGATGTGTCACCTTGTCCGACAACCACTTACCTGTATTGGTTGACCTATAAAACTTATTTTATTAAATAATAGCACAAGTATGTCTTTCTAAATGACATTATCATGATTACTCAATTACTTCTCCATAAGAGAATTTAGACCAATTGAATATTAACTGACATGTTATTGTGCCATCACCATTAAGCATTCGCACGGGTCGAGAGATGTTATTTAACTTACGTATCATGTGACATCACCATTAAGCATTCGCACGGGTCGAGAGATGTTATTTAACTTACGTATCATGTGCCATCACCATTAAGCATTTGCACGGGTCGAGAGATGTTATTGTGTCATCACCATTAAACATTTGCACGGGTCGACAGATGTTATTGTGCCATCACCATTAAACATTTGCACGGGTCGACAGATGTTATTGTGCCATCACCATTAAACATTTGCACGGGTCGAGAGATGTTATTGTGCCATCACCATTAAACATTTGCATGGGTCGACATGTTATTTCATCACCATTAAACATTTGCACGGGTCGGACAGATGTTATTGTGCCATCACCATTAAACATTTGCATGGGTCGAGAGATGTTATTGTGCCATCACCATTAAACATTTGCACGGGTCGAGAGATGTTATTGTGCCATCACCATTAAACATTTGCACGGGTCGAGAGATGTTATTGTGCCATCACCATTAAACATTTGCACGGGTCGACAGATGTTATTGTGCCATCACCATTAAACATTTACACGGGTCGACAGATGTTATTGTGCCATCACCATTAAACATTTGCACGGGTCGAGAGATGTTATTGTGCCATCACCATTAAACATTTGCACGGGTCGACAGATGTTATTGTGCCATCACCATTAAACATTTGCACGGGTCGAGAGATGTTATTGTGCCATCACCATTAAACATTTGCACGGGTCGAGAGATGTTATTGTGCCATCACCATTAAGCATTTGCACGGGTCGAGAGATGTTATTGTGCCATCACCATTAAGCATTTGCACAGGTCGACAGATGTTATTGTGCCATCACCATTAAGCATTTGCACGGGTCGAGAGATGTTATTGTGCCATCACCATTAAACATTTGCACGGGTCGACATGTTATTTCATCACCATTAAACATTTGCACGGGTCGACAGATGTTATTGTGCCATCACCATTAAACATTTGCACGGGTCGAGAGATGTTATTGTGCCATCACCATTAAACATTTGCACGGGTCGAGAGTTTTTATTGTGCCATCACCATTAAACATTTGCACGGGTCGAGAGATGTTATTGTGCCATCACCATTAAACATTTGCACGGGTCGACATGTTATTGTGCCATCACCATTAAGCATTTGCACGGGTCGAGAGATGTTATTGTGCCATCACCATTAAACATTTGCACGGGTCGAGAGATGTTATTGTTTCATCACCATTAAACATTTACTCGGGTCGACAGATGTTATTTCATCACCATTAAACATTTGCACGGGTCGACATGTTATTTCATCACCATTAAACATTTGCACGGGTCGAGAGATGTTATTGTGCCATCACCATTAAGCATTTGCACGGGTCGACAGATGTTATTTCATCACCATTAAACATTTGCACAGGTCGAGAGATGTTATTGTGCCATCACCATTAAGCATTTGCACAGGTCGAGAGATGTTATTGTGCCATCACCATTAAACATTTGCACGGGTCGAGAGATGTTATTGTGCCATCACCATTAAACATTTGCACGGGTCGAGAGATGTTATTGTGCCATCACCATTAAACATTTGCACGGGTCGAGAGATGTTATTGTGCCATCACCATTAAACATTTGCACAGGTCGAGAGATGTTATTGTGCCATCACCATTAAACATTTGCACAGGTCGAGAGATGTTATTGTGCCATCACCATTAAACATTTGCACGGGTCGAGAGATGTTATTGTGCCATCACCATTAAGCATTTGCACAGGTCGAGAGATGTTATTGTGCCATCACCATTAAGCATTTGCACGGGTCGAGAGATGTTATTGTGCCATCACCATTAAGCATTTGCACGGGTCGACAGATGTTATTTCATCACCATTAAACATTTGCACGGGTCGAGAGATGTTATTGTGCCAGCACCATTAAACATTTGCACGGGTCGAGAGATGTTATTGTGCCATCACCATTAAACATTTGCACGGGTCGACAGATGTTATTTCATCACCATTAAACATTTGCACGGGTCGACAGATGTTATTTCATCACCATTAAACATTTGCACGGGTCGAGAGATGTTATTGTGCCATCACCATTAAACATTTGCACGGGTTGAGAGATGTTATTGTGCCATCACCATTAAACATTTGCACGGGTCGAGAGATGTTATTGTGCCATCACCATTAAACATTTGCACGGGTCGAGAGATGTTATTGTGCCATCACCATTAAACATTTGCACGGGTCGACAGATGTTATTTCATCACCATTAAACATTTGCACGGGTCGAGAGATGTTATTGTGCCATCACCATTAAACATTTGCTCGGGTCGAGAGATGTTATTGTGCCATCACCATTAAACATTTGCACGGGTCGAGAGATGTTATTGTGCCAGCACCATTAAACATTTGCACGGGTCGAGAGATGTTATTGTGCCATCACCATTAAACATTTGCACGGGTCGACAGATGTTATTTCATCACCATTAAACATTTGCACGGGTCGACAGATGTTATTTCATCACCATTAAACATTTGCACGGGTCGAGAGATGTTATTGTGCCATCACCATTAAGCATTTGCACGGGTCGAGAGATGTTATTGTGCCATCACCATTAAACATTCGCACGGGTCGAGAGATGTTATTGTTTCATCACCATTAAACATTTGCACGGGTCGAGAGATGTTATTGTGCCATCACCATTAAACATTTACTCGGGTCGACAGATGTTATTTTGCCATCACCATTAAACATTTGCACGGGTCGAGAGATGTTATTGTGCCATCACCATCAAGCATTTGCACGGGTCGAGAGATGTTATTGTGCCATCACCATTAAACATTTGCACAGGTCGACAGATGTAATTGTGCCATCACCATTAAACATTTGCACGGGTCGACAGATGTAATTGTGCCATCACCATTAAACATTTACTCGGGTCGACAGATGTTATTTCATCACCATTAAACATTTGCACGGGTCGACAGATGTTATTGTGCCATCACCATTAAACATTTGCACGGGTCAAGAGATGTTATTGTGCCATCACCATTAAGCATTTGCACGGGTCGACAGATGTTATTGTGCCATCACCATTAAGCATTTGCACAGGTCGAGAAATGTTATTGTGCCATCACCATTAAACATTTGCACGGGTCGACATGTTATTTCATCACTATTAAACATTTGCACGGGTCGAGAGATGTTATAGTGCCATCACCATTAAACATTTGCACGGGTCGACAGATGTTATTGTGCCATCACCATTAAGCATTTGCACGGGTCGACAGATGTTATTGTGCCATCACCATTAAGCATTTGCACAGGTCGAGAAATGTTATTGTGCCATCACCATTAAACATTTGCACGGGTCGACATGTTATTTCATCACTATTAAACATTTGCACGGGTCGAGAGATGTAATTGTGCCATCACCATTAAACATTTACTCGGGTCGACAGATGTTATTTCATCACCATTAAACATTTGCACGGGTCGACAGATGTTATTGTGCCATCACCATTAAACATTTGCACGGGTCGAGAGATGTTATTGTGCCATCACCATTAAACATTTGCACGGGTCGACAGATGTTATTTCATCACCATTAAACATTTGCACGGGTCGAGAGATGTTATTGTGCCATCACCATTAAACATTTACTCGGGTCGAGAGATGTTATTGTGCCATCACCATTAAACATTTACTCGGGTCGAGAGATGTTATTGTGCCATCACCATTAAACATTTGCACGGGTCGAGAGATGTTATTGTGCCATCACCATTAAGCATTTGCACGGGTCGACAGATGTTATTGTGCCATCACCATTAAACATTTGCACGGGTCGACAGATGTTATTGTGCCATCACCATTAAACATTTGCACGGGTCGAGAGATGTTATTGTGCCATCACCATTAAACATTTGCACGGGTCGAGAGATGTTATTGTGCCATCACCATTAAACATTTGCACGGGTCGACAGATGTTATTGTGCCATCACCATTAAACATTTGCACGGGTCGACAGATGTTATTGTGCCATCACCATTAAACATTTGCACGGGTCGAGAGATGTTATTGTGCCATCACCATTAAACATTTGCACGGGTCGAGAGATGTTATTGTGCCATCACCATTAAACATTTGCACGGGTCGAGAGATGTTATTGTGCCATCACCATTAAACATTTACACGGGTCGACAGATGTTATTGTGCCATCACCATTAAACATTTGCACGGGTCGAGAGATGTTATTGTGCCATCACCATTAAACATTTGCACGGGTCGAGAGATGTTATTGTGCCATCACCATTAAGCATTTGCACGGGTCGACAGATGTTATTGTGCCATCACCATTAAACATTTGCACGGGTCGACAGATGTTATTGTGCCATCACCATTAAACATTTACACGGGTCGACAGATGTTATTGTGCCATCACCATTAAACATTTGCACGGGTCGACAGATGTTATTGTGCCATCACCATTAAACATTTACACGGGTCGACAGATGTTATTGTGCCATCACCATTAAACATTTGCACGGGTCGAGAGATGTTATTGTGCCATCACCATTAAACATTTGCACGGGTCGAGAGATGTTATTGTGCCATCACCATTAAGCATTTGCACGGGTCGACAGATGTTATTGTGCCATCACCATTAAACATTTGCACGGGTCGACAGATGTTATTGTGCCATCACCATTAAACATTTGCACGGGTCGAGAGATGTTATTGTGCCATCACCATTAAACATTTGCACGGGTCGAGAGATGTTATTGTGCCATCACCATTAAACATTTGCACGGGTCGACAGATGTTATTGTGCCATCACCATTAAACATTTGCACGGGTCGACAGATGTTATTGTGCCATCACCATTAAACATTTGCACGGGTCGAGAGATGTTATTGTGCCATCACCATTAAACATTTGCACGGGTCGAGAGATGTTATTGTGCCATCACCATTAAACATTTACACGGGTCGACAGATGTTATTGTGCCATCACCATTAAACATTTGCACGGGTCGAGAGATGTTATTGTGCCATCACCATTAAACATTTGCACGGGTCGAGAGATGTTATTGTGCCATCACCATTAAACATTTGCACGGGTCGAGAGATGTTATTGTGCCATCACCATTAAACATTTGCACGGGTCGAGAGATGTTATTGTGCCATCACCATTAAACATTTGCACGGGTCGAGAGATGTTATTGTGCCATCACCATTAAACATTTGCACGGGTCGAGAGATGTTATTGTGCCATCACCATTAAACATTTGCACGGGTCGAGAGATGTTATTGTGCCATCACCATTAAACATTTGCACGGGTCGAGAGATGTTATTGTGCCATCACCATTAAACATTTGCACGGGTCGACAGATGTTATTGTGCCATCACCATTAAACATTTGCACGGGTCGAGAGATGTTATTGTGCCATCACCATTAAACATTTGCACGGGTCGAGAGATGTTATTGTGCCATCACCATTAAACATTTGCACGGGTCGAGAGATGTTATTGTGCCATCACCATTAAACATTTGCACGGGTCGACAGATGTTATTGTGCCATCACCATTAAACATTTGCACGGGTCGAGAGATGTTATTGTGCCATCACCATTAAACATTTGCACGGGTCGAGAGATGTTATTGTGCCATCACCATTAAACATTTGCACGGGTCGACAGATGTTATTGTGCCATCACCATTAAACATTTGCACGGGTCGACAGATGTTATTGTGCCATCACCATTAAACATTTGCACGGGTCGAGAGATGTTATTGTGCCATCACCATTAAACATTTGCACGGGTCGAGAGATGTTATTTCATCACCATTAAACATTTGCACGGGTCGAGAGATGTTATTTCATCACAAAAACAAACATGGTACCACATTAGTGTAACACTTATTTTTGTGAAATGTGATTTTGGATTATCCCTCTTCTATCAAAATCACAAAAGGGCAATATTCATATTCAACTATTATAGTTAAATGACCAATACCATTCATGTTGGCAAGAATAAAATATAAATAAATTTAACTTGCTCACCTGCTCTTATTTTCAAAAAAATTATTTATATGGGTTTTGTTTCAACCCTTCCATGACTGGAGCTTCCTGAAATTTTGCTTAAACTGTGCCAATGGATTCTGTTATAAATGCGAGTCTCCCATAGGGCGCCTCACATATATAAGAGAATACATCGGTCTAACAATATTTACCTTGACCTTGTAAGCCAGTGCAATCTCTTATATGTGCAAGGCTCCCTTCTGGCATATATAAGATAATGCACTGGCACAGTATCTTTAATGCTGCACCAGCGCAGCTACTGTCATGAACCTCAGGGTTAATGGCCTCATGTTTGATTTTCTTCCAGTCTCTTCTTCTGATAAACCCAGTGTGGTACCAGCCACGACTGATCTCGCTGCCGAGGGAGTATTATAAGATATTCCAGTACTACAGAACGGTGAAATGTACGACGTGCTGTAACTGTCCAAAGGAACCTGCAGTGTGCCTGATATGTGGTCAATTTCTGTGCTTCCGTGATATATGCTGCAGTCAAAATTATATCTACGAATGTGTCAATGTGAGTATGTCTTGGGGGAAATATGCTGCAGTCAAAATTATATCTACGAATGTGTCAATGTGAGTATGTCTTGGGAGATATGATTACGATTCTGCGATTCGGGGATTTTTCAATGATATCGATATCGAACCTCCTTCCTGATATCGACATCGAATATCGAATTGAATCTACCATTGTGTCTTTCGGTGTCTCATGACAAAAAACTGCACAATTCACTAGATACTATATAGCAATGCTAATCTCCTTAAACATCCATTGGAATTTTTTTTTTTTTAGGAAAAATCATGACATAGGCAAGTCACTCTCAGTCTCATGGAGGGTTTGGGATATGTTGCATCAAATTTCCATCTAGCTGTGTCATGGCGAACATGACACAAGAAGTGACAGTAAGACACTTGAAGACAGTTCAATCAACGTATCACAAACCCCATATTAATAAAGATAATAAAGATTTGACACAAGTGGACATGGGTACACTGTTCAACTATATGATTGTTGTAGTCCGATACCAATGGTAGTTAGCTGTTAAACTTTTCACCCCACAATAGATCAAACACCTACATCACATATTCACAGTAGTTGTCTTCACAGAGGGGGTCCCAGAAAACAGACACAAATTACAAGTGTTAAATGTTATCATCAAGATTCAACAGATCGAAACTTGATACAACGCGCTCGATTTCTCGGGAAACAGACACTGAAAGTAGGAAATTTATAGGAATTCTGCTGGCAGTGTCGCAGATGACTGGTCACACATGATAACGTCCATTTAAGAACGTAATAGACCGATTGTTCTAAGGTTTCTCACTGTTTCTGTTCATTCTAATCTATGTTTTGTCGCTCATAACATTGAATTGTATTCATATAATCTGAATTGGATATATGAAGTTCTAAACATAAGGTAATCAATTGAGTTCCACATCTATCAATCATGCACCATATGGACAATTTACATCGTGTCGATACAGATTACAAATATATGCGGCGATTGATCATCCATCACGGGTTGCGATTTAAGCACATAATTTGCATAAGCACGTCTATTTTGAACGGCATACATTCAAAATTACCTCGTTGGCTAACATGACAACCTTGTACTTCAATTTTTGTGACCTCAGGTCATTTGGCATGTGTTATTTAGACGAAAAAAAACGAGACTACACCGAAGTAACACCGATTCGAAAATATCCGAATCAGCCGACCGATTCGGTGTCGATCTCGAATTGGGTGCCCGATATCGACATCGAATCGAATCTTGAATATTCGCAGGTCCCTAGATATGATGCAGTCAAAATTATATCTATGAACAAGCCTTGAAATAGGGTGTCTGTCATTTGCAGAATGAGGTCCCCAGAGGGTGAATTTAGTGATGCTACCCCGCATAGCGGTCTAGCATCACCAAATTAACCCTCTGGGGACCTCATTCTGCTTACACCTCAGCAGAATGATGTTCCCAGAGGGTGAATTTGGTGATGCTAGCCCGCTATGCGAGGTAGCATCACTAAATTCACCCTCTGGGGACCTCATTCTGCAAATGACAGACACACTATTTCAAGGCTTGTCTATGAATGTGTTAATTTAACACTTTCATGACTGGAGTTTCCTGAAATTTTGCAAAAAACAGCCCTTTTAACTCAGTTTGTTTGGCTTCGGCAATCTGTTACGGCAATCTTTTGCCATGGCCCAGTTTTCTTCAGCAAATGGCTTCGGCATTGCTGATTGCCTTAGCCAATTATGAGGGCTGAAAAATCCTGTGCCAAGACAGTCTCTTATATATGCGACTCTCCCATTGGGAGCCTCGCATTTATACGATAATGCATTGGCCTAACAATATGGCCTAATATAGACCTTGACCTTGTAAGCCAGTGCATTTTCTTATATATACAAGGCTCCCTATGGCGGACTCGCATATATAATAGAATGCACTGGCACATGATCTTTAATGCAGCACCAGCACAACTCCCGTCATGAAAAGGTTAAGTATTTAAATGTTTAGTAGAATTTGACCACCGTAACTGATTGTAGGACTCCACTTTGCGTCGGCCTACTATCAGTTTCTTCAGAGTCAAATTCTACTACACACCTCGATGTATACTACACATGTCTTTAAATTATACGACAAATTGCCTTTATTTCTTAATTCATGCTGCAACCAAAATTTTATCTACAAATGTATCAATGTCTACTTCTAGCAGCTAAGCTACAGTTTAGAGATTACATCATAGAGACTTAGGTTCCTGAACATCTATTTAAAGCAACAGCTTAGAGATTACTTTATAGAGACATAGGTTCCTGAACATCTAAAGTGACAGCTTAGCGATTACATTGTGATGTAGGGTCCTGACCATCTAAAGCTACAGTTTAGAGATTACATCATAGAGACTTAGGTTCCTGAACATCTATTTAAAGCAACAGCTTAGAGATTACTTTATAGAGACATAGGTTCCTGAACATCTAAAGTGACAGCTTAGCGATTACATTGTGATGTAGGGTCCTGACCATCTAAAGCGACAGTTTAGAGATTAAATTAGTGAAGTAGGTTCCTGAACATCTAAAGTGACAGTTTAGAGATTACATTATAGAGATGTAGGTTGATGAACATCTATAGCGATAGTTTAGAGATTACTTTATAGAGACATAGGTTCCTGAACATCTAAAGTGACAGCTTAGCGATTACATTGTGATGTAGGGTCCTGACCATCTAAAGCGACAGTTTAGAGATTAAATTAGTGAAGTAGGTTCCTGAACATCTAAAGTGACAGTTTAGAGATTACATTATAGAGATGTAGGTTGATGAACATCTATAGCGATAGTTTAGAGATTACATTATAGAGACATAGGTTCCTGAACATCTAAAGCGACAGTTTAGAGATTACATTATAGAGATATAGGTTCCTGACCCTGGATTAGATTTATCGGTGCAAGAAAATTTTTTGACAATTAATTTCCGAGTTTTTAAGTTATATGTGTTTAGTAAGATAGTTGTTGAACAATGTATTCTTTGCGAATTGTTTTCACGGTCTATAATACAATAAAATGACAAAGTTTAATATGAATTGCTTAGATACACAAGAAATCACACGTTTATAGCAATTATTTTTCAGCATTCTATCAACTGTGGAGCAGGGACTGGAATCTTTCTGGCTGTGAACTCAAGTAATGTATTTGTGATCCGAGGGTCGAGGGCCACTCTGTGGGGGTCGGTGTACCTCGACGACCACGGAGAAGAGGATCGCGATTTAAAGTGAGTTGACACTCCATTGAGCCAACTATCTCCACGTCCATATAGAATATGTCACATAGACATAGTTTATTGCATAATGATTATACAAGTATAGGATAATGTGGTAGAGCACAGGGGTGGGTCTTAAGTGAACCATGTCGCTATCACAAACATTTATGGGCTCTGAGTCTTAACATCTGGCAGGGTCTATAGAAACACTACGCCTACCTTTAAAAGTCTTCATCATGCATTTATTGAATATTCATTCTATACCAAACGGAACACATCCAACAAGCATCACACATGGATGACATCACAACACATCTATACAGCTTGACAGCAACACCACAACATCACATCGAGCATCAATCATCAATCGAGAAAAAGGACCCTGGTGAACAAATACATATGTTGTAGTTGCTGCAGAATAAATATCCAGTATGGATATTAATAAATATATGAAATGTGATTGTGTCAATAAACCAACTTCCCTATTGTCGATATAAACAACTATTTTGACACAATCCTAACTGTGACGAACAGTTAGAAATAAAACCTACATGCTAGTATAAAAGGGTGATTATGGACGCAGTGTGCGATTTCCAACTTCACTAAACTATTGGGCAAATATATTTATGCAAATGTGACAACACTAAAGTTTCAAAACCGAAGACAATATTATTAAAATACAAGCTATAATAACGGGTGAAAACATAACCAATATTACATACCATCCTTTGGAAAGCATAGGTCAGATGTCATAACGTAGTATTACTTATTAAACTTATTAACTGTAACATTCTTCAGGCATAGAAGAATGTACGCTTACACTGAGTGTGTCACGACGGAACGATGTTGTCGCATCGAACGATAATTATGAACTGACAAAAGGCGGCAAATAATCTTACCGGTGATTGGCTAAGAGAACTTAGTATCAGACAGTTAGATCTAATATTGGGCGCTAACATAGACAGAGTAGACTTAAGCGGGTAAGAGATTGGGCTAAGTTAAGAATATGAAATAGCGAAATGCAGAACAGGTAATGCGGCTGGGGACGGGAAGTGTAAAGAACGGAATAGCGCGAAATGGAATGAAATGGACCAAGTACGCGGAATGAAATGATAATGCAGCTATAAAATGTATATTAGTGAGTTAGGTATAATAACTTAGTTGGTATACATGTGTAGCATCTAATAAAGGCATATACTGTTTTGGTATATAAAGTAGCACTGTCACACTCTCCCCTCTGTTGACAAAATGACTCCCTAGTCATTTAAACCAATACTGAAAGGAAATGTCGCTACTGACTTTCAAACTCTGCAACTGATAATGGAAAATTATCATCTATAACATTCTCATACACAGAGATAACCTTGACACCGACCTATCTTCAGAACTGAAATCAAATATCAGCATTATATAACTTCACTTAATCAACTTAATCTTCACTATCTGGCGTAGACAGTAAACAACGTGAATATATCACACAACACCACTGAAATGGAATCACCACTGATTCACACTGGCTGGTCTATCTGAGAACTTCAATCATGAATACACAACAATCAACACAAATATGTTAAAATCATAATCATATATAGAAAGGAACACTTTATCACCTCACAGAGTATATAACAAAAAAAAAATAGAATTCCTTGAAAACTGGTACCTCATATGAGTCGTAGCTCTACACTGGATCGTCAGCTGGAATAAGTGGAAATATCTCTGATCGTACGAAGATGATAAGTGATACCTAACAATACATAATATCAATACATAATTTATAAAAGAATCAATTTTAAAAACAACTTACACAACAGGACAATGCCTATGTCCAATGTATACACACATCATTGAAACTGACATATCAGTAATATGGAATCACTCAATATAAATGAGTGAACTGAAAATGAAAATCTTATTCATCCAAGATAGTCTTCAGAATGGACTGAAGAACATCTGGAGCTACCTTGGTGCAGATCTGATTTTCCATAAGCTTACGCAAAAGCTGATTCTTATATTCATCTTTTCCACCTGAAATGGGTTGAATATTTTTTGAAATATAATCACCCATCCATGATGGAGGTTTCTTTGCTCTGCTAGATTTTCTAGGTACTGGTTTTGGTATGGACTCTGAAAGAGAAATTATTTCTCTATCTCCACTCTGACTACTACTCGAGGCACCATCATCACCTGAAACATTCGCTTTCGCACCATCAACATTACCATCAACAACAACAGTATCTTCTGCAATAGATGCTAAAGGTACACGGACAATATCAACAACTTCATCATCATTCTCATCAGCCTCATCATTGCTATCACCTGTGGAACGAAGTTCAAGTTGACCTGTCGAATCCTGTGTAGCTGAAATATCAACATTACTGTCATCACCGACATCAGTTCTAACTTCCCTGAACTCATCTATTTGAGTGCGGTCGTCACCACAGGAAGAAGAAATACCACCAGCTTCCAATCTCGCAGGAAAGTCGTCACCCCGACGAGATGGAGCTGAACTGTCCACTGCATTAGGAGCAGATTTTATACCTGCAACGCCCTGTGGAACAAACAATATCACCGATTCTTCATCTGAACCATCTATATGGTCTGAACCATTAATATGGTTATCACGAACTTCATCACCAGACATAGATTTGGATGCTAATCTGTAAGAATCAGAAAGTCTCTGTCTAAGGTCTGAAACATAATCACAATAAGAAGTTTGATCAGAATCAGGTTTATTCAGACCGAATAAAACATCAAGAGGTAACCGTGGTTCTCTTCCGAACATCAACTGAAAAGGAGCAAAACCAGTAGTTTCATGCCTAGTACAATTGTAAGCATGAACAAGAGGACCTATATGTGATTTCCAGTCATGTTTCTGGTCAGGATTAAGAGTACCTAACATACTAATAAGTGTGCGATTAAATCGCTCTGTAACACCATTCCCCATCGGATGATAAGGAGTAGTTCTGGACTTCTTGATGCTGCAAAGCTGACAAAGTTCAGAAATAAGTTGAGATTCAAAATTAGCACCTTGATCACTATGAATACGTTGAGGATAACCATAATGAATAAAGAAATTGTTAAACAATACATCAGCAGTAGTTTTTGCAGTCATGTTCCTTGTAGGATAAGCCTGTGCATATTTAGTAAAATGATCTGTCATAACAAGAACATATTGGTAACCACCTTTAGAACAATCAAGAGTAAGAAAATCAATACAAACAAGTTCAAGAGGTTGAGAAGTAGTGATGGATACTAAAGGGGCTCTGAAATTCGGATTAGTTTTAACTCGAATACATCTATGACAATGTTTTATCCAATCATCGACAGCACTGTCGATACCTGGAAAATAAAACCTTTCTTTCACAAGTGAAACTGTTCTGTCACGACCTGGATGTCCTATATCATTATGTAATGATTTAAGAACAAAAGTAATCTGTGAATATGGTAAAACAAGCTGAGTGGTGGTTTTACCATTAAAAGTGGACTCTCTATAAAGAACTCCTCGCTGCAACCTAAGCTTAGAAAAATGTCTTAAAAATGCTGAATGAAGCTTAGAAGGGGGAAGGGACTTTCTCTTTGGGCAACTATTTCTTCTCACGGCTGATAACCATACGGACAATACATCATCTCTTTCCTGCAATCTTCTCCAATCCCTATAATTCATTTCATCAAGATCATGGCCTACATCATCTTGAATAGAATTTAAAACATCAGTGCTGCAACATAAACTTTCAACAAAAGGTTGCTGAACCTGTAATGAATTACAAATAACTTGTACTGAATCATTTGTAATAATATCTGGAGGAGGTGTATCCAACCTGGATAAGGCATCTGCATCGGTATTAAATTTACCGGGTCTGTAAACAATATCAAATTTAAAAGAACCTAAGGCTGATAACCATCTCTGTCCAGTGGCATCTAATTTGGCTGAAGTTAAAACATAAGTTAAGGGATTGTTATCAGTATACACTACAAAATAATTACCATATAAATAGTCATAAAACTTTTCTGTAACTGCCCATTTTAAAGCTAAAAATTCTAACTTATGTGCCGGGTAATTCTTTTCTGCTGCTGTGGTTCCTCGGCTGCCATACGCAATAACTCTCTTCACGCCATCGATCTCTTGGTAAAGGACACAACCTAAACCATGAAGGGACGCATCAGTATGGACTTCAAAGGGCTTGCTGTAATCGGGGTAACCTAAAATTGGGGGATTAGAAAGACGATCTTTCAAAGTATCAAATGCAGACTGCTGCTCATGCTCCCATTTCCATTTCCCTGTAAAAGAGGATTTAACCTTGTTCTTTGGCTTCTTTGTATTTGTAGGGGGAAGTAAATCTGTCAAGGGCTTAGCAATCCTGGAAAAATTTGGACAATATTTTCTGTAGTAACCTGCAAAGCCAAGAAATGATCGCAATTGATCAGAGTTCTTGGGAACTGGCCAGTTGACAATTTTGTCAACTTTCGCAGGATCCGTCTCGATACCTTTCTCTGAAACTACATGGCCTACATATGAGACACGGCGCATGAAAAATTTACACTTTGCTGGAGCCAGTTTCAAACCACATTCTCTGAGCCTGTCAAAAACAAGTCTAAGTCGCTCCAACATCTCTGGAACAGATTTTGACCATACAATGACGTCATCAACATAAATATTACATATTTTCCTGTTAAGACCATCGAGGCAGTCTTCCATCATTCTCTGAAAGCTAGAAGGACTATTGTTCAAACCAAATGCAAGTCTATTATATTCATAGAAACCTAGACCTCCAACAGTAAAAGCTGTTCTCTCTTTGTGCTCCTCTGCAATTTCCAATTGATGAAAACCAGATTTGAGATCGAGAACTGAGTAGTACTTGGCACCTGCTAAGTAATCAAAAAGGTCTTCAGGCCTAGGGAGTGCATAATTATCTGGAATAGTGCGTTTATTTAAAATTCTAAAATCTGTACACATACGAAGGTCATTTGAACCCTTCTTCCTAACTAAAACAACATTAGAAGAATATGGACTGTGAGATCGGCGTATAATGCCGGCAGCTAACAACTGGTGAAGATGATTTCTCACTTCATCAATCATGCTTGGAGGTAAACGTCTCGGACGATCCTTGAAAGGCGTAGAATCATACATGTCGATCCTATGCTTAACTGCACTGTAAAAACCTAAGTCAAGATCATGCTGTGAAAAAACATCTGAAAATTCTTTGATAAGATTCAATGCAACAGATATATCCTTTACATCATCAAGAGAAGAAACATCAATAGTAATTTTATCAAGAAATGAAGAGGTAGTCTCTGAACCTGGGGAGGTTTCAATATCTTGCTCAACAGAGACTGGCTGTACCTGACAAATAACAGAGTTAGGTGCTATACTAATAGTCCTAGAAGAAATATTTGACAAGTGAACATCAACAGTATCAGTGCTCTTGAAATCATATTTCACAATATATGGACCTATCTCTAAAAATTTGAACCGTTCATCATCTGGAAGAGGCTGCAAAATAGCACATGTGGGTTGGTAAGGAATCTTATGATCAATAAAACCAGTAACAACTTTCTTAGTATTAGGATGGAGAATAACATGAGTATTCTCAGCAGACTTTACATGACCTAGAACAAAGTTGTGTTTAGCAAGTTCTTTCTCTCTAGAAATCATGCATCTGAATGCCATAAACCAAGATGATGACAAGTTTGCATTCTGTAAAAACCTGTTACCATGTGCATCTTTGCACAACTGCATGAGTTCTGAAAGAATATTAGTTCCTAGCAAAACTGGTACTGACATGTTATAAGAACTGTTTGGCACTACAAGAAAAATAAACTCTTTGCCGGAATCTTGTCCTAAAGAAGGAACTGTAACAGGACACTGAATGTATCCAAGGTAAGGAAGTTTCTTGCCATCAGCACACTCTATATTAAGTATAACAGACAAGGGCTGCAATGGAATATGTTTCAAGAAAGTGCTGTAAAATTGCTCGCAAATTGTGGAGCAAGTCGAACCTGTATCAACAAGAGCCTTAGTATTGTAACCTGAAACAGTAATATCTGACTCTGTAGCATTTCCATTTATACAATGTTCCTTACTGGAATCATTAACAAATTGAGATTTGTTAATAAATCTCCGGGATCTATCCTGTGGACGAAAAAAATTATCTCTATCATAGTAGCGATAGTATCCACCTTTCCTACAACCAAACGCTTTATGCGTCAAATCACCACATTTCCAACATCCGGTGTATCTACCAGATACATACTCTCCTTGTAACCTATCATTTGTGTGATTACTATAATCATTTC
The DNA here is from genome assembly GCA_032622095.1 of Siphonodentalium dalli. Classification (NCBI taxonomy): domain Eukaryota; kingdom Metazoa; phylum Mollusca; class Scaphopoda; order Gadilida; family Siphonodentaliidae; genus Siphonodentalium; species Siphonodentalium dalli. The sequence goes on along the minus strand of CP136068.1, from coordinate 163,028,096 downwards.
TCTCATCTGAAACATTATGTGGCTCCTTCTGAAAATAATGAGCATTATCGTTTCTCTCCGTATACTGCCTTCTGCGATTCCTATTCCTATATCTCTGCGCACGCCGTCTGGAGTAAGAGTTATAACCACTGTTATAATTATCATTTCTGTAATAATCATCATTGCTGTAATTATTATCGTAACTATTTTCACTATTTCTCTTCAACTCCTCTATCCGAACTGTCAATTCCGATATCTCAGCCTGTATCTTCAACATAACTTCCTCTGAAATCTGTGACGCCATCTTTCACTAACTCGCAAATAGCTAGGAAAAATTTGAAAATATTTCAACCACGATCGACCTACAAATTCTAAGAAATATCTCTGAAAAAAAAAACAAATGTCACTTTAACTAACTGGAATAAAAAATAATTCGAGTCGAAACCTACAAGAGAATTCGGGGAAAAAAAAAATCACTAAGTGTAAAGGTCAAAGTAATAACCTTGCTGAACGCTGAAAACGTCAAGTGAAAATAGACTAAACTCAATATCTGAAAAACCGACGCGCTGAAACTTATACAGAAAAACCTAAGTATTTTCTGCCTACTAACTCAGAAATCACTGAAAAACAAAATTCATTTTGTAATTAAACCTGCGGAAAAGAAATAATTCTGCGGAAAAATTTAATTCAAGAAAAATTCTCAAGTCCAACTACGTAAGAAAATTTCTGAAAAATAAAAATTTCTCAAGTTTGCTGTAAATCAGAACACTGTAAGTCACCTACAATTTAACTACCAAGCTAATACCTACAAATCGCATCAAAATTCAAAATTAATCTGCGATTAAATATTCAAGTCACCTATTTCCGCTTGCTATCTGACGTCAACTGAAAAAATTTCAAAGTCAGATCTAACCTGATCAATCACACACTACAAACTCAACAATGGAAAAATAAATTAATTTTCCACGACGTCACCAATAAGTCACCTAATTTCAAGTTAATTGTGCCGTCCGGCGACAAAACTGAAATATAATCAATCACGTGTTGACACAACAACACAAATGAATATTAACATTCACCGTCAACTGAAAGTTGATTCGAAAAATTATTTTCCGAACTTGCTCTGAAAAATCACCTATTTTCGAGCTATATACTCCACCGTCAACTACAAAATTCTCAAATCACAATTCACCGTCACTGAAAATCAATAAAGATTTTTACAATCACCTATTGTCGCACTATAAATTCACCGTCGTCTGAAAATTTGAACACAAATTTCACTTCCGCTTGCATGCTAAGTGTGGACTGGCTGAAAATTTGCAAGTTTTCTTGCCGACAACTGCTACTAATTAGTTTGGTTAAGTTAACTTCCACCTAATTAGTGTTGTGAAGAATTTAATTCATGCACCTATCTGATGAAATGAGATGAAAGCAAGCGCGATGCGTACTCGGCTCACAAAAAAAAAAATTCAGTGGGAAAGAGGGTGTGGCATGGGAGGGGTCAGGGTTGACTCACCGTTAACCTGAGACTCCGACAACTGCAGACTCCGACACCAACTTACCATGTCACGACTATCAACAAACCAAGATGACAACACCTGCTTGTAATACCAGAACTAGTTGGGACAATTTGTCCAACACCGGGTCTGAAAACTACTAACTTATTAATGCAAAGTCAGAATTGCATTGCATAATGTTGGAGACCAAAGGTATTTATCACACCGTCACTAAAAAGTGATGACCGAATGTCAAGAAATTTAGAAAAATTCTCGACCCACTTCGGTTTCAGAAATTCTCCGGTAATATGCAATGAAAATCACACCTTGCAATTCACAAGCTGACATTTGGCCTATGCATTCAGTACTGAGCCATTTAATACAACAAATGTCACTTTTTTGACAATATTTTAGTCAAAGAAAAACTTTGACAGCATACAATACATAATGTGTGGCTGGACGGATATATTATATACCTAACTACACCTAAACAAAAGCTAATAATTAGCTTTAAAGGCTACTAAAGTTGGTCAGACTATACAACAACAAACGGCCATGTGCTTATTTGTTTACTTTCTGTGTTCTGACCAAAATGTGACCCAGTTGAAACGAAACGAAACCACGGACTACCAAAATCCGGAAAACACCACTTTACCGGGTTTCAATTTACCAAAATCCGGACCACAAAATATTGGCAGAGTAACAAATCGAATTTAAAGTTTGGACTTTGCCCAAACGCTAAAAACGACTAAACAGAGCTGACAATACACAAATTTAGACATAATTATAATATTGAAGGAATACAGCCACACCAAAACAATGTGCTTACAATTTCACTGAATAACATGAAAATTTTACAAAATTTATCAAATTTTCAACAGAATTTGTGTTTTTATGCATTTTTTAGCATAAAACTGTTCAAATCTGATTGTCTCTTCCACTCCAACGCTGAATATCTCCAGAAATCCTGATTGTCATTTTTTCAGACCGAAAACACGAAATTTCACCAAGTTCCAATTTTCTCACCAATTTCAAAGTTCCACACTATACTCAGAGATTAAAGCTATACACGTGGGCGCCATTGTGGTAGAGCACAGGGGTGGGTCTTAAGTGAACCATGTCGCTATCACAAACATTTATGGGCTCTGAGTCTTAACATCTGGCAGGGTCTATAGAAACACTACGCCTACCTTTAAAAGTCTTCATCATGCATTTATTGAATATTCATTCTATACCAAACGGAACACATCCAACAAGCATCACACATGGATGACATCACAACACATCTATACAGCTTGACAGCAACACCACAACATCACATCGAGCATCAATCATCAATCGAGAAAAAGGACCCTGGTGAACAAATACATATGTTGTAGTTGCTGCAGAATAAATATCCAGTATGGATATTAATAAATATATGAAATGTGATTGTGTCAATAAACCAACTTCCCTATTGTCGATATAAACAACTATTTTGACACAATCCTAACTGTGACGAACAGTTAGAAATAAAACCTACATGCTAGTATAAAAGGGTGATTATGGACGCAGTGTGCGATTTCCAACTTCACTAAACTATTGGGCAAATATATTTATGCAAATGTGACAACACTAAAGTTTCAAAACCGAAGACAATATTATTAAAATACAAGCTATAATAACGGGTGAAAACATAACCAATATTACATACCATCCTTTGGAAAGCATAGGTCAGATGTCATAACGTAGTATTACTTATTAAACTTATTAACTGTAACATTCTTCAGGCATAGAAGAATGTACGCTTACACTGAGTGTGTCACGACGGAACGATGTTGTCGCATCGAACGATAATTATGAACTGACAAAAGGCGGCAAATAATCTTACCGGTGATTGGCTAAGAGAACTTAGTATCAGACAGTTAGATCTAATATTGGGCGCTAACATAGACAGAGTAGACTTAAGCGGGTAAGAGATTGGGCTAAGTTAAGAATATGAAATAGCGAAATGCAGAACAGGTAATGCGGCTGGGGACGGGAAGTGTAAAGAACGGAATAGCGCGAAATGGAATGAAATGGACCAAGTACGCGGAATGAAATGATAATGCAGCTATAAAATGTATATTAGTGAGTTAGGTATAATAACTTAGTTGGTATACATGTGTAGCATCTAATAAAGGCATATACTGTTTTGGTATATAAAGTAGCACTGTCACAATAACGTAAACAGAGAAGAATAAGAAATGAAGAAAAAACAAATGGCAATAAAATGAGAATGTTTTGTTAACCCTTTGACAGGAGCTGCGCTGGTGCAGCATTAAATATCATGTGCCAGTGCATTCTCTTATATATGCAAGTCTCCCATAGGGAGCCTCACATATAGAGAATGCACTGGCTTACAAGGTCAAGGTAAATATGTTAGGCCAATGTATTCTCTTATATATGCGAGGCTACCTATGGCAGGCTCACATATCTAAGAGAATGCATTGGCACAGGGTTTTCACAAAACATTTCAGGAAGCTCCAGCCATGAAAGGGTTAAAGACATCTTATGGACTTGTTCAAGTTCGTGAACTGATAAGTTATTACTCAGAGGCTATTCAAACCTGGGGAATGTAGTATTCTACTAACATTGCTGAAAATTTCAAATAAATCGTGCATACCACTCCATAGAAAACATCGGCTGACCAAAAGCTCAATAGTAAATATTTACATCTTGATTCGGGACGGCAACTATCGGCGATAAACTGACACAAATTATTTCAGCATGGAGAGTCATTGCATTTAATTAATATATATGAACAGGTCAGGAACATCCTGAATTCCACTATTATAGCGATATGCCACTATTATAGTGATATTTGACTATAACATATTCATGTTTCCTTTATTTGCATCGGGAATAGAAGACGGCGCATACCAGTGCACAGCCAAATGTCACTCATAACAATATCGCAGCGAATGAACAGTCTTCCGACAAAATTCGTTGTGCAATCTTTTGTGCCAGCTTTGATATTCAATAATATTATACTATTACTAATATATCCCGTTCTAAATGACAATAGCAGGATGACTCAATCGCTCCTTCATAACAATATTTCAACTAATTACATGCTAATTGAGTTGCTTATCGTGTGCTGTCATGATTAATAATTCTCCTGGACAAACTATATGCATGGTATCGAGTTAGTGCGATCTGATTTTGAATAATATTTGTGGGAAATATGATTTTGGATTATCCCTCTTTTATCAAATTAACAAAACGGTAATGGTCAAATACCACTATAATAGTGGAATATCGCTATAATAGTGGAATTCAGGATGTGCCTGACCTGATGAATGGCAGTATGTGTGTTGTAAATTTAGATTAATATTCATAAAAATAACAACTTTGAGCGAGATTATTCTCCGTTTCTAATTGATCACCCTACAGGAGTGTTTCATATCATTTTAATAGAAGGCGTTCACATAAATAAACTATATGTAAGGTGACTATATGAAACTTTTTGACAGGGAACCTTATAAATTCAAAAAAATAACATGGGGGAAATATATTTATTTGTTAAAACCTGTTGCTTAATAGTTTATTCGTCGGTAGGTGAAGGTCCCAGCTCGAGATTACATTATTTAAGGGACTTTGTGGGCGATTTTGCCTTGAGCCACTTACAATCATGGCATTTCTCAAGGGTAATTAATTCAATGTTTTTTGCAATGTCGGCTCATAAAGTCACTAAAAAGCATGCAATTTTGAGCTGGGATCACCCCATACTTTAAAGAGGATTAACGAGGAACAAATATAAACACTGAAATATATTCCCTGCCTTGTTTATCTGTCGAAAGTGACTCGGATTTTGCATCCCTCCCCCTCTCTGTCTCCAGATTATGACTAGATTTTGCAAATTTAACGCCTGTTACTTCTTGACAGATTGTTTAGATATGGCGCCTTTGATTCGAAGTCATGTTTGGGAGACATCCGTGAAAATGTTGGGCTTTATACATGGCTGGAGACTCCCAAACCATAATTGTACAGATTACTTTTAAAGGCTCACTTAATTTTTGAACCCCCAGATCACATTATATACAACATATTCCATAGTATATACCATTTGAAAGAGGAAGCTCCAAAACGTATTATCAACTGATCCGGTCGGATAAACTGGGAACATTGTTTTTGTAGAGGTACCGAGGTGTGTTCTGTGATTAATTTTGATCCAGACTGCACTATAAAGTCTATTATTCTCAATGGAAGGGGAATAACTCTATCTCTTAGTTTGAATTTTGATGCATTCTGGGTTGACAAGGGGGGGAAGTCTTGGAATGAATCTGAGAATCTCTATCACTTGGTGGACACTCCAAGGCCACAGCGGTTCCGTATTCTGGTGGAATATCATATTTTTGGTTCCTCTTCCAAATGATATATAATATGGGATATGTTGTGTATAATGTAATCTGGTCATTCGAAAATTAAGTGGACCTTTAATGAATTTCAAATATGGATTCTTATTTTCAGTCATCAACAGTTTGAATCATTTAAATACGTTTCAGGCTGCTCGGAGTAGCCAATAAATCACCATGCTTTCAAATTAAAGGCCCACTTAATTTTGGAGTCTCCATTTTTTTTTATAGTGCCTTGATATACTGTTTTAATAACAATCTGTACCATAAAATATGATTAAAATACTATAATTCATCACCATTTGGAACCACTATATCTCAGAAGCTGCCCAAAGAGTAATAGAAAATAGCTGAAATCATAAAATCATTTCCCCTGTCTGTTATGACTTCCAGAATGCTTCGAACAAAAGTTTTTTTCAATGAAAGGAGAATAACTCTATATCTAAATATATAGAGTTGTTCCCCTTCCATAATAATAGACTGTGTAGAAACTTCATCACAGAACAGACGTCGGTTTCTCAACAAAAAACATGTTCACAGTTTATTACATCGAATAAGTTGAAAATACAATGTTTTGGAGCTTCCTCTTTCAAATGGTATATAATATGGCATATATTTTATATAATGTGATCTGGAGGTTTGAAAATTATGTGGACCTTTAAAAATAGCTTTAATACCACGATCGCCTATATTACTATATAAATAAATAAAGCCATCTGTTTAAATTTTACATTTAATCAACACCTGTTGATTAAACATGCCTACTGTTGATTAAACTTCACAGAGTGGATTAAACTTTCTCCATACAATTTGAAAGGAAAAGTGTTTATCCATCGCGTTGTAAGATCGTGGCATAAACTTCGCAGAGTGGATTAAACTTTCTCCATACAATTTGAACGGAAAAGTGTTTATCCATCGCATTGTAAAGATCGTGGCATAAACAAAATATACGCATAGTGTTTCTGAAAAACAAATTTAATTCACTCGTGGGATTGGTGATTTACAAAAATCAAGTGGATTAAATTTGTTATTCAGAAAAACTATGCGTATATTCTATACTAGCAGGGTTACCCGGCGTTGCCCAGGTTAATGTATGCTGTGGATATTTGTTGGGAATAGAGAATGCTCTTGCTTAAAGTGTTATACGTTTTCTCATAAATTGTATATTCAAATAGCATCACCAAACATGATTATTACAGTCATGGAATATAAGTAGTGGCTCACCTTGTCAATTGTCATTCTGTTTATCGCGATTAATCCATTCCACCAATAATGAAGTATTTATTTATTTACAACTGCGTATACATTAGACGTTATAATATGATACATGAACATCATAAACACATTAGTTCGATAAAAGATGATAATTGGGTTTTACATATTGAGATGTATCAATCAATCTAGTGGGTTGGACTAAGATCTCGAGGACACCTGGCTATTATATCTCCACGAAGATACAGATGTTTCAAAGAAATTTCCAGGTGCTCCTCTGTTCATGGTGCTATATATTGGCTAAATATTCTCAGCTACATGTGCCAGGCACAGAGCGAGATTTTGAGTTGTTTATGTCAGTCGATGAGTCTGTTCTAAAACCCTTGTCAGATGTCAGTATTGGTAGGATCCTGAAAAGTCTTGTGCTACTAACTGCATTTTCTTGTATATCAGAAGAAACTATATTTGACTGCACACTGTGACCACTATTTTTGAACAGGCCTTCCATATCTCTTGACAAATTGTAACTTTTTGTGGAAACTGTATTGAATGGAACAGACTAAATTTTGTTATTATATATATGCAATCCTCTTACGGTTCGAGGTCTCTCAGTTTGCACGAATATATCTATCTCTTCAATAGAATGATAAATATACGTTTAATCCTTCTTCTAGTTATCTCTTTTTGCTAGCTCATTGTGTGAATGCCTTAATTGCCATTCACATATAAATATGACTGTTAAGAAGATATAACTGTTCAAGTGACTTATGTGGGTCACCATATGTCGGGATTGTGAAATGTGAACGCCCAACTACTTAAAATGATATGGAGATGCCCTGGTGACTGTATATAACTTATATGTGGATATCGGCGAATAGCAATCTTATCAATGATAGTGCATATCCGCTCGCCATCCGTGACGCAAACGACACCAAGTGTGATTTAATTCATGGTATATCATTAGAGAAAAACGTGTATGAATTTGGTGGAATTTGGTTTATTAAATCAATTGTTGATGCAACGCTGACTCGAACAACGCCATATTGCGAAGGTGATTATGTATTCGTTTGGTGGAAATTAGCGACAAAACTATTTCACCATATTTTTTAAATTTCCCCTCCCACCAACAGTGTCATTTTAGAAAATTTTAACCCGCACCATTATCTTCCATGTAAAAATGTACCCCTCTTAGAAAGCCTTGGTGCCATCTCGATTATACCGTGTGAATTTATATATAGAACGCACACAGCCAGACAAAAAGACAGACAGCACGATTTTATTTCTTGTATCATTTGAGAAGAACGTGTCTAAATTTGATGGTAGCAGTTTTGGTGACCCTCCCGTCCCTATTTCGGACTCAAGCTGCACACACTAAGACTCATTAGAGATTAGAGATGCATATATATGAAATTGGTGAAAATAGGCGAGTATACAAATTCGTATCAAATTTAAGGTCCCCACATCTCTCACCCATAGGGCACCAATTTGGTGTATCTAAACCACACAATAATATTCCTCGTATCACGGAGAAGAATATGTATCAATCTGGTGGAAATCGGCACTATACATATAGATATAATTTTGTGTGTCCCTCTCATCTCTTTATACCACTGACTCGAATGGCCCCATTTGTGACATCCTTAAACCACACGATTACACTCCTGATATCATGGAGATGATTGTTTATAAGTTTGGTGATAATCGGCGACTAAACAATTTTTTTTTATCAAATTTGGTGCCAATCCCTCCCCTTTCCATCTCTCACCAAAAGAGCACCACTATGGCGTCTTTAAATCACCATTAGATTCCTCGTATCATGGATAAGAACGTATATCAATTTGGTGGAAATTGGCGCTAAAAAAATTGTGCATCAATTTTGGTGCCCCTGTCCCTTTCAATACAACCCTGACTCGAATGAGGCCACATTTGACAGACAAAAGCCACACCATTAGACTCCTCATACCATGGGGATGATTTTGTATAAGTGTGGTTGCAATCGGCGACTTATTATCAAATTTAGTGCCCACCCCCTCCCAATCTCTCATCCAAAAACAACAATTTGGCGTTGATAAATCGCACAATTAAATTCCTTGTATCATGAAGAAGAATATATATAAATTTGGTGGAAATCGGCGCTAAAATTACTTTTATCAATTTTGGTGCCCCTCTCCCCTTCCGTTCATCCCTGACTCAAACGACGCCACTTTTGACATATCTAAACCACACCGTTGGATTCTTCATATCATGGGGATGATAATATGTAAGTTTCGTGGCAATCGCGACAGAAAACAAAATCTGCCCCCCCCCTTCCGGGCACCCCTGATGCGAACGGCGCGACTTTTGCCATATTTAAACCACGCCATTAGATTCATCATATTATGGGGATGATTATATATAAGTTTGGTGGCAATCGGCGACAATTTTTTTTCTGCCCCTCCCCCTTTTCTGCCCCTGACAACAACGGCGTCACTTTAGAAAATTCTAACCCCGCCATTATCTTTCTCGAAAAAAGCTACTCCTAGTAGACCCATTTGGCATCATCTAGATGGTCCCCTGTGAATTTCTATAGAACACAGACAGACAGACAGACAGACAGACAGACATTCGCAAATATAGATATAGATTTAACATGTCATGGAAGGTATGAAGAAATTTCCTTCATTTTAATTTTTTTTTATTTAACCCATTCTTTACTAAATGAATTCTTCCATCAGTTATAAAAGTATACATTGGAAGGGTCTATTATTCATCTGGAGGGGTGTTGAGGAATATGAGCAGATGACCAACAATATAAAGTGCAGAAGTATTAATCCTATTCATTTGATTGGTGGGACATGTTCAGATAATAAGTTCACTAAATTGCCAATGGTCGTTGGTTGAACTTATTATTTGATCATTCCCTAAGGGATAACTACTCGTCAATGAGTATTTAGTAAAGAAAGTGATAGCCTCCTGTCGATTAGTTAATTATTTCTATTCAATTTACATTATCAGACATCTACATATGTCTTTTGAAATGAACTGGTTAATTTCCGATGGTAATGTCAAAAACACATGAAACGTCATTTGCATTCTACGAAAAACAGCAATGTTTTGATTAAAGTGATGTGAAACACTCCGGTATGGTGATCAAATAGAAATGGAGAATAATCTTGTTCAAAGTACTATTTTTTACAAATATTATATCCAAATTGACAACAACACACAGCAGTCATTTTTATATATGAATTAAATGCAGTGACTCTCGATGGCGAAATCGTTTTCGTTAATTTATCGCCGATAGATGCGTCCCAAATCGAGTAGTAAATATTTACAATTGAGCGTAGTTCTGACGATGTTTTCTATGGATTGGTATGGTCGATTTGCTTCAAATTTTCGGCGATGTAGTAGAATGCTATATTCCTCCAGTTGTCATATAGCGCCTGAATACTAACTTATCAGTTTAACGCACCCGAACAAGTATATAACGTGTCTTTAAGTTAAAAATTAAATTATTTTTTGCTTAATTTTTTACCCTGTGATTCTGTCCAGGCCTTAGTTTAGTGTGCCTGTCATTTGCAGATGATGTTCCGAGAGGGTGAATTTAGTGAAGCTATCCCCCATAGCGGGCTACCATCACTAAATTTACCTTCTGGGGACCTCATTCTGCTTAGGCCGCATCTTCTCTAGAAAGTTTCTTTATTATAAAATTTCTATGGAAAGTTAGATTCTATTTTTTTTTTAGTTTAGTTTCTCTATATCCTCAAATTGGCAGATGAGGCCATGCAGAATGAGGTCCTAAGAGGGTGAATTCGGTGATGCTAGCCCACTTTGTGGGATAGTGTCACTAAATTCACCCTTTGGGGAACCTCATTCTGCAAATGACAGGCACACTAAACTCAGACTTGATTCTGTCTTTTATTTACACAGGCGAGGGAAGCCGCTGTTTCTAAGTAAGGAGAGATATGACCTGTTGGAGCAACAGTGGATTTCACACAGATTCGACCACGTCTGTAAGAAATGGATATGGCATCTCAACCGACTGTGATGGACCCTAAACCTTCTGTGATGCAACTCAACCTTCTGTGATGCAACTCAACTGACTGATGCAGTTAGGTCTGAAAATATGAGGTCCCCAGAGGGTGAATTTACAGCAGGCTAGCATCACAGTTCACAGGCCTGAAAATATGGTGCTGAACATTTGCAGAATGAGGTCCCCAGAGGGTGAATTAAGTGATGCTACCCCCTACATAGCGGGCTAGCATCTCCAAATTCATCCTCTGGGTACCTCATTATGCTTAGGCCTCATCTTCTCTGGAAATTATTTGTATTATCAAATTAACAAGTTTTAAATTTTCTTTTTTAGTTTAGTTTCTCTGTATCCCCCAAATTGTCAGAGGACACAATGATAATTGAGGTGCCCAATGGGTGCACATCATCATCTTCACCATCTGGCAATCTTAAGCTCAGTCTTTGTCTCCCATAGCAGATGAGTCTGTGCAGAATGAGGCCCCCAGAGGATGAAAGATGAGCTAGCCCACCTTGTGAGGCATTGTCACTAAATTCACCCTCTGGAGACCTCATTCTGCAAATGTCCGGCACCATATGTTAAGGCTGGATGCAGCCCCACAATCTTTGTGGTATTTCATTTGTCTGTGATGCAACTTAACCAATGGTGAGGCACTTCAACCGACTGATGTACCTTATCTAACTGAAGCACTTTGACAAACCGTGAGGTACCTTGACTGTATGAGGCAACTTTACCGACAGTGATTCAATGCAACCGACTGATGCACCTTAGCTAACTGAAGCACTTTGACTAACAGTGAGGTACCTCGACTGTATGAGGAAACTAAAATGACAGTGATTCAATGCAACCGACTGATGTACCTTAGCTAACTGAAGCACTTTGACTAACAGTGAGGTACCTCGACTGTATGAGGAAACTTAAATGACAGTGAATCAATGCAACCGATCACCAATGTACATGTGTGTTTCAGCATATAAAGTGTTTTTCTCAGCGGATTCCGGTGGTCTATCACAGTCTATGGCACCTTTCTTAAGAATGCTGGCAGCCTTGAGGAATTTGAGAAATTCAGGTAAAACCAAGATGACTGTCAAAATGGCCATCCTTATCACAAGGAGATGTTTGCCTATTTTGGCAGCCATCTTTGAAACCATCATCACCAATTTTGCTGAAATAACATACTAAGATTTAAAAAAAACACAAACATGATTTTTTTTAAACACAATCATTGTACCAGTGCTGTACTTTTCTGGTTATTTTCCAGTAGAAAGCTTCCCCTAGTGATTATAATTGTGTCCTTACTTATTATAATAATTTTATAAATGTGCTATTTTATTGCATAATATTATTGGATCATAGATTGGTATTAATGTTGCGATGTACCCTTACTCATATTTAAATTCGCGCAGTACTATTTCGCAAATTTAAAACTGAGCAAAAATTAGTTTGACTCCTGAATTTATACCATACCACGGTGGAAAATTACAGGGTCACATGTTCATGAGTTATATATATATGATGGAAGATTGGACTGATCAAATAGACAATTATATTCACAAAAATTAGTACTGTTTAAATTTAAATTTGAGTAAGATACATTGAACTTAATCCAGTATGACTCCTGAATTTATTCCAAACCACGGTGGAAAATTAGATGGTCACATGTTCATGAGTTACATATATGATGGAAGAAATGTACTGATCAAATAGTCAATTATTTTCACGAAATAGAGTACTGTTTAAATTTAAATTCGAGTAAGTAACATTGAACTTGAGCCAGTATGAATCCTTGATAACAGTCCACTTCATTAACAATCAAGCCTTGAAATAGTGTGTCTGTCATTTGCAGAATGAGGTTCCCAGAGGGTGAATTTGGTGATGCTAGCCCGCTATGCAGGGTAGCATCACTGAATTCACCCTCTGGGGACCTCATTCTGCAAATGACAGACACACTATTTCAAGGCTTGTTAACAATCAAATAGGGAGAAGTGACTTGTCTCAATTTGGAACCTCAAAGCTGGTCCCTGGTCAAGCCTTGAAATAGTGTGTCTGTCATTTGCAGATTGAGGTTCCCAGAGGGTGAATTTAGTGATGCTACCCTGCATAGCGGGCTAGCATCACCAAATTCACCCTCTGGGAACCTCATTCTGCTGAGGTGTAAGCAGAATGAGGTCCCCAGAGGGTGAATTTGGTGATGCTAGCCCACTATGCGGGGTAGCATCACTAAATTCACCATCTGGGGACCTCATTCTGCAAATGACAGACACACTATTTCAAGGCTTGTTAACAATCAAATAGGGAGAAGTGACTTGTCTCAATTCGAAACCTCAAAGCTTGTCCCTGGTTGCAAAATCAGGCTACTGAATGATTATGTGTAGACTGAGGTTTATAATGATTATGTGTAGACTGAGGTTTATAATGATTATGTGTAGACTGAGGTTTATAATGTTAAAATTTTACACAATGCCACTTTCAGTCCAAGTCTGAGTTTAGTGTGCGTGTCATTTTCAGAATGAGGTTCCCAGAGGGTGAATTTAGTGATGCTATCCCACATAGCAGGCTAGCATCACTAAATTCACCCTCTGAGGACCTCATTCTGCTTAGGTCTCATCTTCTCTGGAAAGTTTCTTTATTATATAATTTCTATAAAAACTTAGATTCTATTTCTTTTTTAGTTTAGTTTCTCTATTCTCAAATTGGCATAATCGAGGTTCGCAATGGGTGTACACCACAATATTCACCATTTTGGAACTTCAATCTGAGTCTATGGCTCCCATAGCAGATGAGGCCATGCAGAAGAGGGTGAATATGGTGATGCTAGCCCACTGTCACTAAAATCACTCTCTGGGGACCTCATTCTGCAAATGACAGGCACACTAAACTCGGGCTTGTTTCAGTCGCACTTTCAAAAAGACAACATGCATCAAATGTGAAGAATTGGTATGAATTAGCTATATATATAGTGGTGTGTGTGAAGTTCGGTGTACACTTTTTAATGACGTCATTATAAACTGACCAAATGGCCGCCCCCATTTATATAGCTCTGCATGAAAAACTGTTTGCACCACTGGATGATTGGCTATCCAGAATAATTTAATTAGTACTTAAAATACTCAGTATATTTGCAAATGTATTTACCCATGGGGCTTACATAATATATGGGATACCGACCCTCCGAATGTATTCACCCACTGTGCTGACATTATATATGGGATACAGACCCGCCAAATGTATTCACCCATGGTGCTGACATAATATATGGGATACAGACCCGCCAAATGTATTCACCCATGGTGCTGACATAATATATGGGATACAGACCCGCCAAATGTATTCACCCATGGGGCTGACATAATATATGGGATACTGACCCGACAAATGTATTCACCCATGGGGCTGACATAATATATGGGATACTGACCCGACAAATGTATTCACCCACGGGGCTGACATAATATATGGGATACTGACCCGCCTTATATATGTGAGGCGACCTATGGTCGACTCGCATATATAAGAGAATGCATTGGCACAGGGTCTTTAATGTTGCGCCAGCGCAGCCCCCATCACGAAAGGGCTAAAGGAAGAGATAGACCATCTTTGAGATTAAATTTTCCCCAATTCTTTCTAAATATTTTCCAGTTATAACATAAACCAGGAGCCATTCCTGTATATTTTAATTGTTTGATGTTTATTTTTTCTACATATTCAATAACAAAATTCAAGCATTATTTACCCAACAGAACGGCCCTGTGCCAATGCATTCTCTTATATATGCGAGTCGACCATAGGTCGCCTCGCATATATAAGAGAATGCATTGGCTTAACACATTTTAAAAATGATTAAATTGTCAAAGAATGTAGAAAAAAAATTATATAATTGTTAAATAATGTAAGAAAAAATGGTAAAAAGTGTTAAAGAAAATGCCAATGCATTCTCTTATATATGCGAGGCGACCTATGGTCGACTCGCATATATAAGAGAATGCATTGGCACAGGGAATAACTGTAACCATCACAATGTGGTCAATGAGCCGGTTTTAATGATATCCATATTTGTATGGTGTTATTGAGACAGACCGAAGATATTTTAGGCTGTTGAAGCTTTATTTGGGCGTTTTTGGCCGTTTTGTTGGGTAAATGGTTAAACACTTCAACTGCAGCCATAATATTCAATTTTCAAGAACTATTATTTGTTTTTATCAAATCCTATAATCGCATGCAGGAAATACTTTGTCACTTGTTATCTCTCAAAGTGATGTGAAACACTCCGGTAGGGTGATCAAATATAAATGGAGAATAATCTTGTTCAAAGTAGTAATTTTTACAAATATTATCTCCAAATTGACAACACACACCATTATTCTTTTATATTAATTAAATGCAGTATGGCGAAATCGTTTTCGTTAATTTATCGCCGATAGATGCATCCCGAATCGAGTAGTAAATATTTACATTTGAACGTAGTTCAGACGATGTTTTATATGGAGTGGTACGGTCGATTTGCTTCAGATTTTCGGAGATGTTAGTAGAATGGTACATCCCTCCAGTTGGCATAGCGCCTGGATACTAACTTATCAGTTTCACGCACCCGAACAAGTACATAATATGTCTTTAACTTTGATTATTCTGGCATCCAGTCAAAAACAGCATAGTTGATTGGGTAGAGAGCCGCACAATATATCCCATGTTAACATCTAGGGCTGCCAACCAAGATAACCGTTTCCATCATCTCTCGCTGGAGAGATCGATAGGAGCCTACGACTCTGTTGAACGTAAACTTCAAGCTTTCAATGTCGCACCAAGTTACAGCATACATTTAATACAATCAAGCTCTTTTCAAGACTCAGAACCAACGTCACCAATCAAGTCTCTAACCCAAAGCAGTTTTGATTTTAATTTGTTTAACCCTTTACCCAACAGAACGGCCCTGTGCCAATGCATTCTCTTATATATGCGAGTCGACCATAGGTCGCCTCGCATATATAAGAGAATGCATTGGCTTAACACATTAAAAATTATAAAATTGTTAAAGAATGTAAGAAAAAATGGTAAAAAGTGTTAAAAAAAAAGGTTTTTTTAGGCCAATGCATTCTCTTATATATGCGAGGCGACCTATGGTCGACTCGCATATATAAGAGAATGCATTGGCACAGGGCATAACTGTAACTATCACAATGTGGTCAAGGAGCCGGTTCCAATGATATCCATATTTGTATGGTTCTATTGAGACAGACCGAAGATATTTTAGGCTGTTGAAGCTTTATTTGGCCGGTTTGTTGGGTAAAGGGTTAAAACACATATAAACGTTTTTATGACGGGATAAACGTGTACATGAGCTGTGGAAATTCACAATGCACATTAAAACATTAGTTATCATTAAAAACTCATCTTTATATCTGAAATTTACAAGGAAAATAGGTTTCGAATGTGCCTAGATTTTGAACATAAAACGCACGTCAACCATTTAATAGATGTTCTTAAAATGCACATGATCCATTTCACTCCTAAGTACAATAATTCCTGCAACAAATATATAGCTCATCCACTACATGAGTTCCATATACAGTTATTGAACGTCTGAAGTGAAGGTTCAGTGATTATATTAGTGATGCATGTTCCTGGCTGTGATTTTGTATACAGACATTTTGACAATTGACAAAATACAATGTATAACCCTGACTGGTGATTGTTAACAGATAGGCTATTATCGGCCGATGGCCTATTCTAATTCCGATTATTTGCTTGCTATAAATTCAGCACTATGCATATATCTGTGACTTTAATGTGCAGTTAATGTGCCATCAATGTGCAGTTAACGTGCAGTTAATGTGCTGTTAAGGGGCAGTTAATGTGCCGTTAATGTGTTTCATGTTTTTCATCTGAGTTCCAATACTAAGCTAAGGCCATGTTCAATTTCCTGTTTCTCGGACAGACCTGAACAGACTATAAAATCTTATAACAGACAATTCATTGTTTCTCGGACAGACCTGAACAGACTATAAAATCTTATAACAGACAATTCATTGTTTCTCGGACAGACTTGAACAGACTATAACATCTTATAACAGACAATTCATTGACCATATTGTAGGATGGTAGATGGTGGTTTTTCCATATTGGTTCATGTTCTCCACAAATGTCCATTCAGTTGGTCAAAATCTCACAGACCTTGTGTTATATTTTTTATTATAAATACCGATTCTTAAATGAAATTTGTTATTCTAGAAACTGAGTACAATGAAAACTATTCAGCTGTTCCTAGCTATTCAGGTTTCAAGCTTTGACGGATTATAATATTATAGTTAGTGGGCTAAACCATCAAATCGTAACCATAATTTTTTAATGATAATATGTGTTAGATAGTGTAAATCCAACGGTATGAGATGCTGCATTTCAAGAATTTGTCAAAACTGCATGTACTTAGAAACTGGATGTTCCTTGGCTTAGAAACTGGGTAACAGTTTCCTGCCATATATATTTAACATTATAAACTGTCAATACCTGGGTGCGACATATATTCACATATACACCTGGCTAATTAATTATCAATGCCTTTCAACATTTGTGTGATATTGAGATTTTCTAGTATCATTAACATGGAAAAACCTTCAGACACACAATTAAATTGTCTTTGTATCTGATTGTATGATTGTTTGTGATATTCAAGTGATTAATTCCTATAATCATGTTATTTGGTGGATTATTTTTGTTATTGCTTTTCTTGACATCTCCTATTGTTGATATGTGACTAGTGCGAGCTGATTTATAACTACTTTCTGATGCATTGCTCCTCGCCTGACCAACCTGCAAACACATGGTACCAAACCTGAAATCAACAGCACAAAAACAATGATTCAGGAATAGCTTAGCTAATCAGGTCTGGCAAATATCATCTATACAGTAATGCCCTAATTAATCGACTCCCAAACCACAGCAGAATTATGGGTAACTTTTCAGGATTTAGTCAGAAATATGGCTTATTGCCATTCATCGGAAAGCAGCCATATTTCCGACTAAATCCTGAAAACTTACTCATAATTCTGCTGTGGTTAGGGAGTCGATTAATTAGGGCATTACTGTAGTTTATATATAATCAACACAGGATTTAGTGTGTCTGACATATGCAGAATGAGGTATCCAGAGGGTGAATTTAGTGATGATAGCTACCCTGCACAGCGGGCTATCATCATCAAACTCACACTCTTTGGACCTCATTCTGTTTAGGCCGCATCTTCTGAGAAGTATCTATAGTCTCAAATTAATCATTGTTTTAGTTACTTTTTCCCTTCTGTTCAGTTTCTATATCCCCTAATTTGCAGACAATAAAATGCATAATCGAGGTGACTAATGGGTAAACATCACCAACTTCAACTGGGGAACTTCAATCTGATCCTAGGTCTCCAATAACAGTTCAGACCTAAGCAGAATTAGGTCCCCAGAGGGTGAATTTGTGATGCTAGCCCACCAATAGCTCGTTTAGAAATGAATGTTATAGTTCTTTAAGGTGTTATCTATACAAATCACCATCACCACACCCCCTTATATTCATCCGATTATATTGATATTTTGACCAAATTGAAAACATGATAAATGCAGCACATTATGGAAGTTAAATATCGCATTCTGTGAAAAAAAAAACATTCTACGAGTGACATGCATTACAGAGGTGTTTGAATCCAACCCATTCTATGAGTGACATGCATTACAGAGGTGTTTGAATCCAACCCATTCTACGAGTGACATGCATTACAGAGGTGTTTGCTTCCAACAAATCTATGGCAGCATCCCTTAATTGGTCCGCCATATGGGACAATGTTCAGAATGATGACCCTAAATTCCCACAGAATGAGAACTGATTCAGGTTCAAGAAAATCCCACGCAGTTATAAGTGTGATGACCCTTAACCAACACTCATCACTCAGCTAACCCATCAACACCCAATTCTGTTGAGCGTCAAAGTTCTTAATCACACTTTCATCAATCAAATCAAGCGACATTCAAAAGAAGGTTAGAAAGCGGTAGAAAGTGATAATTAATTTTCATTTACCATGTTCTCAAATTTTTTCGAAATTTCAATACGATCGGATGAATAACACAGGAGATACAGGGTATTATATGAGAGGGGGGGGGACTTACTTTTTAGGTGTTCAGTTAGAAATGGGATTTGTAAGACCTAATCGGTATTAAAACTGGAGTGGCTTGTACTGAGGACCAGTCTGGGGGGGGGGGGGGGGGGTAAATATATAGATAAAATCAGCTTGTTTTAATTTCTCTAGAGCTTATATATTTGATCATTAGGAGTCTGTTCCACTGTGTCATCTGAAGCCTTCTTTGTTCGGTGGTTGAGGCCGACGTGTGGCTGTTCGGTGGTTGAGGCCGACGCGTGGCTAATAAACGACTTTTATGAGTTTTTTTTTGTTTTACATATATATTAAAAATGTTTAATAAACATTTTATTGGTTTTCATTATATCTTATGTTACAATTCAGTTGATCAGTCCTGGGAAGTGACGTTGGCCCATACTATTAGAATTCAACAGCACAGTCGATCGAAAGTTCTTCAGAGCTTGTGTTTGTATAATGTTTTTACCCCCGACTTTTAAATAAAATTTATCTTATCTGATCTTAAAAACAATGAATCAGGAATAGCTTGTTAGGTTTGGTAAACAAGCCTGCAAATAGCGTGTCTGTCATTTGCAGAATGAGGTCCCCAGAGGGTGAATTTAGTGATGCTATCCCGCACAGCGGGCTAGCATCACCAAATTCACCCTCTGGAGACCTCATTCTGCTTAGGCCTCATCTTCTGAGAAGTATCTATAGTATCAAATTAAGATTGTTTTCAGTTACATTTCCCTTATATGAAGTTTCTATATCCCCTAATGTGCAGAAGATAAAATTCATAATTGAGGTGCCCAATGGGTGAACATCACCAACTTCAACTGGGGAACTTCAATCTGATCCTAGGTCTGCCATATCAGTTGACAGCCTAAGCAGAATGACGTCCCCAGAGGGTGAATTTAGTGATGCTAGCCTGATAGCGGGCTAGCATCACTAAATTCACCCTCTGGGAACGTCATTCTGCAAATGACAGACACGCTATTTGCAGGCTTGATTAGTAATGTAAAACATCCACCTAAAAAAACAATGTTAAAGTTTTATCCCACAGGGAGCCTCACACAGATGGAAGCATGCACTGCAGAGTGTCGTCTGCTCCAGTGTATGTGGGGCTCTATAAAGGGTGACACGCTATTTGCAGGCTTGTTGGTAAATCTCATCTATATTCTATAATAGTTGATATGTAATCAACGCTATATAATACTACTAGACTATCCAATCAACTGAGACTATTATTTAATACCTACTCTCTTGAGGCTAATAGGCAACGATGGAACAACTCCTCCAATGGCATATGTAAATTATGTGGCTAGGAACCAGAGAGTTTGGAACACTTTATCCTAAAGTGTGATAAATTGGAGCAGTGTCGAAATGCAGCACTTTCAAACATCATGTATGCATATCATACTTTATTTGGTGTACTATTTACAACCTTAAATGATGACGACCAGATGCAAGCCATTCTCGATATATGGAAGCAAGTGCAGTGTTCTGATGCGGATATAAGAAAGGATGACATTGTCAGGCTGCAATCATTAACTGACAGATTGTGTTATACCCTCCACACACAAAGGATACAGCTTCTAAAATCATATTATTATCAAACTCTTAACTGAATGACTTTCATATTTGTTTCTGGATGCGATACTTGGGTCCATCGGAGAGGATTTTGTGGTTGTGTTTATTTAACATTAAATGTTTGTATATTTGTGGATGCGATACTTGGGTCCATCAGAGAGGATTTTGTGGTTGTGTTTATTTAACATTTAATGTTTAACTGTATACACACATTTGTATAGTGTGGTTGCTCTACGAGAGCGGTTAGATCAATAGAAGAAGAAGACTAGAGGTGGATAGTGAGATTCCAAGCTCCATTGACTAAAACAGGCACTGCCCGATCAGACGCCATAGAGCCACCATCTACAGTAATGCTGTAAGTAATCGACTCCTTAACCACAGCATAATTATGGGTAACTTTTCAGGATTTAGTCAAAATATGGCTTGTGAGCCATTCATCGGAAAGCTCTCACTGAGAGCTTTCCGATGAATGGCAACAAGCCATATTTCCAACTAAATCCTGAAAAGTTACCCATAATTATGCTGTGGTTAAGGAGTTGATTACTTACAGCATTACTGTATACCAGAACATACTTGATTGATTGGGGTTTAACGTCGTTTTAGCGATAAAGCCATATCACGACGAGCAGAACATACTTAGATCGGGTCCATCAATAGGATGTTTTGATGACCAGATGTCAACTTTCTAAAGAGGAAGTTTTAAAGATGTATAATCCGAAATAACGCCCGCAAATTACTATTTTCTTGGCTTCGGGGGTCAAAAATATATTATTTGAGTCGAGGAACCCACCCATCAATGTTTAGAGCGATCAGATATCGATTTTTGAAATCTATTAATTTTCACCGATATTCTTTAGTGGCCTAAAAGGTCAACGTGAAGACAGTCTAGGACCAAATTGCAGATGAAAATGCATAACTGTAAAATCAAGTGGCTTTTTTTGTGTCAGATATTTGACAAACTGGCAAAATTTACTTGAACAAAATGTTGATAAATAACATGTTTGGGCAATTTTATAAGTGAGATATCCAAGCTCAATTGACTAAAACATGCCCTGCCCGATCGGGACACCATAGAGCCACCATCTATACCAGGTCAGGCACATCCTGAATTCCACTATTATAGTAGTATTCCACTTTTATAGTGGTATATGACTATAACATATTCAGATTTCCTTTATTTGCGTCGGGGAATAGAAGACGGCGCATACCAGTGCACAGCCAAATGTCACTCTTAACAATATCGCAGCGATTGAACAGTCTTCCGACAAAATTCGTTGTGCGATCTTTTGCGCCAGCTTTGTTATTCAATAATATTACTAATATGTCTATCTAAATGACAATAACATGATGACTCAATCGCTCCTTCACAACAACATTTCAACTAATTGCATGCTAATTGAATTGGTTATCATGTGCCGTCATGATTAATCATTCTCCTGGAAAAACTATATGCATGGTATCGAGTTAGTGCGACACTGATTTTGAATAATATTTGTGTGAAATATGATTTTGGATTATCCCTCTTTTATCAAATTAACAAAATGGTAATGGGCATATACCACTATAATAGTGGAATTCAGGATGTGCCTGACCTGTATACCAGAACATACTTAAGATTGGGTCCATCAATAGGATGTTTTGATGACCAGATATCAACTTTCTAAAGAGGAAATTTTAAAGATGTATAATCCGAATTAACGCTTGCAAATTACTATTTGCTTGGCTTCGGTGGTAAAAAATATTTGATTTGAGTCAAGGAACCCTCCCATCAAAGTTCAGAGTGATCAGATATCAATTTTTGAAATCTATTATTTTTCACCACCAATAATTTTTAGTGGCTGAGTAAAAGGTTGACGTGAAGACAGTCTAGGACCAAATTGCAGATGAAGATGGATAACTCTAAAATCAATTGGCTTTTTTGTGTCAGATATTTGACAAAACAGCAAAATTTACTTGAACAAAATGTTGATAAATAACAGGTTTTGGGGCAATTTTATAATATAGTTGACTGTTGGCATTATTTTTGGGCAATTTAACAATTCTGAAAACTGGAGCGGCATTTCAAAAAATGTTGTTGTTGTTGTTGGAATCTGATGATATGGGGACCATTAAATCAGATTGAGTAACTTTAACACTTTTTGATTTATTGTCAGGCTAGCAAAACAAAGAGCGGTAGATAAGAAAGAGCATCCAAGAGCGGTTGATAATAAAGAGCGTTCTCAACAAAAAATATTTTCATTTGGCAAAATTTTGGCAAGTCACTTTTGATTCCTCAAGAAAGTTTATTAATATTTGTCAATCAATACCATTCATTTCAGAAAACTCTTTCATTATTAATGGTACTAGTGGTGATTTACACATGCATAAAGTTATGAAAAGTTAACACCTCTATCAATCTGATATCATAGTATCGACAGGTGGAGGGATTGCTAGTATGTCTGGTTGTGGTGTTTACATAGCTAATCTGCTTTGTTTCGATGTGCCTTTCTGATGAAGAAACCCTTCTACAATTGCATTGTTATGTTGCTGGTTTGGTTGGATTGTCTAAATAGTCAAAATAAAAGAAACAATATTGGCAACTCATAACAGCATTTGGCAAAAATTATTTTCATTTGGCAAAAGTAAATTTCGGGCCAGCGCGGACCCTGGTTCTCAATTATGAGCGCGTGATCGTTTTTGAAGTATCACTTTGATTTGTGGATGTTCACGATGCCTGTGTGATATGAATGATGGCGATTGCAGAAAAAATGGGACGTATTATGTTATTTGCATTTTTCGTTTCGGGATGATAACTTTAGGAGTCTGAACTGAATGAACTGAAATTTGGTATGTGGGTTTACAAGCACAAAATACACTTCGAATATGGGTTCCGCCAATTTTTACCAGAGTTACAGCCCTTTATTGAAATTACCACGGGCGTATTTTGCCACGCCCTAGAGATGCTCTGTCTCATTTCTTTTGCCTGTTAAGTGGAAAATTGAATTTGGGGGGGGGGGGGGGGCGGGGTGTTCCTTATTTGGTGTCAATTCGGACCATGGCTCTTTAAGTATATTGCATTACATTGGGGGGAATAAATTATATCTTTGGGCCATGGAGACTGAAATTTGAGATAAAATGCATGTGTGATATATATCTATTTATTAAAATACTGGAGATATCAAAAACAAAACAATTCAGAAAAGCACTATACCAGCAGGACACTTAAGTTCTTTAACCCTTTACCCAACAGAAGGGCCCTGTGCCAATGCATTCTCTTATATATGCGAGTCGACCATAGGTCGCCTCGCATATATAAGAGAATGCATTGGCTTAACACATTAAAAATTATAAAATTGTTAAATAATGTAAGAAAAAATGGTAAAAAGTGTTAAAAAAAGATTTTTTTTAGGCCAATGCATTCTCTTATATATGCGAGGCGACCTATGGTCGACTCGCATATATAAGAGAATGCATTGGCACAGGGCTAACTGTAACTATCACAATGTGGTCAATGAGCCGGTTCCAATGATATCCATATTTGTATGGTTTTATTGAGACAGACCGAAGATATTTTAGGCTGTTGAAGCTGATTCAAATTAGACTCGAACAGCTCCACTTTACATAGTCTTAACGAAAATAGCTGGGGTTTTCCATTACCACCACCAAGCATTGTGTTAGTGTCATCCAATCGCAACATTTATCAGTAAAGCAATGCAGCCAGTCAGGCGATCATCAGAATTCATATACAGCTGCCACATAGCTAAAAATGGCGCAATAATTTTTCTGTCACATTGATAATTCACAAAAGAGAGATTACGATAACTAATTAAACACTACAAGTGTCGATGAAGAGTCCATAATTGACCAATAATGCATAGCAAGTAGAATAGAATTACATATTTCCAAGAATTTCAACAGATAACACCAGTTTGAAGTGGGAGGATAAAAACAAAACTGAAAGGAGATATCTGTCCATCGTAAAACTATTTGTGCACTGTGACATCATACTGCATGCAGATGTTATTTATAGACACACAGCTATTTTCATTAGACTTTGTAACGTGGAGCTGTTTGAGTCTAATTTTACTGCCCAAGATATCGATGTTTGTGATTCAAAAACTAAAGTTACCAGCTCTCGATCAAGCAGAAGAGTGTTTTAGAGACAAATATTCAACTTGAATTACAATGGGATTTAACATACGACTAGTATCTAGTATAATGTAGTCATCAAAGAGTTAAATGGTTAATCATATCACCGGTATAATTTAATAACTTACAACAAATAGCGTCAATAAATTAGAAGGAATTGACGCAGAAATATTGCATGTTGAAAGATTGCATAAATAGACACATTTTAATAAAGAATATTCTTATTATAGTATCAAATAAGTTTTGGACAGCGCGGCTTGATGTCCATACGAGTTTGATGAGTGATTCTACGTTATGATGCAAGATCTGTTCTGTATTTATTCCACACCCTAGCATCAGATAAATTTAATCCATGACTGTAACAACATCAACTCAAAGTAGTTGCGGCTTGTATTCCACTTGTGGTATACAACATTATGTATTCAATGGCTGGGATTACGCTGAATACAAGTGCCTGATGTGAACAGGTGTGGAACAAAACATGGATTCACATTAACACGTTGTGTGCCAACTATGAGTTATCTCGTACTTTTTGCATGCAATTGAATGGGAGCCGGCACTCAACATGTTAACATAACTGTCTTAACCCTTTACCCAACAAAACGGCCAAAAACGCCCAAATAAAGCTTCAACAGCCTAAAATATCTTCGGTCTGTCTCAATAACACCATACAAATATGGATATCATTGGAACCGGTTCATTGACCACATTGTGATGGTTACAGTTATGCCCTGTGCCAATGCATTCTCTTATATATGCGAGTCGACCATAGGTCGCCTCGCATATATAAGAGAATGCATTGGCCTAAAACACTTTTTACCATTTTTTCTTACATTCTTTAACAATTTTATAATTTTTTTCTACATTCTTTGACAATTTTATCATTTTTAATATGTGTTAAGCCAATGCATTCTCTTATATATGCGAGGCGACCTATGGTCGACTCGCATATATAAGAGAATGCATTGGCACAGGGCCGTTCTGTTGGGTAAAGGGTTAAGGACTTAATTCAGGCAGTTAATACCTAGGGTAGTCTATAAATAGTTAGCACTTTTCGCAGTTAATATCAGTTAATTTATTGATAATGTCTGGTTAGTACACCTCACTTATCAGCTCTTCATTTATTCACAACATCTGGCCTCCTTTGTTTCGTGATTGGTATCTGATCTCTAACTTGCTGTAAGTACGCCAAATCTGAAAATACAACAACTCATAAATAGCATCATGTGTCAAATTTAACATTTCTACACATAAATAAAATCGTGTGTCAAGTTTAACATTTCTACAAAAATAGAAACATATGTCAAGTATAACCTTTCTACACTTCAATTGTTCCAGGGGCGCCGGAAGCATCCAAGGGCAGGGGGGGGCAGAGCCTACGAAAAGGGCACTTTTCCGCAAAAAAAGGGCATTTTCACCGCAAACTCGGGAAAATAACCATAAATTCGTTGTGGCAAAAATCCCTATTTTAATGGTATTTGTCGGTTTTTATGGCCGTTTTGTGATAAAATTGACAAAAAATTAATATTCCTTGTGAAATTGGTGGTATTTGGACCAAAAAAGTCACATTTTGCTATAAAAACACGAGATTAAACACACAAAAAGCCTTTTCTGTCTCCAGAAAAAGGGCAAGTCCTGCCCCCGCTCGCCCCCCTTGGTCAAGGGCAGGGGGGTCAGCTGCCCCCTCTGCCCCCTCTTCCGGTGCCCCTGAATTGTTCTGATTAGGAGATAACTCTGCTGAGTTGGATATTAGTGCATTTCAGCATGAAAACCATTTGAGTTCATGTTCATGAAAAAGTACAAAAATTCAGCAAAAATTCAGAAAATAAATCTAACACATTCCAAGCACTAGTTGAACTAGATTGTGAATCAATATTGTACTTGAGAAGTTTTCCCCATGGAACCTATTTCCATTGATTGCTTGAGAAGTTTTCCCTGTTTCTATTGTTTGATTTTAGACTTTACATGGTTTATAAGAAAGGCCTGCATATGCCCACAGGCTGATTACGGTGTTTAGGGCCTGTGGGCCCTGTCAAATGATAATCCTGGTTACAGGAGACTGACTTGACAGTTATCTTACCTATATCTGCATATATGATTCCTTCCTTGTGATCTGTTGTTGATACAACTTCACCCCTGAAATTAGAGGCAGATTATAGTGTTCTTGTTTCCAAGCCTTGAAATAGGGTGTCTGTCATTTGCAGAATGAGGTCCCCAGAGGGTGTATTTAGTGATGCTACCCAGCGTAGTTGGCTAGCATCACCAAATTCACCCTCTGGGACCTCATTCTGCTTACACTTCAGCAGAATGAGGTTCCCGCTATGCGGGGTAGCATCACTAAATTCACCCTCTGGGGACCTCATTCTGCAAATGACAAGACACCCTATTTCAAGGCTTTCTTGTTTCAACAAAACATACTATTCAAGGAGAGGCTACACCGATGATGCAAGGCCATGTTTTAATGGCTACCTTAGTTTTATAGGCTGTTAGTTGCTAAAGTAATTTTCAACAACATTTGAGGTACTGACTTATGATTACAATACATTCTTTGTTGGCTCCTGCGAACGTTCGAGATTCGATTTGATGTGAAATCATACTTTAGGTTCGATTAGATTTGAAACGATCCCAAAGATTTGATACATATCAAACCATCCTGTGACTTTTTCTAATATATTATCGATAAATTCCTCAAAACACTGACTATATCTCATTAAACAGAAGGGAGATCGCCATAACAGCATAACTATGTAGCAATCATTATGGCACAGACCATTTTGGACTCCTAGACCCTTGACCTCTAGGTAAGGGTACTGTCCCGTACTGAGTAAGTTGTCACTGAACTGATTTAGAATTTCCACAGTTTTGTCACTACCCGATAGCCAAGATATACCATTCAGTAGGGCATGATGAATTGATAGATTATTCATCATGTTTTCTATCGCCGTGACAAAAAACATATATTTAATATCGCTGTACTTTTGATTATGGAGAATCGATTCGATGTTAGATCTTCCCCCTGATTGGATTTGAGGTACGATTCGACGAAATAAATCATGATTCGCAGGAACCTAATTCTTCATATCTATGACACTATATAATTAAAAAAAGCATTACCAAGGATTAATCACAGACGAGTGGCCCCACGCCACATAGGAAGCTTTCTCGTCACGCGCAGGCGATGGTGCAGCGACATAAAGCTGATTGTCCAGAGCTCTCACTTGTTGCAGTAACTGCCAGTGAACGGGACCCGTGGTCATGTTAAAAGCACCCGGGTAGACTAACAGCTTACAGTCTGAAATCAACAAAATATCAGTTAGGACAGAGTATCTGTCAGTGAACGGGACCAGTCTAGAAGTTTCAATTTGGAGAGTCAATTCTTAGAGAGAAGTCATATTAAATGGCTGAAGTTCAATTTTCACCCCAACATCGCCTTTTTATGATAATTTTTAGAAATACATAAACCATTTATAAAACCATTATATGAGTAATTACACCATTATAATCAGGAAATATACTTCAGATATGGTGTTTAAACATAAGCATACTGGTATATGAGAGAGGTCACTTCTCCCAGGACTAAAATAGGGAGAAGTGGCATAATTTAGGGAGAAGATGTCTCCCAAGTTAAACGGGACCCATGGTATTGTTAACCCTTTGATGATGGGAGCTTCGCTGGTGCAGCATTAAAGATCCTATGCTGGTCCATTCTCTTATATATGCGAGTCTTCCATAGGGAGCCTCGCATATATGAGAGAATGCACTGGCTTACAATTCAAGGTAAATATTATTAGGCCAATGCATTCTCTTATGAGAGAGGTCACTTCTCCCAGGACTAAAATAGGGAGAAGTGGCATAATTTAGGGAGAAGATGTCTCCCAAGTTAAACGGGACCCATGGTATTGTTAACCCTTTGATGATGGGAGCTTCGCTGGTGCAGCATTAAAGATCCTATGCTGGTCCATTCTCTTATATATGCGAGTCTTCCATAGGGAGCCTCGCATATATGAGAGAATGCACTGGCTTACAATTCAAGGTAAATATTATTAGGCCAATGCATTCTCTTATATATGCGAGGTGCTCAATGGGAGACTCGCATATATAAGAGAATGCATTGGCAAGGGTTTAAGGGGAGAGCTTTCCAATGGATGGCAACAAGCCATATTTCCGACTAAATTCTGAAAAGTTACCCATAATTCTGCTGTGTTTAAGGAGTCGATTAATTAGAGCATTACTGTAGTTTAACAAGACTCATGTTTATTCTTTTACTGGATATTTTCTGTTGACTAGAGTAGGAGGTGGCCCCATAAATGGCTGGATTTTGATTTATTGATTATTGTTTAATTCAGGATGTGTGCACCCATATTGTATTCTAGAAATATATCATAACATTACATAAACAATACTTATATAGCTATTTCAACAATACCATGCTGTCTCGAAATTTATGTGAATGTCCCCCAGCATGTGTATGCGCAGTTCACTTTGCATGTAGGAGTCATTGTTCCTAGCTGTAGAGATATAAAATTAAAGTTAATCCCAGTTGGTTCACAATATCACGTGACAATTCCACTAACACAATTATATTATGTATTTTGCAGTTCCTTTAGAATACTCTCATTATCCTTATTTCTACCCTGGAACAATGTCGTAATCCGTATGTCTGTCAGTAAATTTCTTTTCGAAAAAATGTTGAATTAATATGTTTCCGGCCACATCGATGCATCCAAGATCTTTCTTGGTACAGTCTCCCTTTCTTTACTCATCCCTTAGGGAGCCTCACAGTCTCACAAAGACACAAGCAGACGACACTCAGTCTACATATATGTGACCCGCCATATCAAATCCAGTCGTAAGTCAGGATTTTTTTACCCTGTGCCAATGCATTCTCTTATATATGCGAGTCGACCATAGGTCTCCTTGCATATATAAGAGAATGCATTGGCCTAACAATTTTTTATCATTTTTTTTAAATAAATGTTTCTTACAATTTTTAGGACATAAAATAAAAAACATCCATTACCCTGCAGTGAGCCCCACACATATATAGAAGCATATAGAAGAGTGTTGTCTGCTCATGTTTGTCTGGGGCTCTGTATGGGTGAAATTATAAAATTATTAAAGAATACAAGAAAAAATTATTAAAATTGTAAAAAATTGTTAGGCCAATGCATTCTCTTATATATGCGAGGCGACCTATGGTCGACTCGCATATATAAGATAATGCATTGGCACAGGGTAAATAAATCCCGACTTATGACTGGATTTGATATGGCGGGTCACATATTATGTATTTTGCAGTTCCTTTAAAATACTCTCATTATCCTCATTTCTACCCTGGAACAATGTCGTAATCCGTATGTCTGTCAGGAAATATCTTTTTGAAAAAATGTTGAATTAAGATCTTTCTTGGTACTGTCTCCCTTTCTTTACTCATCCCTTAGGGAGCCTCACAGTCTCACAAAGACACAAGCAGACGACACTCAGTCTACATATATTGGGGCTCCCTGCAGGATTATTTCTGAAAATTTAGGAACAGTCTCCCTTTAAAGCAAAACCAGCTCCAAAAATTGAAGGTCAAAATGGTTGGGTTTATTTTGGATTTATCACCATTTCAGCCAATCAGGCCTGAGATGCCAGACGTTTGCAGAATGAGGTCCCCAGAGGGTGAATTTAGTGACACTATCCCCCACACAGCAGGCTAGCATCACAAATTCACCCTTTGGGAACCTCATTCTTCATGGCCTCATCTGCTATGGGAGAATAAGACTCAGATTTAAGTTCCCAGTTGGTGAATATTGTAATGTGCACCGATTGAGCACCTCGATTATGCATTGTGTCATCTGCCAATTTGGGGATAATATTCACCACCTGGAAACTTAAATCTGATTCTTGATCTCCCACTGCAGATGAGGCCATGCAGAATGAGGTCCGCAGAGGATGAATTTGGTAATGCTAGCCCACTGTATGCAGGGGCGTAGGAACCGGGGGGGCAAGGGGGGTATTTACCCCCCCCCCCCCCCCCCCCCCCAATATTATCCAAAGGTTAGTAAAAATATTTGGCAAACTAATGAAATATCGCCGACGATCGCGGCAATGCACACCCCCACGATACATACCCACACCATATATACCTCCTGATACGTACCCACACTATACATACCCAAACGATACATAACCATACTATACATACCAACACTATACATACCCACACTATGCATACCCACATTATACATACCCACACGATACATACCCACACGATACATACCCACACAATATATACCACCACTATACATACCCACGCTATACATACCCACACTATACATACCCACATTATACATACCCACACTATACATACCCACACTATACATACCCACACTATACATACTCACACAATACATACCACCACTATACATAACCACGCTATACATACCCCCACTATGCATACCCAGGATACATACCCCCATGATACATACCCACTATACATACCCACGATACATACCCACACTATTCATACCCACACAATAAATACCCCACGATACATACCCATGGTGATGTGTGTATCCATGTAGTCTACTTTCTCATGGTTGTTTGTGACATATTTACTTTCTGCATATCTGATCCCAGTTATGGGAGTAATTTCACATCATTAATGACTAGATAATAACACAACATGAATTCCCATATACCTATTTGTTCATTACACTTTCAATTGGCCTACCATTTTATGAAATTACAATTGATAAATGATAAGAATGTTGATCTAATCTATGATAATGTAGTGGGTGGGAAAACAATGTCAGATGGGTCAGAAGCCACCAGAGAGCCACTTTAAGCTTCCAATGTCAGAAAATTTTCCAGGACCAGGACCCCCTCCCATCGAGAGGGGGCGGCCCCCTCTCGTGCTCTCCCCCACCGCCGGGTCGGGTCATCGCTTCGCGATGAATGGTTATACCCCCCCAATAAAATTTGCTTGCTACGCCCCTGACTGTATGGGGTACAGTCACCGAATCCACCCTCTAGGGACCTCATTCTGCAAATGTCCTGTTTACGTCGAAGGAAACTTGGATAAGCATATACACGCTGTAGTATTGTTGTCTATATCTCAGTTTCAACACAATGCGCCAATGCTCTTGTCTGATCATTTCTTTATGTACTAAGCACTAAGCCACAACAGTCCCCAAGGTAAGAACAATTAAGTTGAAGGTGTTTCACATATACAACTCACCCATTGCTGCATACTTCTGAGCCAGCTCAGCAAATCGAATGTCATAACAAATACCAATTCCAATTTTACAGAATGCTGGAAAGAAAAAAATGACCAATAACGAAACCAAATGCTGGAAAAAATATGTATCATATGTTGTAACACAAACCTTATCTGATTTGACAGAACACTGTAGAGAAAATATAACAAATGTTATAACATATCGAGCGTACATCACACTAGTTTATAACATATCGAGCTTACATGTACATCGCACTAGTTTTCGAATGAAGCATCCAAGTCCAAGGTATCCATAAGACAGCCCTCTTAATTCAGATTGTTTGGCTTCGGCAATCCGCTACGGCAACAGTATGCCATGCCCCAGTTTGCTTCAGCAAATTGCTTCGGCAATGCTGATTGCCGTAGCCAATTATGAAGGCTGATAAGAAGAATTCAAATCAGATGTTTGTTGTAGTTCCATGACTGGAGCAAGCTGAAATTTTGCGAAACCATGTGCCAATGTATCCTCTTGTATTATACGCAAAGGGAGCCTCTCATATATAAGAGAATACATTGGCCTAACAATATATACCTTGGGAGACTCACATATACATGATAATGCACTGGCACAGGATCTTTAATGCTGCGCCAGCACAGCTCGCATCATGATAGGGTTAAGTTGTTACACAGACCGATGGATAGACACACAGAGAGATTTCCACAATAACCATCAAACCATAGGGCAAGTTTTGTTACAAAACTGTCTCGAAAAGCAGACAGATGGAGGCCATCGAAATATAGGACTAAAACGGAGATACGAAGGTAATACGCTAAAACGAGGTACAAAGGTGATACACTAAAACGGCGATACAAAGGTGATACACTAAAACGGCGATACGAAGGTGATACACTAAAATGGAGATACAAAGGTGATACACTAAAAC
The DNA here is from genome assembly GCA_032622095.1 of Siphonodentalium dalli. Taxonomy (NCBI): domain Eukaryota; kingdom Metazoa; phylum Mollusca; class Scaphopoda; order Gadilida; family Siphonodentaliidae; genus Siphonodentalium; species Siphonodentalium dalli. The sequence continues at coordinate 162,995,056 of CP136068.1, read as the reverse complement.
GGCGATACGAAGGTGATACACGAAAACAGAGATACAAAGGTGATACACTAAAACGGCGATACGAAGGTGATACACTAAAACGGAGATACAAAGGTAACACACTAAAACGGCGATACGAAGGTGATACACTAAAACGCGATACGAAGGTGATACACTAAAATGGCGATACGAAGGTGATATAGAGGGCTAAAACGGAGATACAAAGGTGATATAGAAGGCTAAAATGGAGAAACGAAGGTGGATTACCTATGTAAACACCACCACCACACTAAATACTAGTAAACCCACCAACCATCAGTACTAATGCTGAGTTGTTAACTGTTCCTAAACCATATAAAACACCACTAATATAATTATGTTGTAAGAGTTTAATGAAATGAATGGCAGTGATTGCCCAATATTTGTTCAACTTTCTTGAGGAATAAAAAATGTTTGCCAAATCAGGCCAAGTGTGAATTATTTTTGCCATTGGCAAATTTGGCAAGTGGCAGCACGAACCCTGGTTACGTTACAGTACGAAACTATTATCGGGAGAACACCAGAGGGTCTTGATATAAAAGAGATTTAGAAGAGATCTTTAGCTGTAGAAGAGAGAGATTGACTAACAATGTTTTATTTTATGCATTAACCCTTACTATACTAAATGGATTCTCCCACTCAGTTATAAAAGTATATATCGGAAGGTTCTATTATTTATCAGGAGGGATGTTCAGGAAATATGAACGGACGACAGACAATAGAAAGTGCAGAAGGAATCCTATTCATTTGTGGGAAATGTTCAAATAGTAAGTTCAACAAACAACCATATGGTCATTTGTTGAACTTATTATCTTAAAGTGATGTAAAACACTCCGGTAGGGTGATCAAATAGAAATGGGGAATAATCTTGCTCAAAGTAGTAATATTTACAAATGTTATATCCAAGTTGACAACAAACACCGTCATTCTTATATATTAATTAAATACTGTGACTCTCGGTAGCGAAATCGTTTTTGTTAGCTTATCACAGATAGCTGCGTCCCGAATCTAGAAGTAAATATTTACAATTGTGCGTAGTTCAGACAATGTTATCTATGGAGTGGTAATGTCGATTTGTTTGAAATTTTCGGCGATGTTACTAGAATGCTATATTCTTCCAGTTGGCATAGTGCCTGAATACTAACTTACTAGTTTCATGCACCCGAATAAGTACATAATATGTCTTTTTCATTTCCTATGGGATAACTACTCATCAATGATGATAAAGAACGGCTTAAACTGATTAATTATTTGGCATTTAATAATTATAATAATTATTATACTTCAATGGTAAAACATTGTAATTCTTATTTTTATTCTTTGTTTTTATTATTATTCCTCAACACCCTATAGCTCAGAAACAGCTGGGGCGTTTAGCTTCAATTTTGGTATGTGCATAGCCCTCACACATCATTACAGCATGGGCCTATTGGCAATTTTGTTCAACCTTGACCTTGACCTCTAGATTAGTGGAAACTTTTTTCTGCACAAAAACTTCTTTCCTCTGAATATCAACAAATTCACATGGTACATTGTAGTATCACTAGCCAAAAAATGGCGGAATAATGGCGGCTTGAAAATTTAATGATTTAAAAATTTAATGATTTCCTTGTTCGTGCATCTCCCCCCAGAACAGAACAGATACTGATAGAGAGATGGGACAAAGACCAATATGTAGGGCATTGAGAGCTTAGTACCCCAGAGTATTTTCGTCCAGATCCGAGGTCAAGTTCCAATTTCCGGTAGGGCCATGCTATGTCGTAAAAAACTGGTTTCATCCGAATTTGACCAAATTCACACGGTAGTATTGCTAGGCCATGCCAATCATGATGCCATAATGGGTGTATGCACAATAACTGACAAGAAACCGTTTTGTCATATGTGTATGGACACATTGACTGCCTGACCTTGGTGTTGAATAGATTGGCAAACATTGAAGTATCAAAATTGCCACAATTTCAATTTCCATCTAATTAATATTACAATCTCTTTCAATGTTTGTCTCTCTTCAAGAGACTGGAGAGAGATTCAATTGACTTGGTATCCGCTCAGTGGCTGGCACCGGCTTGAGACCACAATGGAAATAAGCCTCTTAGTGCATATAACTCTGGTCTTCAGATTTATAACCTCACTAATTTATTCTTTGATTCTAGTACTCCCACAACAATTTTTCTCATAACCTTCTTTATCTAAAACATAATATATGTTTCAACAAATTTGTATTAACCTCTACATCATTTCATTTACATCATACACATTACATACATGACTAGTCAAATAAAATTAATAAATCAAAAGACACGAAGGTTATACTCACGAGTGTCGAATACTGTAACACTTTCTCCCGGGCTCAAAACCTCAGACTCTTGAAATCGGATCTTGCCAGGAACATCAATATCAAAGAGGTGGATCTGGGGATGAAACAAAGGAAAATCATGTTTTAACTTACAAAGGTAATATTACGAAGTGATCACTGATATTATATTGCCATTTTGGCACCAAATTTTATTTGCAAATATCAATGGCATGCATGTCTGGGCATCATGACATGTCCGGTGTGCTTATGACATTTGACTTGTATTTGTGTGAAAAAAAAGAGTTAGATGTTGTCTTTTGACAATCATATAATATGCCAGTAACCTATAGATTGATCTGTTACATTTATTTCAATATTGAACTTATCACTAACGGAAGCTCTGTGACACACAGTATGTGTTATAAAGTAACGAACCCATTTGAATCATAAATTTCAGATGACAGATCATGGCATCACAAATGACCAATGCAACGTAAGGGACGCAACGTACTCAACTGGACACCACTTCCATCATCTCAAATGTAATACAGTAATGCCCTAAGTAATCGACCCCTTAACCACAGCAGAATTATGGGGAACTTTTCAGGATTTAGTCGGAAATATGGCTTGTTGCCATTCATCGGAAAGCTCTCACTTTGCAAGTGACTTAATAATAAACGTAGGGTCCCAAATAAGCACTCTGCAGGGGGGGAATTTTCTCTTGTACCGTAAATAAATTAAGTACTCGTACGGCATATGATTATTGTAATGATGACACTCAGTAACTATTAACAGACAGCTAAATTGTAGCAAGACATCAAAGCACTCAACCATCAATCTATAACTTTGTGACAAACACACGACAAAGATAAAAGCGTGCAGACATCATGCTGTAGCAATTTAAGTGTCACAGTCACAAGACAAAAGCATTCGGGTAACATAATCATGTCACTCATTTGTGCTGATAAACAAGGACCACACCCTCTGCTCGCTGCGATTGGTTGAATCCAAGTGTATACACTGAAGTGCTGCCCAGAAATACATGTTTCAGCCAGTTTATGGAATTCAAAAAGCTTGTTCGTTCTGTATTTATGTATTCATCCATAATCATAACTTGTTGTCTTGTCAGTTAGGTATAATCACATGTCTATTGGTATAGTAATGGGGAATAAAACAAACTTTTACGACAGACTCAGATAGAACACAAGAAATTTTATAGTTTTACTAATTAATTATCCCGAATTTGTCATGCCCGACCCGATCGTCACGGTTTAGCGGGAACAGATTCGCAGGGGACTATTGTCACTATTTTGAACTTACCTTGCGATGCTTGGCAATCATTTCACCATCAGGATTGTAGATAGTACATGTGTTGTATATCTTTCCGTCATCTTCCTCTGGGATAGAACCTGAAGAAATAATGTAAGTAGGACACTAGTGTATAGAGCCCGAAGCCGCCATCGCACGCCGCCGCCGCCAGCCATATTGGCCACAAGCCGCCGCCAGCCATATTATCTCTAACGCCAGCCACATTTAAAAATCTCCGCCGCCGGAATTGTAAAATGGCTGAGCCGTGTGGTCTGCATGCATGGGCTTATATGTCAAGCACAAGTGTACTGTGAATCGCAAAGAACTAAACCGCATTGCCTAATATTGGCATAATCGCATGGACACGGCATGGTTGTTATGTTATCAGAACACCGGGCCCCTTAATGTGGAATAGACTATCCCAATGCATGCTTTCATATAACTGAATGGGCGCATCCATTCGGTATTGAAAGGGTTAAAATATAAATTGTTTATATCAACACGACCCAGTCTCAGACATCGCTGGCATTTGTCAATATATACACATAAGAATAGACAATAGTTTGAAATATTATATATCATTACTATCGGGTTCATCATTCAATGATGCATGCATATATCGCAAGATGCCAGTGATGATATCAGTCTGAAGTCGACAAAAGTCCCAATGTAACTTATACCGATTAGATGGGAAACTACATAGTATATCCATGCCAGTCCTTCGTGTATTTTCGCCATAATGGAAAAGCCCAACATCAAAAGATTACGTGTGATATTGAATTATACGGGTTCACCACAAACGCTAAAACAAACGGGGTCTATAACCGGGGATTAGGAACATTTCGGAAACGAAAATACGCTGACTGATAACATCTCAGCCGGCTGAGCCGCCATATTTCGTCAGCCACGAACGTAGCGACTGAGCCGGCTCAGCTAGCTAACCAGCCACGAAATCCGGTTGAGCCAGCCGCGAAAACTATTTGTCGTGGCTTCGGGGTCTACTAGTGTACCTGTCATTTGCAGTATGAGGTCCCCAGCGGTCCTACTAAACAACGAACACAAACGAACATAAACGAACACAGGTCCAAAAAGCTGAATAGAAGGGTGAAATTTGGTTTGTGGGTCCACTCTATGTGTATGTGGTGTTATTTCTAACTTTGATCACTTATTTTTTTAGTTATTAGCATTATTTGAATACAAAGTTACTAAACAACGAACACAAACGAACATAAGATTAGCCGTATTGCAAAGGTGTTAATTAACTACGGCTTACTCTTTGCACATCTGTGAGTTATTTTTACTGCAAGGTGATTGTCAGTTTTGTCACTGATGGCAATAAAACACGGGAAACATCAAGGTCGGCGTTTTAATGCATATCTAACAAAACATTTGAGTTGCTCTTTTTATCGAGCTTATATATCGTCATGTGAGAATCAGATCAGATGGTTCTATCCAACATTTATCATTTTGTTGGGAAATCTATGTTGAAATTTCGAGACGGGAATTACCAAGTAAATCGTTTTCAGTGTGTGTCGTCATGTTTTAAAATGTTAAAGCTAACCAAAATATTATTATATCCGAAGTCTCCGATCTAGAAACTTGCCAGTTTTATAATAAATGTATTTAGAGATAGAACCCTTTTGCTTACGAAACCATCGTCTCGCTTCCGGATCAGAGTGCACATGGAGATAGAACTCTCTAGCCTGAATTTTTCTTCCATTTTATGTAGGCCTATGTGGTTAAATTCGACAGCAGTTAATCAAGAAATATGTTGTATTTTCTCTCGCGGTTTGTGAGGGGATTCTCTTAGAGTATATGAGCGAGTGGTCACTATTCTTTGCCATTTTGGGAAACGAATGTTTGTCTCTTTCAATTTAATGGGTAAGAATGCATATATAGGCCTGAAAATGGCGTGACATGCAGAATCACTTCTAACATTTTCCAGGTTCACAAGCATTCACACACCATGGAAATGAACGAAACAATAATTGATTTCTTATATTTACATATCAGAATGTTAACGAGGCAATAATGTGACATAAGTACTAGTATGCCACAGAAATATCAAGGATGGTGCCATTTTCGTTCAGTTGGTCTATTTGGCTCAAATGGGGAGTGTATTATCGACTAAAACATGTCAACGATATAATAAATAGTTAGGTTAATATGTAAGTAGATCTGTTGAGGTTTGGAGCTATGTCTCGCGCACATTATCAGACAAGCCTGTGAAAAGGTTAGTGCACTCTAAACTAGTATTTATTAGGAGCGAATATTTTCGGTAGATACACGTAACAGAATTTCCCTAATAACCAATTTCACCAAAAACAAAACATGAAAGCCAGACTGGTTCCATCCTTTGGATTTTCGAAGGAACAACTCAGTTAATAACTAACGTTGAGGTCATTTGATAATGCTTTGGTTCACCATCTGCTAGACTGTTGGTCACATTGATTTGTTCTCCAACAACACAATATTCTAAAGATTTCTCGGTTATAGTTATTACCGTGGACGGGTACATGAGACATAGTTCCATGCCCACAAAATATGATCGATCAACACACGAAAAAGGTCCGAAAACATAATACATATACATGTATAAGTGTATACGTGTGGTCTGAGATATTCTCACTACACCAATTAAATTCAGAAAACAACTGCGCTTCCGCATTGAAATAGGAAAAACAGACACAAGTCTGGCGAACTGTCATGTCCATTATAAAACACAACAACCGATCAAACTGCATAAATTTTGTTCAACTTCATGTCGCTGCAAGTCGCTACGACGGGACTGACCTTATCTGTAGTAATCTTAAGATGGAAGTTGAACAAATTTGATGTGCAACTTTTTCGACTGATAAAAATAACGAACATAATATCCTCTATCGAGGAGAAGTGGAAAATCGAACGACGAAATTATATAGGGAGTGTTTGGAGGGGGGCTAACCCCGGGATTCTCGAATGGGCCGAGAGGCCCATTCCCTAACCCCTCATTTTTAGCCTTTATTTACATAAAAAAAAAGAAGGAAGAAGCATTTTTTCTTTCTTTTGTATGCAAATTCTTGTTCTTTCCGTCGTTGGTGTCCAGACGAGGGGGTGTTTAGCCCCCTGGAACACTGCAGGTTGATGGTAGCTGCAGTGTCCCAGCAGGTGTTGGTGCCTCGTCGGTGACGGTTGTGGTGAAGGTGGACTCCTGCTAGATGGTATCCGGAGTCCAGGCTGCTCCAAAGGGATGGCTGACGAGATGGTATGGTCAAATCCAAGGAGAAGAATTAAGGCCAGCTGGAAGTCGTCCGGGTGTCCTGGTAACTTTTATCCAGCAGCTCCTGTCTTCTCCTGGCATCATCTCGTTGACGTCCTGAAGGGCATCTTCCCTCGCTGGTGTCCGAAGTCCAACTCTCCCGCTCTGGTGATCCATTAGCAGGAGACGGCAGGGTTTCCAGCAAAGTACTTCGCCCTCCATTCTGTCAACAGAGCTAACTCGACAACCAAAATCTGAGATCGAAGCGGGATCAGATAATGGCTGTCGAGTTATCCAGGCTAATCCGTGGCATACAGCACAGCCGGTCGACACTGGGTACCAGCGTCGGACTAATCCGGTCCATGCTGGCTATTCCTGCAGATAAGCCGGTGAGTGATCCGTGCCGGGCCGATGGTCTGTGGCGCATCCGAAGGTACAGATCCTCTCCCGCCCGCGACTCCGGCACGAATGACGACGAAATTAAACTTAGAAAGAACCATATGTATGTGTGGCTGTGTGCGAAACAATAGTTCGTACTTCGGATCACATTCATACATGAATTCATACATACCGCCGACCTCTGATGTTTCCCGTGTTTTTATTGCCATCAGTGACAAAACTGACAATCACCTTGCAGTAAAAACAACTCACAGATATGCAAAGAGTAAGCCGTAGTTAATTAACACCTTTGCAATACGGCTAATCTTATGTTCGTTTGTGTTCGTTGTTTAGTAGCTTTGTATTCAAATAATGCTAATAACTCAACAAGAGCTACGCTGGGCGTGCAAAATACGCCCTCTCTGGGGAAAATTGGCAGATGGAACCCAAATTTGAACTTGACCTGTGTTTTGGTGGGAGAAAGTAATATACCAAATTATCATTGAATCCGATAAGCTCTAGTAAAGTTATCATCCGGACAACAAATTTCAGGGATTTTCTAAGTCAAATTACGTCAAATAAGGGGCATAACTCCGGTGAAAATTGACGGACGGAACCCAAATTCGAACTTGAGCTGTCTTTTCTCCTAATAAACCCACATACCAAATTTTATTAAATTTGGTTCACTCTAACTAAAGTTATCATCCGGAAACCAGGTTAACGGACGCCCGGCTCGACGGACGCCCGGACGGATGGACAGACCAATACTATAATACGGCCGTTTTTTCAAACGGGCGTGTAAAAATTAAGTGATAAAAGTTGGAAATAACACCACATACACATAGAGTGGACCCACACGCACACACAAACCAAATTTCACCCTTCTATTCCGCTTTTTGGACCTGTGTTCGTTTATGTTCGTTTGTGTTCGTTGTTTAGTAGGACCCGTCCCCAGAGGGTGAATTTAGTGATGCTATCCTGCATAGTGGGCTAGCATCACTAAATTCACCCTCTGGGGACCTCATTCTGCATGGCCTGATCTGCTATGGGAGACATAGACTCAGATTGAAGTTCCCAATTGGTGAAAACTCATTCTGGAAATGACAGGCACACTAAACTCAGACTTGACTCCGCCTACGTTCATTTCGCTATGTTCAGGATGTTGAATTCTTGTCAAAGAAGTTTTGTATTTTTCATGGTTCTCACAATGAGACCTCAAATTTGAGGCAATTCCACAACAATTTTAAGGTTTTTAGGGCACTCTATTCTGCTAGTAAGTCATAAAAAATAGATCCGTGTTTCTGCTAACACCTGGGTAGGGTAGGTAGATTGGGAATTATTTTTTTAATTTAATTATTTGTACGCCCCAATCATCTGGTGCCGCCGAGCCATATTTATGATGCTTTGACACCCGGATAGTCATACGGTCTTAAATTTAACACCAAAATAAAAAAGGAAAAAAACAGAGAGACAAACCATTTAGAGCTAACTATGAAATCATTTCATGATGGGAGCTTCCTGAAAAACCATGTACCAACGCATTCTCTTATATATGCGAGTCGACCATAGGTCGCCTCACATATATAAGAGAATGCATTGGCCTAACAAATTATATATTATTTTTTATAATTGTTAAAAAATGTAAGAAAAAATGAAAAACATTTAAACGAATTGTTAAAGTGATGTGAAACACTCCGGTAGGGTGATCAAATAGAAATGGAGAATAATCTTACTCAAAGTAGTAAATTTTATAAATATTATATCCAAATTGACAACAAGAAGCGTCATTCTTATATATTAATTAAATACAGTGACTCTCGATGGCGAAATCGTTTTCGTTAGTAAGACATTATTTTGTGAGCTCACCTCCAATTAATAAGACGTTATTTTATGAGCTCACCTCCAATTAAGAAGACCTTATTTTGTGAGCTCACCTCCAATTAAGATGACCTTATTTTACGAGCTCACCTCCAATTAAGATGACCTTATTTTACGAGCTCACCTCCAATTAAGATGACCTTATTTTACGAGCTCACCTCCAATTAAGATGACCTTATTTTACGAGCTCACCTCCAATTAAGATGACCTTATTTTACGAGCTCACCTCCAATTAAGATGATCTTATTTTACGAGCTCACCTCCAATTAAGATGACCTTATTTTGTGAGCTCACCTCCAATTGAAATGACCTTATTTTACGAGCTCACCTCCAATTAAGATGACCTTATTTTACGAGCTCATATCCAATTAAGAACACCTTATTTTGTGAGCTCACCTCCAATTGAAATGACCTTATTTTGTGAGCTCACCTCCAATTAAGAAGACCTTATTTTCTTTCGCGGCACATGAAAGCATCTGGGTAGAAGCTCCAGGAATCTTCTCCGAGTATTCTTTAAAGTAAGAAGTTCCATACGGAGAGTTAAAGCACTCCTGAAAGAGACGAAATATACTGAGTTCAATTTGTATTGAATGCGACTGATTGGTGATTCTAAAAAATCTGTATTTTAAGGAGAAAAATATCATATGTTTCATGCATTTACTTGTAATTAGGAAGGGCTAGGATGATGTATTTACATTCAAATATTGACACAAAGATTATAATATGTGGCTCCCAGTGGCACCTACCTCCACCACAGCCTGGTCCATTATCACATATCAACAACACATAACACTCCTTTATTGGACTCATTTGACTTTCAATAAATACCTGCTTGTGCTTAAAAGGACCCATAACTTTCGAAGTGGGTTCATGTGAAATAACATGGAAGTCTATAAAACAACTATAATCAAGATGCAAGTTCGTGAACAAATAAATTGACTTCGTTCAAAGTATGAAAGTTCAATAAAAACTTAATGGTAGACATTGGAAAAGGTCAAAGCCTTGAGAAATATTCTGAAAATCATATTCAGACTAAAATATTTGAACTTAGTACTACATGATTAGCGATGTTTGTTTACATCAAATGGTTTCAACACATGAAATTTCATCATTGGAGAATTATCAATAATGAATATAAGAACACTGTTTATCTATTTCTTTATGTTCCTCTTAGAGGTGATGTTTTACAGACTTTTAATTGTTTGCACATTTACCCACTGTGAGTACCTTTAACATGCTTGGTCAATAAAATCTTCTCTGTTCAGATAAGTTATATCTATTTATACCATGATCACATACTCTACTATAGTATTAACGGTCATTGTGAACAAAGTTGGTAATCGCCATTGTGGGTATAAAGCCATGTTGTAGGGAAAACGTTTCCCACACATTTTGAATGACCAAGTGATACACATGTACCTACAGTAGTGACTACAAGCATGTGACCTCTTGAGACCTCTACACAGTGAAGTCGGTCTGTCTATTTATATCATACATGAAATAATGTGCATAAATGATAATGGGATATATTTAATTGTGGTCTTACAGGAAGGGAGATAACTTGTGCTCCTTTGTTAGCTGCTTCATTCACCAGATTCCGCGCTCGAGCTAAGTTGTCGTTCTTGACAGAATTCACTGCAAGCTGAATCAGTCCCAGTCTGAATGCTGCCAAAATATTAAATCTCCATCAATGAAGCGAGTCAAATAACAACATCAATGTATTACAAGCGAGTCAAATAACAATGAAGCGAGTCAAATAACAATGAAGCAAGTCAAATAATAAGTCTGAACTTGGCCCGATTAGCTATTATTGTAATTTGTTAATTGAGCCGATAATAATAAATTATTTCTGATTATTTGGATGTTAGTATGTTGTCACTCTCACCAAAAAAACGTGCTGAAGGGTACACAGGTTTTGAAAATGTGCTGAAGGGTACACAGGTTTTGAAATGTCGTTTTAAATGCGTTTATATATAGTTTTTGTATCTGCCATGATTTCTGTTAGAGAATAACAGTTTACGTTCCAATGAACATTAAAATGAACTGAAAACAAACTGCTAATGGGTGCCAGACATTCAGAAACACAGTTTAAGTAACGGTGTTAGCGCCGATCACAAACCCTGTGTACCCTTCAGCACATTTTCAAACCATGTGTACCCTTCAGCACTTTTTTTTGTGAGAGTGACCCCTTCAGCGTTAGTATGGTGTCGGTGTCAATAAACTTCAAGGTGATACCAGGTGATACCTGTAAATGTACCTTTTATCAAAAATGTTGATTAAGTTACATTTATTTAATAATGGCCTGTTTCAAATGACAATCACCTTGTGTATCATTTGACATATCAATTTGTAAAAATAATAAATTATACTCACTTATTTTTTTTCCAACTTTCGTAGAATTAAAAATGTTGATTAAGTTACTTTATGTCTCCAAAAGGTATAATTAAAACAGGAAGTTGAAAACATCTTGTAGAAAGATATTTCAAGAAATTATTGAAGTAACTCATTAATTATCACAACTACGATGTGCACACCACAAAAGTCTAATCAACAATCAGTCCTCTGCCATTGCAGTGATTAGATGGCAGACCCCATATACATCAGTGTCATTAATTCACTGCATATAGCCCGGGAACTATAAATTAAAAAAAGGCGATACTAATTAAATTAATTATGATTTATTGACGGCTGATGAGACCACACAAGCCTTCAGTGAAGGTGTTAACTCCACCCACACAATATTTATCTTATTACGACAGTGAAGGTGTTAACTCCACCCACACAATATTTAACTTATTTTACTGACATATTATTATAGCGTGATCGAAAAATGAGAAACTTGTCTCTAATCCTTATCAGTTGGATTTCAATCCTATAGACAATGAACAATTAAGTTAACATACCCACACTGATAATCCAAAGGTGTCAACAAAGTGGTATTAACATGCGGCCATAAACAAATATTTCTTATTCCGGTTTTGGAATAAATTTTTGTTATTGCTTGGTTTATTAGTAAAGATTGTGTTAGACTAAAATATCACAGCATGTAGGTAGAATATAGTCATATAAATGGGAGAGTATTTACTTTTGTTTTCTTGTTTTCCATTAGTTGGTGGATTCAACTATTCAAGCAGAGCTAAACGCTATATATACACCCTTACCGAGCATGAAGGCTTAATAAGCCTTCAACAAGGATTCGCCAAGGATTCGAATGCTTATGTCAATCACAATAAGCATTCGCTTAGGACTCGAGTACTTATATCGATCACAGTAAGCACTCGCTTAGGACTTGAGTGCTTATATCGATCACAGTAAGCACTCGCTTAGGACTCGAATGCACTCGCTTAGGACTCGAGTGATTAAGATGCAGTGCAGCCGGGCAGGTATAAGCACTCGATAAGGAATCGAATCCTTAGGTCTCCCACATAAGCACTCTGGAAAATGAGGGCTTGTGGCGAAGGCTAACATTTTCTGTTAACTAATAAAACTTAGACTTCAGCCAGACATATGACTCTAAAATCAGCATTCAAATTAAGGCTTCAATATATTGTTGGCCTCTTAGCCCTCGATGCTCGACTTAGAATACAAATTCAATACAAAACTGTTCTGAATCTGAAGCTGCAAATTAACCAAGTCCAACATGGAGAAATATATGGAAAAATTTATAATTATTTGGCAAATTTGTAGTTTTAACAATTTGTTTGGCAATATACATTTGAAAATATTCAGAATTTATCAAGCTTTCACATGGTGTAAATATTGTGGTTTAATCCGAATTTTAATAAATTAAAATTAATTAAATAATTAATACAATTAATAATTTTTCAACTTGTAGGACCCCATATGGAAATGTCATATAGGAACCTATAGGAATCATATTGGAAATGACGATTCACATTAGGAAAATTATAGGACCGTATTTCATATAGGAAAATTGCCATGGTTAAGGACATTTTGAGACAACCTATAGCAATAAATAATTTTATAGGAGATTTTGCAATTTTCTCAAGATCTCTATATTTTTCTCAAGATATTTTGGCCCACTGATAATTCAGAACAGCTAGTCTATATCATCCAAGGTACCAATAGAGAAAAATCAATGCCCAAGGGGGGGGTGCAATTTGGGGGTTTGGTGCAAGGGAGGAAATGTAGTTGGAAATTCCAAGGTGAACACCCCCTTGCCCAATGGAGACCCTCTAGCCACATCCCTGTATAAGTCTGATTCATCTCATTGCCAGTAATAAATCACTTTAACATTGTAATCAATCCTACTATTTAATTGGGACAACTGCTTTACTCTGTGTCTATGAGTACCTGTTATGTAATCACCCTGACTTGCCCTCAATGCAAATTGAGACCAGATGGAATTTTCTCAGACTTCACAAACTTTGGATAGCTCACAATGGGAAGTCATGGTTTATATTGGTTTTCTTTATGTCACATGCAGGATTATTTACTGATAGTTTAAATTCAGGTGAGTATATACTTTGCATTTATTTTATCAAATTATAACATATAGGATGATGTTTATATTTATACTTTATTCGTAATTTAAGTATTATAAATAACTGGCAATTTAATTAAAAGTTAATAACATTTTAAATTGACAGGTCTCCAAAAAATATGAAATTTTGCTGAGGTTGCCTGACAGATACAGGTCAATTAATTGTCAGCATTACAATTTGCATGGAGTTACAAAAATAATGTTGGGGTCAGCAAAGAAAACAATGATACCATCTATTTAACTGTTATTTTAAAAATTCAGCATTAAATAGATGCATGGTATCATAATTTTTCTGTGACTTTAAAATAACTGCTCAATTTTGTGCATTGATTTTTAAACTTACAATCTCCATCTGTTGACAATTAACTGCATGAATTGATATTTGGGTAAATACTAAAAAGGTTGTGTTGACTTCTGGTGTTTTATGAATTTTCAGTGTACATAATCTATTTATTATTCATAATTAATTAATTATTAGTATATGGTAACATCAATTTCAGAGGAAGATAATGTTGGCATATTGAACAAGCATTAATACACGTCTTGTTTGAACCTATGGTAATTTAAATGCAGGGGAGCCAATGTGTTCCAAAACTGGTAATATAGAGCGTTCTTAATCACGTGATTGGATACGGGACGCGCCGCCATGTTGGATGTATATCCTATAGGAGCATATTGATATAGGAACCTATATGAAACCATATCGCTGGTCCAATGATTTCCTATTTAACAAGAAAATGACAGCAAAGGGCATTAATGCAAAAAGTAAGTTAAATTAGCATTATAAAAGTAGCATTATATTATAAATTGGATATCTTATTTTCTTATTATTTGAACCATTTCCTTCCAGTTAATGCACACATATAGAATATCTAATCAGCTATATAATCTCAATTTTGGATATGCCATAATGATATCATAAACTGATTATCACTCAAAGGTTGGTTTATCAGATGTTAAATCCACTAAAAACATCACCAATATAATTTTTTGGCATTTTAATAGTTCAATGCTAGCTAAAAATATTGATATTCAGTCCAATACAATTTTGATAAATTTACAAACAACTGTATCAATCACATAACTCATTTTCTGAAACATAATAATATCATTTCAGTTATTTCTGATGTAAACATAATTTAAAATTTGTTTACTATTTCTCATTTCAGAATTTGAAAACGACTCCCAGAAAAGAAGACTGAGACTGCATGCATCGCCAGTGGAATTGACATATCCTAAACAATTTATCAGCTAGGGGCGACCTACATGGAGCCTGAGAGTACATAAATCAAATTACATTAAACATGGACATGATAGTGACAGCTAACATAAATTCTTGATATACATATATACTCAAATTTGTTCATTTCACAAATATAAAATTGTTATCACTTCATAATTGTTTTGTTATTTCTAACATCTCCAGAATGGATATCCAATTTTGATGACACCACCCATATTCCATGCATCCTGCATAGAGTTATCCCTCATTTCCATGCAGTATAAGTAACTCTATGAAAACAGGCCATCATTTCACCATAATCTTTAGCATTCGGGAACCAATTTAAGGATTCGAGACATGGTTCGTAAGGCTTCATTTAAGCCTTCATCATTTGCATATAAGGCTTCGAAGCCTTAAATATAAGGCTTCGAAGCCTTAAATATAAGCCTTCGAAGCCTTATATGCAAATTATGAAGTCTTATTTAGCCTTCGAGTGCTTACGGGAACCAACAAGCCTTCAATAGGGCCGACTTATTTAAATGAGCTAAACCCTCGAAGGCTTAATAAGCCTTTGAGTGCTTATGGGAGTACTTAGCTCATTTAAATAACTCGGCCCTATTGAGGGCTAAATTCTGTTTCGAGTGCTTATTTTGCCTGTAACTGGCCCATTGCATTGATTGAGATAAGGATTCATTTAAGTCTTCATTTGTAAGCATTCGAATCCTTCCTGAATGCTTACCGAGGGCTTGTGATTTCGGTAAGGGCATGTATAGAGCTTTGCTCTGATTATAGACATCAGGTTTATGGACTAGTTTTCTATTTAAAAATAAACTGATATTATAGTTTTAATATATATTGACAATCAAACCATATTGTAGATAAAACATAGAAGACATGAAAGCCCGAAGTACATGCATATGTTAAAATACAAATAATTAAGTGATACTCTGTACCAATAGGCCAGTGCATATTTGACCTGTGTAAACAGTTCATACTACAAATGTATTCGCATACTATGATAATTAGTTCCTGCATGGACCATATTGCTTTTTCGCAATGATATATTTAGATACCAAAGTAAATACACAACATTGTCATCGACGGAGCTATACTATAGACCACCGAAGCATTGCAAAACTTATATATACCGGAACTGATCTTCCAAAATGTCATACAGTACAAGGCCCGTGGTTTTTTCAAAACCACGCGTGGTCAACATTTTAACACGGAAAAAACACGGAAAAATTGCGCGTGGTCTTAGCGTGGTCAACTTCAGAAAAATGGCCAGCGTGTTCAAAAACGGTTTGAACACGGCGTGTACATGCCGTGGTCACCCGAGTTCACGCCGTGGTCATCCGTGTTGAAGTCGTGTTCTTAGCGTGATCAATTACGGCAAAATGGCCAGCGTGTTCAAAAACGGTCTGAACACGGCGTGTACATGCCGTGGTCATATGAGTGCACGCCGTGGTCATCCGTGTTGAAGTCGTGTTGAAGTCGTGTTGAAGTCGTGTTCATGCCGTGTTAATAGCGTGGTCAGCCGTGTTTACGGCGTGGTCTGCACCCCAATGCAGAGCGGCACCTACTCTTTTCAGGGACAATGCGGGAGGTGTGAATAATCCGTGACATCAAAGAGTTGCCGCAGTATTACTTGCGGTAGGATTTTTTCGGTTATTTTGGCCCGGATTGATTTCGTCAGTGAATAAAGAATTGTCAGATAAAATCTTTTATAATAAAAAACAAGTTCATATATTGAATTATATATATATATATATATATATGCATATTTGTTTATCTGTGTCTATGGCCTTTATATCCGTGTCATGTTTTGTTGTCGCATTTTATTTTAGTTGGCATTAATATTTTCTTGTGTTTGTTCATATTACATGTACGCAAATGGTTTCGGTAGTTTGTGCGGCGATATCGTGTTCTAACAAATGGCAGAAAAATTGGATATAACATTACAAAAATTCATAAGTTAAAGACATATTATGCACTCTGAGTGTACTCCGTGTTGAAGTCGTGTTCATGCCGTGGTCATCCATGTTAATAGCGTGGTCAGCAGTGTTTACCCCGTGGTCTGCATCCCATTGCAGAGAGGCACCTACTCTTTTCAGGGACAGAACGGGAGGTGTGAATAATCCGCGACATCAAAGAGTTGCCGCAGGATTACTTGCGGTAGGCTTTTTTAGGGTATATTTGGCCCGGATTTATTTCGTCAATGAATAAAGAATTGTCAGATAAAATCTTTTATAATAAAAAACAATTTCATATATTGAAGTATATATGCATATTTGTTTATCTGTGTCTATGGCCTTTATATCCGTGTCATGTTTTGTTGTCGCATTTTATTTTAGTTGGCATTACTATTTTCTTGTGTTTGTTCATATTACATGTACGCAAATGGTTTCGGTAGTTTGTGCGGCGATATCGTGTTCTAACAAATGGCTGAAAAATTGGATATAACATTACAAAAATTCATAAGTTAAAGACATATAATGCACTTGTTCGGGCGCGTGAAATTGTTTAGTTGTATGCAGGCGCTATGCCAACTCGGGGAATGTAGAATTCTACTAACATTGCCAAAAATCTCAAACAAATCGTCGTACCACATCATAGAAAACATCGTCTGAATTACGCTCAATTGTAAAAATTTACTTCCCGATTCGGGAGGCAACTATCGGCGGTAAATTAACACAAACGATTTCGCCATCGGGGGGGGGGTCACTGTATTTAATGAATATATATGAATTACGGTGTGTTTTGTCAATTTGGATATAATATTTGTAAAAATAACTACTTTCAGCAAGATTATTCTCCATTTCTATTTGATCAGCCTACCGGAGTGTTTCACATCACTTTAAAATTTCGAATTTAATGTTCAAAACGTAACTAAAGTTTAAAATTTTAATTTAATGTTCAATATTCTCATTATAATATTTGGACTCCATACTTGTATATCAAATAGTAAACGGTTACATGTACACAGAACAATTGACCCGAGAATTGGGCAAATACAATCCGCAAACATGTTACTTTATTATTTTATAAAACATAATCACATATTTCTGTAAACAAAATATTGCAGTAAAATCAAATTTAAAATAGGGACCTTTTGAGCGTAAGCCCTCTGCGCTGGTTACGGATATCGATTATAAATGTAGGAAATAATTAGCAAAACGAAGCCATCCATCGAAATAGTTTCCATGTAACGAATTATATCAGGTCAGAATATATTATTCTTTTAACACATATTAAATATTCATAAGTTCGTGTAAATATATTGGAGTAAAATAAGTTGAAAGTTTCTGATCCGACACAACGTTCGAAGGTTTGTTTAAAACTAAACGGACATTGATACCAGACAAATTCTAAATTGAAACTAAATTAACATTTATCAAGATATTTATCAAGATATTTTCGATCTAACAACAGGAAGATGTAAATCTATAAGATTCAATAAATATATATAGTCATATGCTATGTTATTGTCAAAATATTCGAGTTATTTAGTATTAAGTTAGCACCCTTCTTGAAATAATGCACGTGTATCGGTACCATTCCTACTCCCATATATAAGTTATTTTTATGAGTAATCGCGGTAAATTGGTATCTTTACTTTCTCTGGGCCAATTTTTACAATCGACGTGTTGAATTTCGATGAAATTTCCGTTAAATAAAATGATGCTGCTCATTTGCCAATTTGAGCAGCAATTTCGAGAATATATTTTGGACTAGGGAGGTGATAATTAATTACGTAACGCACACCGCGAGCTCCGCCACCGCGGCGTGCCATGCGCCGGCCGCCAGCGATGGCTCCGTGTTCAGCCATGTTCCTCCGTGTTCATGTCGCGGTCACCTGTATTATGGCCGTGGTCACCCGTGTTATGGCCGTGGTCATAGCGTGGATGTTCCGTGTTCAAACGTGATCAAGGTTTGTTTAAAACTAAACGGACATTGATACCAGAAACATTCTTCTAAATTGAAACTAAATTGAACATTTATCAAAGGTCCCATAAAGTTATTTTCGATCAGGAAGATGTAAATCTATAAAATTCAATAAATATTTATAGTCATATGTTCCTGTCAAAATATTCGAGTTATTCAGTATTGAGTTAGCACTCTGCTTGAAATAATGCAAGTGTATCGGTACAATTCCGCCTCCCATATATAAGTTATTTTCATGAGTAATCGCGGTATATTGGTATCTTTACTTTTTCTGGGCCAATTTTCACAATCGACGGGTTGAATTTCGATGAAATTTCCGATAAATAAAATGGTGCCGCTCATTTGCCACTTTAAGCAGCAATTTCGAGAATATATTTTGAACTAGGGAGGTGATAATTAATTACGTAACGGACACCGCGAGCTCCGCCACAGCGGCGTGTCAAGCTCCGGCCGCCAGCGATGTTTCCGTGTTCAGCCATGTTCCTCCGTGTTCATGTCGCGGTCACCTGTGTTATGGCCGTGTTCACCCGTGGTCATAGCGTGGATGTTCCGTGTTCAAACGTGATCATTTGGCCGTGGTCACCCGTTGGTCGTACCGTGGTCATAGCGTGGATGTTCCGTGTTCAAACGTGATCAGAGCGTGTTCAAACGTGATCAGAGCGTGTTAAAAATCTGAACACGATTGAACACGTTTAACCAGACCGTGTTCTTGGCGAGTTCATATTTTGAACACGGAAAAACCACGGAAGAATCGCGCGTGGTCTTCCGTGGACATGTAAAAAACCACGGGCCTTATACTGTATATGTGTCAAACTTGTGCTGAATGCGATTTCTTTCTGGCTTCAATATTGCTTCGATATTCTTTCATTATTGTACAACCGAGACGACGACAAGGAGTCTGTTTGGTTAGATATGCATTTGACCCATTTATGGATAATATTTACATTGTATACAGGTACTGAAATGAGCGAATTGATATTGGTATACAGCTACAAGGTAAAGTGATATCTACATCTACACTATTTATATTATGCCCGAGGATGCAATGATTCGTTTCGGAGATTTGATGCAATTCGGAATCATTTGGCTGATTCAATTCGAGATTTGATTCGAAATGAAAATGCCCAATTTGCAGGGCCCTACAATATAGTCTAAAGTGATCAGGTGACTCCCTTTCCAGATGCATGCACAATTATGCAGGTTGGGAAAGCTATAACACTAGATGCGTCTTTTTAGAACAATCATTCTAATTAAGATTGATCAGCGACTCACTCAGACCTGATAATAGGAGGAGCGGATAGCTCAGTTGGTTTGTGGGCCGACCTCTGAGCTACACCTTCGACACGGTCGAGGGTTCAAATCCGACAAAATATCGGTCGGACTTTGTGTCGCCATCTGCATTCCCAGTACCACGGGCATCACAAATCAATCATCGATGCCACGATCAGTGATCTGAGAAAGATTCCAGAAGCCAAAGAGTCTCAGACAAAATTTGAAAAAAATGCGTACTGGACTAACTTCATACCTCTGCTCCCCTCGTAATGTCATGACCAGGGATGACACTACACTTGGCACACTGTCGGATCGCGAGCCGACGCTAATGCCAGTAATGGCTCTCCCGTGTGCAACAATGTGTGCACGTTAAAGATCCCTACCGTGGCGAAGAAGTCACGGGTTCGGCAAAAAAACTTCCTGGAAAAATTATGGATCTACTCGATCCCGTCCTGTAAAAGCCAGCCTTGGTCACTAGGACGTAACAACTACAGATACAGAATAGACGGATTTAGGATGTTCAACTTCAAGACCTGTTTACTGAGGCTAGATGCCATTGCATTCCCATACCACCTGACCACCCTGCATATTTGATAACATTTTTATCGTTTGTAGGGAAGTCGCTACTCGGCCGTGGTTGCACCTGGACCGGCTCATAATTGTCAGTAAATGACAGCGGGCTGTAATATGAAGAAAAAGAGGAGGACACCAACTTTTTGCTGTGGAGGCCGCCATTTCGTTATCATGTGACATTTGACCCGAAAGACGTTTCGTACCATATAGTACTTCGTACAACGCATTCAGTTATTTCGATTACATTTTGGAAAATGACGGCGACCAACCGCCACCAACGCCGATGGCCAAGAGTTGACTATTTTCATTCAGAATTTTAAACCAAAATGCCATTAGTTGAATAATTATGGGTTAGGTTATGGTTGGACATGCATACATGGACCGCGACCTTCCAATAAAGACCATCTAGCCATGTTCCTGGTCAATATCGCTGTATAAATGTCATATTACTTACTTATGGTTACTTATGCTTTTAGTGGACGCTGTCTCCTGTGGTTGCCACTGTATCCACCTCACTTGTACTTGACACGTCAACTAGATAATTATCTGATAGGGATATGTTGCATGTTTGAGATATTGTCATATTAGTTTCCAATTCAGCCTTAAAGTTGTATTTCACCTCTTGCTTGTCCCAGTGGTGATCCAGGTTGTTCTTGAATTGATTCATTTTCTCGGATTGAAGAGGAGTCCAAATTCACATTTAATAGCTAATTACGCGTACGCTTAGTTGTGAGTGAGGCAATTATCAGCTGTATAATGCTATTACAATTAAGCGTTATGCCATTACGCTTTATAAGCGTAATAGGTTTTCATAGCCTTCGGCCTACTACCTTACATATAATGGTATCATCTAACAGCATCTAACGTAAATATATGTCAAAAATTACTGGCATCAGTTTCAGCTCCAGGGGAGTTTTGAGGTATGGAATTTGAATTATGCTATGCTATGCTCCTCATTATAAAATCACCTAATTCTAATACACCTCAGCTGGTGCATACTTGGTCCAGTAGAGAGGTAGTAGTGGTTTTGCAAGTTTTTGGTTGTAATATTGTAATATAAAAGTAATTCACATTTACTGGTATTTGGCGTCCAAACAAATACTAAAGTAACTCATATTTAGGCCTACTGGTATTTGGTTGCCATATATATCCTGGTTTCTTGAATTGGCATGCTGTATCCTACCAAGCATACCAGATAACTCCATACTGAACCAGTATCTGTATCTGTAGATATTACAGTGCATGAACCAATTATGGTTGTAGACGCACTGGTCCAGGTGCTACCACTGCCGAGTAACTGTTTAACCCTGTGGTGACTCCAGTAGCGTTCTTTAACGTGCACACACCGAGGCGTGTACACGGGTCAGCCATTAATGTCCGCGCCCGATCGGACAGCGTACTGCACCCACGACAACATACCTGGACAAGTGTTGTAATGGGGGGAAGTCGGCATTTTGCATTCGGATCTTTATTCAGTGATCTCGAATGAGACTTTTCAGCCTGACAAACTTGGTATCTGACCGAGTTCTGATTTTTGTCAGAATACCCTGACCAAGTTGTGAACCCCGGTCCGCTAGCACGAGAGACCAGTACGCTACCTCTCGGCTACCGACTTCTCCTGTCGGGAATGCATGTCTGGGCTATTTTAATAAAGTATGCCGTTTTAACTGCTGGTTGTTATTTTAAGTGTGCTGGGAATCGTATGATCAGACAGGAATCTGCTTCCTGTTACATACATTAGAACAGGGAAATAAGACTCGGGGTTCAAAATCGACATCCAGCTATTAAATCTCCATGTACCTCCGATGTTGCCGATAACTAATATTGTCCCCATGCACACCCCGTTGTAACTAGCAATCTGATTGGCTACAAACGCCACGTTTAAATCACCATGTCCCCCGTCACCCTTGACAGCGTGGTATAAGAGAACGTGCGCCAAACATCGGGGATAATATATGATCACGTGAAACATCGGGGGTAATATGGATGACCCTGAACTGGCAGTTTCCACCAATCGTAACGTTGCTCTCGCACGCCGAATTTGTCACCTGACGTAGGTCAGCTACTGAATTATTCTTATTGGTGTGAATTAATCGGATAACCTATGAAAAACACACTTAAATTAAGGAGACATGGTTATTGTTGTGGGGACAAAATCGTTATCTCCGGCAACATCGGGGGTACATGGAGATTTCATACCTGGATTATGTCTCTTTTTGAAACCATCGGCTCCGCCTCCGCCTCGGGGTTCAAAATCGACATCAGGTATTAAATCTCCATGTACCCCCGATGTTGCCGAAGATAACTAATAATATCAAAGAAATACATATAACTAATTTTAATACCTTTAACATTTTAACAGCTGGAGCTGTACGAGCTTCTGAAAGCTATAACTTACCATTGTATATAACCTCATACAGAATCTCTCAACACACAATGTTCGGACTTGGAAATTTAGAGGGTTGCTTCAATTAGGGGACGTGGAACATACAAGACGCCAAACGAAGACACCTTAACACGTCCCTGTCGCGCGATTAAATCAGGATCAAATGATAAAACGTGTAAATAATTCGAAGATAAACGGATAAACTTAACGTTAAATAATCCGAAGATAAAAGGATAAACTTAACGTTAAATAATCCGAAGTTAAACGGATAAACTTGACGTTAAATAATCCGAAGATAAACGGATAAACTTGACGTTAAATAATCCGAAGATAAACAGATAAACTTAACGTTAAATAATCCGAAGATAAACGGATAAACTTAACGTTAAATAATCCGAAGCCAAACGGATAAACTTAACGTTAAATAATCCGAAGATCAACGGATAAACTTGACGTTTTCATAATTTCCACATGTCAGCTCACGTGCGTCGTTGATTTATACGATAAGAGTTCTCTCCCACTATATTACACTAAACGCCATCTAATGACCTAGACCAGGAAATATATTTTCACTTTTGGTGTGAAAGTAATAAATTCCCCACTAATAAGCCGTTGGAAAATCGAACTATATATATATGAGAACTCGTTCAACCTATTGTTGGTGTGAAATTTCCAACTACTGTTGTGTCAGGTATGAAATTTCCAACTACATGTATTGAACATTTTGACCAAAGTTGGGGGTGAAACACGCCATACTCCCCATCGCCACGTCCCTGATTCTTCATTTAGAGAGATGTTTGTATTAATAGACAGTACATACAAAGCATTGTTCAGTAATTTATTTTGTGGAATGCTCAGATAATACTTTAAAAATAAGCTTAAACCAATTGTTTGAACTTATTGTCTGAACATTACCCAAGTTCACCCATAAGTTAGTATCATCATCAAAGGGTTTTACACGATAATAGAAGATAAGATAAGATAACATACGTTTTAATATTTTGATAATACGTATATGTGAGTAACAGACAACAAAATGCAAATACTTCATGGGGTAGATTTAGACTAGTAGTAGTTTATAATGTGCTGTATCATGTTGATTCTATATGTGACCCGCCATATCAAATCCAGCCGTAAGTCGGGATTTTTTTTACCCTGTGCCAATGCATTCTCTTATATATGCGAGTCGACCATAGGTCGCCTCGCATATATAAGAGAATGCATTGGCCTAACAATTTGTTTTAAATAAATGTTTCTTAAAATTTTTAGGACATAAAATAAAAAACATCCATTACCCTGCAGGGAGCCCCACACATATATAGAAGCATATAGAAGAGTGTCGTCTGCTCATGTTTGTCTGGAGCTCTGTTTGGGTGAAATTATAAAATTGTTAAAGAATACAAGAAAACATTATTAAAATTGTAAAAAATTGTTAGGCAATGCATTCTCTTATATAAGCGAGGCGACATATGGTCGACTCGCATATATAAGAGAATGCATGGGCACAGGGTAAACAAAATCCCGACTTACGACTGGATTTGATATGGCGGGTCATATATGCACATGAAAATTTGAATAAAGTAAATAAAGTATACATTTCATTAACGACGTGATATGTATGTGACCAAAAAACATAGGAGATAGTATAAGAAAACTGTATGGATAACATTTATTTCCATTATGGTCCATTCATGACGTCTGGCCTCCTTTGTTTCGTGATTGGTATCTGATCTCTAACTTGCTGCAAGAACGCCAGATCTGAAAATACAAAACATAACTAGAACCATGAGTCAAGTTTAACCTTTCTACACACAAATATAATCATATGTGTTAGGTTTATCATTTCTACACATAAATATAATTATATGTGTCAGGTTGAACATTTCTGCACACAAATATAATCATATGTGTCAGGTTTAACATGTCTACACATAAATATAAGCATGTGTCAAGTTTAACATCTCTACACATAAATATAATCATATGTGTCAGATTTAACATTTCTGCACACAAATATAATCATATGTCAAGTTCAACCTTTATACACTTCAGTTGTTTTGGTTAGGAGCTAACTCTGCTGAATTGGATATCAAGGGATTTCAGCATGGAAACTGTTTGAGTTCACGAAAGTACTCTTCGAAAATTCAGCAAACAATAATAAATTTCAAGCATTAGTTGAACTAGAATGTGAATCAAGATTGTACGAAAGCTTTATCAGTTTGCCCTTTGGAACCTATTTCCATTGTTTGATTATACATTTCGGGGAAATGTCATTTATATATAACATAGTAACAGTTATATATAGCTAGGAATTATAGTTAACCCTTTGGTGACAGGAGCTGCTCTGGTGCAACATTAAATACCATGTGCCAATGCATTCTCTTAAATAATCGAGTCGACCATAGGTCGCCTCGCATATATAAGAGAATGCATTGGCCTAACAATTTTGTTTATCTATTTTCTTACATTCTTTAACAATTTATATCATTTTTTATTACATTCTTTAACATTTTTTAGAATTTTTTTATCATATTTTCTTACATTCTTTAACAATTTTTATCATGTTTTTCTTATATTCTTTAAAACTGTTACAATTATTATAATTTTTTCTTACATTCTTTAACAATTATATCATTTTTTCTTACATTCTGTATCAATTGTTATAATTTTTCTTACATCTTTAACAATTTTTTTCATTTTTTATCATTATTTCTTACATTCTTAAAAAAAAAAATATCATTTTTTACTACATTTTTAAAAATAATTATAAAAAATAATATAAAATTTGTTAGGCCAATGCATTCTCTTATATACGCGAGGCGATCTATGGTCACTCGCATATATAGGTGAATGCATTGGCACAGGGTTTTCGCAAAAATACAGGAAGCTCCCGTCACGAAAGGGTTAAATATGACTGTTGTAAAACCGTGTTTTTACCAATTTGCATTGCATGAAAGCATTACTGCGAGCTGTCGCAACTGAGGTTGAGAGGGATTGTGTTGCTACACCTTCAGAAACCACTGCCGCGGCGTGGACATGTCGGTTGCACAAGCAAGAATGCGGAATATCCAAGCATAGAAACACGCACCTCTGTTAAGAACATTGTTCTGATACATGATATAATACTCCGATGATAATTATGTATATGATCATCGATCTTCTTCTATTTAGGTACAGCAAAAAAGTGACAGTGTAGGAATATTTTGATAATTATACACGAAAAGAGGAAACTAACCTCACGTGTTAAGCGCCGTGGTAGTGTTGTGTAGTGGAGTGACAGATATTGAGTTGTATAATAACGCTTTGTTAATGTATCTGTTATTTAGGACCAATATTTATCTTGTTTCCACGTCAGTAGTTAAAGTGGTAATACATCAGTTAGGCTCTACACAAATATACGGAAACAAAGTTTATTCGACGAGATACGCAAATGCTGCCCGAACTTCGGGAGAAAACCAATTAAACAAGATAAAACCTGATCGTGAATAGCATATACTTCAACAAAGCGTTCTTAAACAACTAACCGTACACACCACTACCATGCACGACGAAGAGTAATCAAACCAGGTTCTTGTACATTTAAAATGATTGTTTTGTGAATTAGGTTATCTCGCTCTTCAACCATATTCATCCATCATCAATAGCCATATGTAGCTACATTAGCTATATCTAACTATTATAGCTATAACTGACATCTCCCAGGCCTGTATAAACTCCACATGGTGTATAATGCCTGCAAATGTCACACATGGCTGATTACGGAGTTTAGGACCTATATGCCATGTCAACATGCTAAGCCTGGTTTTATAGCTAGCTAGGAGATTGACTTGAAAATTATCTTTAAGATAATACCTATATCAGCATATACGATTCCTTCCTTGTGATCTGTTGTTGATACAACTTCACCCCTGAAATTACAGGCAGAATTATAGTTTTCTTATTTCAACAAAACAAACCTTTCAACAAGATGCTACACCAATGATGCGGGGTCGAGTTTTATTGGCTACCACAAAACTTAGGCTCTAGAGTGTTGATAGATAGATGGATACCGGTAGATTTTGTATTGGCAAAATGCGATATGAGAAATAATTTGACAGTACAGATTATGCTAAAACAATACTAGTATACAACAGTAATGCATAGCATTTAGACAGAGCATTTTGCTTGTATGGGTATAACCAGTCTGGGCAATCATCCTTCCCATCCCAACTACCATTTAGATATGACTCTGATCGTGGTAGCCAGACACATGTTTGTATTTAGTTATATTAAACGATGTGAAACACTCCGGTCGGGTGATAAAATATAAATGGAGAATACTCTTTCTAAAAGTATGTACTTTTACAAATATTATATCCAAATTAACTACACACGTAGTCATTCTTATTTTTAATTAAATAAAGTGACCTTCGATGGCGAAATAGTTTTGGTTAATAGATGCGTCCCGAATCGAGAAGTAAATATTTACAATTGAGTGTAGTTAACACAATGTTTTCTATTGGGCGCTATGGTAGCTAGATTTGCTTGAAATTGTCGGCGATGTTAATAGAATGCTACATTCCTCCAGTTGGCATGTTTCATCCACACGAACACGTCCATAATATGTCTTTAAGGAAGTATATGCGAATTGTAAGGAAGTATGGAACACACGTTTTTATTCCAGTGTTCCAGGTCCTCGTAGTGTTATGATTATAACAGGCATTATTATTATTTGGAAGCAGTCACTAATTACAAAAAACATTAGAAATGCCACCCACGAGGATATGCAGGATGAGACCTGTTAGCGTTGCTATTAACCCTTTACCCAACAGAACGGCCATGTACCAATGCATTATCTTATATATGCAAGTCGACCATAGGTCGCCTCGCATATATAAGAGAATACATTGGCTTAACACATATTAAAAATGATAAAATTGTCAAAGAATGTAGAAAAATATTATAAAAATAGTTTTTTTAGGCCAATGCATTCTCTTATATATGCGAGGCGACCTATGGTCGACTCGCATGTATAAGAGAATGCATTGGCACATGGCATAACTGTAACCATCACAATGTGGTCAATAAACCGGTTCCAATGATATCCATATTTGTATGGTTCTATTGAGACAGACCGAAGATATTTTAGGCTGTTGAAGCTTTATTTGGTCGTTTTGGCCGCTTTGTTGGGTAAAGGGTTAACATTTTAGTTACTTACATGATTACGATACATTATGTATATGCGTGATATAGATATTTTGCTACATTCTTCGTATCTATGATGCTATTTAATTAAAAGCCTTACCAAGGATTAATCACAGCAGAGTGGCCCCACACCACATAGGAAGCTTTCTCATCTCGTGCAGGCGATGGTGTGGCGAAATAAACCTGATTGTCGAGAGCTTTTGACTGCTGGAGTAATAGCCAGTGATCGGGACCTGTGATCATGTTACCAGCACTCGGATAGACTAAAAGTTTACAGCCTAGAATCAAGAAATATCAGTTATAACAGCTACATTTGTAACAGAACGAGAGAGAGAGAGAGAGAGAGGGGGGGGGTGCGGGAGTCGCACCGAAAGTTGGCAGCACCCGGAATCCCAAGCCGGTCACCCATCCAAGTACTAACCGGGCTCGACGTTGCTTAACTTCGGTGATCACACAAAGCGTTTAACGACCATGACCAAGATATATGGACCTCTCGATCAGAGAAGTCATCGGCCTTCTATATTTACAACGCGACCGCTACACTTCCAGCATTCCTTCTTAAAAGTATTAAACTTCCAGAGAGACGACTATTTACTTACGTCAATGTTAGCTTCTTTACCATTGGTACTTTAGTACATTGTTTCTCATTGGACAATCGATATTTATAATCGGATGACAGTATTCCAAAGGTAAAACTATGCAATCGTTCGTCTAATTGGTTGTTACCTTTTAGACAGTTCATTTAATTTGACATTTCTGGTTCAGGTGAATATTCACTGGATTTCACAGCGATCGATCTAAATTGCTGTTACCCACCTACCCACCCATGTTTAGCTATAAAATTTATCTGGAATACTCCATGTATCATGTTATAATTAATTTGTTATTACATTAATATTAATTTATGAGAACTGAGATGTGATATCAAAATTCGCATGTAGATATTTCTGAAGTTATTTTGGTTAATTTATAGTTATATATCTATCATATTATCCTCAATTAATTGGGTAATAGACATATTTAAAAATTATAATGGAGTTCTCTTTTTGGAAGATTAGAAGGAATTCAGAGGGACTGACGTTGATTATGAATCTCTACTGATGGAGTATTTTAAAACCTTGACAAATTATGCACGCAATATATATAACATGTCACTCTAGTTGTCAAACCAAACTTGAGCTTACATGATATAACAGACTTGTTTGCAGAGTTAGCAATAAACATCCATTAATTACACTGGGTAACTACTAAGATTGTAAATGACACAAACTAAATTGGCTCACATGTCACCTAAATCATTTAATCTCAAGCTGGGCCGTCATCTACTGTGAAATCCATTATTTACAAGCAACAGTTAGATATATATTACCTGAGTTATTTTTGAAATGTTATAGAGCTCCCTGACATAATATCAAACAGTTTTGACCTGGTGGCGTATGATTTCTACAGGCGTAGCCAGAGTGCAGATTCATGGCATGACAGTTTACAATCTACAACCAAGAAAATACACACGTCCATTGCATAATAACACAGACCTTCAGATTCAGTGCAGTTGATTTGTTCGATATCAATATAAAAGCAATATTACAACAATTGAGGACGAGTCGGAGATTGGTCGAAGTCAACGAGCAGTTGGTGACGCTGGGGGAGTTGATGCCAGAAGCAAGTGAGGGAGGTAACTAAAACACACAAAGAGAGAAGCGACGGTAAATAGAGATTGGATGCGAGAAGACAGCTAGGTGTGTTCAGAAAGTCCAGGCGAAGTGTGGTGAGTTACTTATAGATCAAGTAATTTACATTGGTGGCAGCGGTCAGATGTGTCCATGCAGAATGATGTTCAACGGACAGAATGAACACAAAATAGATGGATATTTTGTTCAGAAAATTTTTTGAATCTCTGAAGGCAAGTTAGGTGGGCAGTATATGACCGCTCATGGAATCTGCAGTAAATAGTGATTATAATTTGTAATGTATGTGTTTAAGCTAGGTAGTTGGTGATACTTTGGTTTAAATAAAATGATTTGGTAAAATAGATTGAAATTATGAAGGCAATTTGTTGAGTATAATTACGATTTTGGGAAGTATATAACCCCTCCAATCTTGCAGATATATTCCGTAGACTTTTTTTGTGCCTAGTTAATGATCATGGAATTCCATATTCCAAGTATTCTTGGAAATGTCCAATCATGGAATCTGTCTATTGGCAGCATATGCTCGAGCCAAAAAAATTGACAGATATACAGTCAAAGGATCTCCATATAGAGCATAACATTCAACGAGGAGCTAAGGTGGACGATCTGACTGAAATAGTTTGTAAGATGATTGTAGTGGGACATTATGGTAGAGTTTCATGTTACTATATAAATGTGTGCACGAATCATTGATTTGTTGGACAGAGTTCTTGAAACGAAATCAGGTCACAGCTAATGCAATTTTTGAGAAGGTGCTACTGTTTTAATCTCAAATTAAGTCAGTTTCCATCTGCTTTTGTAGGATTTGTATCAATACCAACTTGTTTCTTTGGTGGCTATTACAATAACAATGGCATCAACATATCTGAACATGGAGATGGTGAGAACGATTTGAGAAACAATTGACAAACATAAATTAAAAATAAAGTTGATGAGTTAAATAGGTTCATAACAATTCATAACTCTACTCGACAAGCTGTTTCTGGTTGTTGGTCTCTTTATTGGGATAAGTTTGCTGTAAAAAATATAAAGAAAATCCGGAAACATCTTGCACAAGAAGTTCTATGATTGTATACATGCCATCAGTGATATAAAACGCCAGTGGTTTGAACGTTTTGTTAGGCCATTTCGAGCGGAGGTTCAGTATCTTTGTTTTTTAGTTGGACAATCTGTCATAGATTTGATGAGACCTCGTTACCGATTAAGCAGCCTCCTCATCGTATAATGTATGGTTTGGTAATGTCTGAAATGTTAGACAATGGTGTCATTGTCAAGCCAAAGGCATTGCTGTGCACAGATAGTTCTTTTTAAGAAAAAGGATGACGCCATAAGGTTTTGTATAGACTATCGTAGACTCAATAATATCACACAGAAATTTGCACATCCTTTACTTCAGATAGAAAAGTGCATTGACGCCCTTACAGGTATTTCAGTACTATTGATATGGCGTCTTTTATTGGCAAATACCAATAGATGAAAACGACAACCTTAAAACATATTTTTCGATTGGAACAGGTTTATATCACTTCAATGTTGTCCCAGTTGGATTGGCCAATGTCCAAGCAACCCGCGTCAACGATCGTGGAACTGACTCTTTAATGACTGAATGGAACAATTGTTTGGTTTACATTGATGACGTCATCTTGTTTACTCCCAGTTTAGACTCCCATTTGGAGGCAATGCCTCAAGTTGGCTGAGACAGGTGGGTTTGAAAGCCAAACCAGAACAATGTCATTTGTTCCAGGAAAAGATTGTTTCTTATGTCATCAGGTATCAGCAGCTGGGGTTGAAACAGACAAGTTTAATATTGATAAGGTACACACATTTCATACTCCTAACAGTAAAATAAAAAGCTTTGTGGGCTTGGCATGATACTATAGGCGATTCATACCAAATATTTCTCAAATAGTTGCTCCAATAAACTAGCTGTTGAAAATGGATGTGGAATTTAAGTGGACCTCAGAGTGCGATGATGCATTTGATGGGTGAAAAGGTAAAATGAGATCACACCCAATCCGTGCCTATCCAGACGCCACAAACCTTTTATAATTCAAACCTATGCTTCTATCCGAGAGTTGGGGCCATGCTGTCACAAGTTGTGGCGGAGAGAGGATCTGTTACTTCTTTAGCCAGTGCCGCAGTCAATCAAAAACAGCACAGAGATGGAGCATTTATGATAAAGGTTTTGGGGTGTGGTGTGAGCTATCCAACATTTTAAACAATCCTTAGTAGGTACTAGCTTTGAACTATATTCAGATCATATTAAGCTTCTATGTAATACTAGATATGTTAAGTATTAAGCCCAGTTCAGATCCAACTGGCTGGAGAGAGAGATGGGTCAATATTCTTATTTGCCTATGATTTTGCCATTAACACAAAATTGGTATTCTAAATGGAAATGCTGATAATCTGTCGAGAGTAATACATGTGGAAAACATTTCTGGTGAGGTAGCATGTAGCCGCTTCATAGAGAAAATGTTAGTGGTAAATTATGACAACACTTCCCCCAGTGAGACAGCATATGGTCATAGCTTGGTGGAGACTCGTAAGACACCACATATCGTAATCACGAACAGACTCTTGATCCACGGAAGAACACCAGGCAACTTGGAAAGCAATGAGAAGATTCTGATATATTATTAGTGATACAAATGCGGAAAATGGAGAGAGACAATCATGTCCAGTTGGAAGCAGCACGTTTTTGGGGAGTTTGTGGTCACAATGGAATAGGTTGGACATTAAATACCCATTACTATATCAAACATGGTAAGACAGCACTGGTTCCGTCACTCAGCTTCAGGCTATAGTTTGACGGGCTTGTAGAGAAGAGGTTATGAAGAGGCTCATGATGATGTGTCTGGATGACACATGGGCACAGCGAAAACACTCCATTAATTACAGGATAGATTATATTGGAAAGATATGATTCAGGATGTGGAGCAGTTGTCTCTTTCTTGCATAATATGTGCTGCTTGTGTGCCACCAACAGTGAATGAGCAGGGAGCAAGTTACCCATTTGAATGAATAGCTCTGGATATGGTAGGACCTCTACCAAAGGCTGATCAAAGAAACAAATACATTCTTGTCGTTTCTGATTATTTCCCGAAGTGGCCAGAAGCTTTTGCACTCGATAATCATACAGCAGACACCATAACATAGGTGTTTTATTGTTTTGGAATTCCTGCTAAAATTCATTTCAACCAGCGAGCATAATTTACATCATTGTTCATTCCAACCAGCGAGCATAATTTACATCATTGTTCAAAACTATGTGATCTCCTCAACATAGCGTCGCATCAGTGCTATAATATCGTAACTCCATTTTGGCGGGAAATGAGTATTTGATATCATTCGAATCGTGAGAAAAAATCCAACCCGATGAGCCAAACTGTTTTTGCATTGGATGGCAAATATTCTCACAATCCAGTGACACAAATGTCGTATCTCCAGCGATATTCACAATTATTCATGCTATAAGGTCGTATGTCCAATAGCAGACAATCGGATGCTTCAGGTGGTCGCATCTCCATGTGGATGCTTCAGGTGGTCGCATCTCCATGTTAGTCACGTGATCATTTGGTGATTTAAATTTTGTAATTGTTCCACAAATTTCTGTATGATGATGCACATGAGTGAATATTCACAATGTAGAATAGGCACTTTTTAGGTCATAGACACATGCGATTGCCACCATATTTAGCATAATCTGTATCTATTAGAACAACTTCCTTATAGCACGGAAACCAATCGTCGTTGGCGTACGCAAAAGGTCGTATCTCCAAACAAGTTATTGCCTTTTAAAAGAAAACGAGGGAGTAAACAGAAAAAAAGTATGTGGTTCAATGGACAGCTAATGTCAGTTTTCATTGGGATAAATACAACAATACGTCACGCTTTGTCAGCATTAAGAGAACTGTTGTCGGAAAACTTCAACCTTCATTTTCTTGGAAAGTTGAAACCGTGGGTTACGACATTATAGCACTGATGCGACGATAGCACAAACACAAACTACACCATATCGCACAGTCAGATGGGTTAGTATAACGATTAAATATAACTGTTTTTGCTTTGTTAAAGTAAATTATCTCAGAAAATGAAAGGGATTTGGATAGGCACTTGTCTAAGTCTCTGCTAGCCTATAGATCGAGTGTGTTCTCGTCAACAAAACACACTCCCCATTTCTTAATGTTTGGTTATAGAAGTTACTTTATCCACTGATAAAGTATATGGTGGGAATCAGAAGAGGTTGGAGTCAAGTGTCGATTATGTGAATAGAATGAGGACTCAAATGGAAAGTAGTTTTGACAGAGTCAGAGAAAATGTTGGGATTGCCCAAGAAAGACAGAAGCATTTCTATAAGTGGTTAAAGGGTCCCACATACACTGTTGGATATCTTGTTATGGTATAGGTCCATTGCCAAAATGGGTAGATCGTCTAAATTCAATCGTTGTTTGTTTGGGCCTTATGAAATCATCAATGACTATATACTTTCTGTCGACAATAATTGTGGAGTTCAGAATCAATATATGTTCCATTGACTAAACCAGTTTACTGTCACAATTGTGACATACTATTCCAGTGATTTGGGAATTTTAGGTGAGCAGGTCAACAACGCTAAATCCCAATATAAAAAGACATAATATATGAGGCTTTAACGGAAAACCGCATTATACCAACTGATCTCACTAGCTGGATTACGTGGAAGGAAACTTGGATAAGCATCGCATCATTGAAACGTCCTAGTATTGTTGCCTATATCTCAATTTCAACACAATGCGCTAACGCACTCGTCTGTTCATTTATGTATGTACTAAGCACTCAGCCGCAACAGTACCCATGGTAAGAACAATTAAGTTGAAGGTGATTCACATATACAACTCACCCATTGCTGCATACTTCTGTGCCAGCTCAGGAAAACGAATGTCATAACAAATACCAATCCCAATTTTACAGAACGCTAGAAAGAAAACAAATTACCAATATCTTAGCAAATACCAATTTCAGTTCACAGAATTCTGGCGAAAATATGAAGCGTCTATTGTAGCACACACCAATTCCGATTTTACAAAATGCTATACAGAAGAGGGGAAGCATGAGAGGTGAACTCGTATAATACAATTAAAGATGCATGTAGGGTTCAAGAAAAGGGGTGGACTGGGAGGGGAACTCCTATGATACAACTAATGATGTATGCAGCGTTTCAGAAATTTTTTATGAAATCTATACTTTTTAATTTGGAAGTTTGGAACAATAATTGCTACAAAAAAAATGTTATTTTGTTGATAATAAGTTCTCTTTGCATTTATAAAGGATGCTATTTTGTTGATAATAAATTATCTATGCATTTATTGATTTATTTCATACAGTGTCGATGTTTTAGAGGGACACCAACAATGATTTTGTTAATTTTTCAATAATACAATGACATTCTTTAGTGTTTATTGGTCCAGTTTACATGGATTATATCGTTTATTGGTCCAGTTTACACGTATTATATCGTTTTCAACACATTTTCAACAGAACAAAGTAGAACACAATGTTAAATTATATTTTGCATGTTGTTGTGTAATTGGAGGAATGGAACCCTGAATGCATCTTTGACTTTTTTTGTGGCGCCAATTTTGGCAGCCATGTTTGATCAAGGTGATAAAGTTCGATCTGATTGTGATGGAATGTTAAGTTATTAAACATCTCACTTATCTCGCAGAGTCGCCAATTTCCCGTTAAAATGTGGATAGAGATTCAAAATGCGAATTTTGGCTCAATTTCATACCACATTCTTTAAAATAATTTGTTTGGAACCAGGGTGAACCGATAACCAAACGACGACACATTTTATTTCCCCGAATGGTTATGTCTCTCAAAAATCAAATCTGTCTTAGTGCCTCTTTTTAAGTGCCTCCTTTTTAGCCATGTTGGACGCCATATTAAAATCCTGAATTTTAGCGGATTTTTGATATATTATTCCTGTCGAATTACCCCAAAATCGCTTTGTTAACAATTTCTTCTGGGCTTGACCCCTTTTTTGCGCACCACGACCATACTGATATGGCAACTCAGATCACTTCACTGTATTGATAATCGCTATGTACTCACGAGTGTCAAACACTGTGAGGCTTTCTCCCGGACTCAGAACCTCAGACTCTTGAAATTGGATTTTGCCGGGAATGTCAACATCAAAGAGATGGATCTGGGGGATACAAAGCAAAATCATGTAAAGGAAAATCATGGGAAACAAAGGAAAGTCATGTGGAATAAAGGAAAATCTTGAAAAACAAAGGAAAATCATGTAAACAAAGGAAAATCGTTTTAAACAAATGAATATCATGTGAAACAAAGGACAAACTATTAAGAATGTTAACATGCAGACAATGGATCGTGATAACGAAATGAACGAAATGAACGAAAAGCACTTGTCTGAACTCAAGAAACAAGGGGAAATCACGTGAAACAAAGGAAAATCATGTGGAACAAAGGCAGATCATGTAAAACAAAGGGATATCATGTAAAACTAAGGAAAATCATGTAAAACAAACGGAAACAATATGAAACAAAGGAAAATCATGTAAAACAAAGGGAAATCATGTGAAACAAAGGAAAATCATGTAAAACAAAGGAAAATCATGTGGAACAAAGGCAAATCATGTAAAACAAAGGTTAGCCACATGAAACAAAGGAAAGTCGTCTAAAACGAAGGGAAATCATGTGAAACAAAGGAAATTGTGAGAAAAAGAGGAAAATCATGTGAAACTATTATGAATCATAACACACAGACAATGGCAATGGCTCGTGGCAACGCAATGAACGATAAGAACGAAAGGCACGAGTCTCGTCTGAACTCAGCTTCCTTGAAGTTCCTTCCTCTTTACAAATATCAAACAATGATCAGGGCGTGTGATCGCATTTACCTTGCGATGTTTAGCAACCATTTCACCATCAGGATTGTACACAGCGCATGAGTTGTAGATGTTTCCATTCTCTTCCTCTGGTATGGAACCTGAAGAAAAATAGTATGGCAATAATAATTAATGGTTATACCGGAAAATACATGCATGGCAATAATAATTAATGGTTATACCGGAAAATACATGCATGGCAATAATAATTAATGGTTAAACCGGAAAATACATGCATGGCAATAATAATTAACGGTTATACCGGAAAATACATGCATGGCAATAATAATTAATGGTTAAACCGGAAAATACATGCATGGCAATAATAATTAACGGTTATACCGGAAAATACATGCATGGCAATAATAATTAATGGTTAAACCGGAATATACATGCATCTTCCATTTACAGATTCCATGCTCTTGGAGTCTTGTTTGTCAGCAGAGATTTTGCAAAAAGTTCACATGACCTACTTTATGGTTCACCCAAGTCAAACCTTAATAAAACTTAACCCTTTCAGTGCCAAGTCCGATTTTTGTTTTTGTATCAACCCATATACCCTGTGCCAATGCAGTCTCTTATATATGCGAGTCGACCATAGGTCGCCTCGCATATATAAGAGAATGCATAGGCCTAACAGTTTTTCATCATTTGTTATTATTTTTTACAATTTTTTACAATTTTAATATTTTTTTCTTATATTCTTTAATGGTATTTCGTGAAAAGTTAGACGTAGTTCAATGCAATGTACCATGAAAGGGTCACCCTGCATACTAATTTAGTGGATTCCAGTATTTTAACGCCCCCACGAACTCAAGAGGATAACCGTCATGCTCAATTTCAACAGTGGCTATTTCTAGTAACTCATTTCTAATTCTGAAAACCTCATTAACTTGTAATTCAACATCAACTGTTATTCAGAAGTACATTTTATGTCACGGCTTGCCATATACGAACACCGAATTTTGTGAGCTAACATCCAATTCGTTTGACCTTATTTTATTATCTCACCTCCAATTAAGAAGACATTGTTTTCTTTCGCGGCACATGAAAGCATCTGGGTAGAAGCTCCAGGAATCTTCTCAGAGTATTCTTTAAAGTATGAAGAGCCATATGGAGAATTAAAGCACTCCTAAAAGAGACGAGATATATTGTTTTACCCTGTGCCAATGCATTCTCTTATATATGCGAGTCGACCATAGGTCGCCTCGCATATATAAGAGAATGCATTGGCCTAACAATTTTTTATCATTTTTGTTTAAATAAATGTTTCTGACAATTTTTAGGACATAAAATAAAAAACATCCATTACCCTGCATGGAGCCCCACACATATATAGAAGCATATAGAAGAGTGTCGTCTGCTCATGTTTGTCTGGGGCTCTGTATGGGTGAAATTATAAAATTGTTAAAGAATACAAGAAAACATTATTAAAATTTAAAAAAATTGTTAAACAATTGTTAGGCTAATGCATTCTCTTATATATGCGAGGCGACCTATGGTCGACTCGCATATATAAGAGAATGCATTGGCACAGGGTAAAAAAAATATGAGTTACATGTAAATACCAGTTATGTTAACTGGGTTCCAGAATTATCGATATGACAATAATTATGGTTTGGTATAATCATATTTAGCTACACTAGTTATATATACTACTCTCGGTATTCATATAAACGCACCCCCACGTTTATCATTTTTGTCGAAATAATCACACCATATTGTGCTTATTTGGACCCCTACGTTTTGTTATTTCTGGAAGTCACATTTGCAAAAATGATTCCATTTTCTCTTAGTTTCAGCTGCGGGTCATATTGCGACTTAATATCTTCTATAAGTATAAGTACTAGTACGATATATCACAACAGCTCCCTGCCTCACAATTATTGAATATATAACAGTAATTTTAAGATTACCATCTGCTTTGTTTGTTAACATCAATGACATAGTAACTTATCACAATACTCTGCTTTAGGATTATGGCAGAATTTTGTAATTTTGCAGTTATATAGGCGGGTGTCTGGGAGGCAATTTTCTATCAAAATAATCGACATATTAGCCGACCTAATTACATATTATTGACAGGGATTCGCTTCGATTTCAATGTTCTGGTAATATTCTAACCATTGTTACAAGCACGTATTATGCTGTTTGTGTTTCTCAATTATTTGGTATTAATGAAAATCCGAACGAGGTTTTGAGAATAGCTTTAAAGTTCACACCCCTAATTTTATTCCACCCGTTACTATTATTTGATTTTGGGATATTTTCCACCCCCTACTTTTATTCTGCACCCTCCTTTTATTTGGATCCCAAGAGTAATATGGATATAATGGATTTACCGCAACTATAGTTCTCTTTAAATAACAAATTTTAGATAGTTTCCTCGCTATGAAATAATACGTATGAGTTGGAAATCCCGGCCCGGAAACGATTGTATCAACTAATATTGATTTTATTTCGATATTATTGTATTCAATTAATGGGACCTTCTTTTTTCTGTAAATAGAACTGTTAGTGCCACCGCACACGCTGCGATTAAAATCGTAAGTGGGGGAAATCGCAGGAGGAAGCATCTAATGCGCATGCCCACGACAATATCGTAGCCAAATCGTAGCAATCAAGCACTGTTTGATTTTACCAGGAAAATCGTGGCGTGACTTTGGCAACGCGCGCGATCGTAGCTGTCACATGACCACATGTCGCACTGGTCATGTTGTAAATACCACGAAAATCGTAGCTGCAAAGATCGCAGCACCGTAGCGTCTGCGGGCAAGCTACGATTTCTCCACCTACGATTTTCCCCACTTACGATTTTAATCGTAGCGTCTGCGGTGGCACTTATCTAGAGGCCTCCAGCGTGCTGGTCCGAACGAATGCGAGCCGCCAAATGTCTCGATTGATTGTATCTATTGTAATATTAAATGCGAATCAAGTAGATAAGACATAGAGTGTATCATATGCTTATTTTCATAAGTCTGTTGGCGCCGCGCAATAACATAGCCCACCGCCCGTCCTATCATACCAAATTGGTTACTTGGACGTATTTATCCAGATCCAGCAGGGGGGGGGTCGGAAAAAAATTTCAGGCACGTATGGCATTTTTTCCCTTTCGATCATTTTTTGTACCCACCCACCCCCACCGCCAATTTTTTTTCCGTTTTCGGCAGTTTTTTCCGACCATTTTTTGACACCCACCCCCCTTTTAACACTAAAACAGAGATTTGCGGGGGGAAATTCACTGTAAACAACTGTATATGAATTTCTTTGCATACTATTTATCATGGATGTTAACATGGACATGTAAATAGGAATGAGTAATTTTGAGGTCATTCGGCCAAAAAAACATGGCTGCCAGCGGCCATCTTGGATTTCAAAATTTGCAACAAAATACAACACGATAACTGCCTGCAGTCAGTTTACCAGTTAGAATTACATTATTTCTCTCATTCAAACTGATTCAAAGTGGTTTTGAAGCCCAACTCATTGCCAAAACACTAAAAACAAGCAGGAATTTTTTTTTTTAGTTGCGGAAAAAATTGCTTGTTGGTGGCTTTGACCACCCACCCACCCCGGCATACGTGCCGGAAGAAATTTTTTCACCCCCCCAGATTGATTAAAATAACTGAAAATAACTACAAAAACGCAAATAAAAAAGACGGTCGTGAATATCAGGGACCATTATTGAACGGCACAGAGTTATTTTATAACAAACAAAAAATCCAAATAAAATCAATATTAACTGATAGACGCGTTTCTGGGCAGGGGTCTTCGATTCGTATCTATTATTCCATACCCATGAAACTGTATAGATCATGTTGCGGAAGAGATAATCCACCTTGAAACTTACCGGTATTTTGTAGTCACATAAGTTCCTGTTGACTTGTATCTCTGATTAATAACTAGTTCATACTTCTCAATCCGTGTCGAAAGTTCAGGGAAGAAATGCACCATCTCTATGTGTTATATAATTAACCATTTCATGGCGGGAGCTGCACTGGTGCAGCTATATATGCGAGTCTCACGTACGGAGCTTCGGGTATATACAATAATGCACTGGCTTACAATGTCAAGGTAAATATTTTCAGGCCAATATATAAACTTTTGTATCAATATGCAGCAGGCATGCATTCTAATGATTACAATTGTTTATATGTCGGTATTGCAAGATATGATCGAGCTACATCTTTTATAAATTAATTTATTAAAATTCCAAAAATTGATGACCCTCTAGGAGAACAGCCTTTCCCCAAACAAAATAATACATATGCCGGTAGTCCAATGTGGATAAGGTTGGTCAAAATCATACATATGCCGGTAGTCAAATGTGGATAAGGTTAGTCAAAATCATACATGATATGCCGGTAGTCAAATATGGACAAGGTTAGTCAAAATCATACATGATATGCCGGTAGTCAAATATGGATAAGGTTAGTCAAAATCATACATGATATGCCGGTAGTCAAATATGGATAAGGT
The DNA here is from genome assembly GCA_032622095.1 of Siphonodentalium dalli. NCBI lineage: Eukaryota > Metazoa > Mollusca > Scaphopoda > Gadilida > Siphonodentaliidae > Siphonodentalium > Siphonodentalium dalli. The sequence goes on along the minus strand of CP136068.1, from coordinate 162,953,788 downwards.
TAGTCAAAATCATACATATGCCGGTAGTCAAATGTGGATAAGGTTAGTCAAAATCATACATATGCCGGTAGTCAAATGTGGATAAGGTTAGTCAAAATCATACATATGCCGGTAGTCAAATATGGATAAGGTTAGTCAAAATCATACATATGCCGGTAGTCAAACATGGATAAGGTTAGTCAAAATCATACATATGCCGGTAGTCCAATGTGGATAAGGTTAGTCAAAATCATACATATGCCGGTAGTCAAATATGGATAAGGTTAGTCAAAATCATACATATGCCGGTAGTCAAATGTGGATAAGGTTAGTCAAAATCATACATATGCCGGTAGTCAAATATGGATAAGGTTAGTCAAAATCATACATATGCCGGTAGTCCAATGTGGATAAGGTTAGTCAAAATAATACATATGCCGGTAGTCCAATGTGGATAAGGTTAGTCAAAATAATACATATGCCGGTAGTCAAATGTGGATAAGGTTAGTCAAAATCATACATATGCCGGTAGTCAAATATGGATAAGGTTAGTCAAAATCATACATATGCCGGTAGTCAAATGTGGATAAGGTTAGTCTAAATCATACATATGCCGGTAGTCAAATGTGGATAAGGTTAGTCAAAATCATACATATGCCGGTAGTCAAATGTGGATAAGGTTAGTCAAAATCATACATATGCCGGTAGTCAAATGTGGATAAGGTTAGTCAAAATCATACATATGTCGGTAGTCAAATGTGGATAAGGTTAGTCAAAATCATACATATGCCGGTAGTCAAATGTGGATAAGGTTAGTCAAAATCATACATATGCCGGTAGTCAAATGTGGATAAGGTTAGTCAAAATCATACATATGCCGGTAGTCCAATGTGGATAAGGTTAGTCAAAATCATACATATGCCGGTAATCAAATGTGGATAAGGTTGGTCAAAATCATACATATGCCGGTAATCAAATGTGGATAAGGTTGGTCAAAATATATAATTGATTCATTTATTACACACATTGAACATTAATTAGTTTCAATGTATGTAGCAATTATTTCCTCCGAAACCTGGGCACAACTTCTGATCGAGCATTTCTGCTCCAAGCCAGGTAAACGGTATACATAATAATACTAATAATTACAATTATTGAGCGCCTATCCTCGTTAGAGCCCTAAGCGCGTGCAGGCGAGTCACTAGCTATAATACAGTACAAAGTGGCTCCTTGAATGTGACTAACACAGTATGATATCTGAACCGCAGCTGCACATTGCAATATTTTTAATAGTGATCTTACAGGAAGGGAGATAACTTGTGCTCCTTTGTTAGCCGCTTCATTCACTAGATTCCGCGCTCGAGCTAAGTTGTCTTGTTTGTCAGAATTTACTGCAAGCTGAATAAGTCCCAGCCTGAAGGCTGCAAAAATTTAAAAAAATCCATTAATGAAGCGAGTCAAATAACAACATCAATGTATTTTCGCACTGATTAGCATATTACAGGGATTAGCAACCACCTTATTGTTTATTTAAGAAATTAATGTAGTGTGTGTTATTTGGGATATGGTGCGGTGTACGTTGGGACACATTGTGGGAACTGCAAAGCGGTTCCCAATAAGTGTTCCCACAACGCCCAAAGCGCCGTAACCCCCGATAACTCATACACCCACTACATTCATTTCTTCAATTTATATAGCTTTTTGATGATTTATTCCCATAAAAAGCTGAGTATATTTTTATTTATTTTCACAAAATCTGCCGAGAATTTGAGACTAGCCTAAGCAGGACATTAAGTCAGACCAATATAAGATTTTCAAGCACTTAGCAACGACGACGTGATATCGATATAAATAACTGGCTTCAGATGGAATTCGGCTGAACTTTGCAAATCCGCCCATGATTCTGCTGACCGCTTTTAGTGATTAGGTCAAATTATGTCAACGTGTGTTATTGTGGTATGATGACCAATCACCGAACAGGATTTAGTGTAACACGGATGGGTTGTAACACGGATGGGTTGTAACACGGAGTAACACGGATGGGTTGTAACACGGATGGGTTATGTAAATATTAGGTGTTGTTATATAACTATCCAGCGGCGAATCGCTAGAAAATCATTCGCTACGAATTACCAGAAATGCACGTGGATTACCATAAAACTATTTTCTATATATATGACTTAAAGCCACATAGAGATTTGCCCTACAAAATACACATAATAATATTCGCTTTTATAATAATATGCTTTGAGATAAACACATGAAACATCTACCCTCCCTCGTGTATAACTATACGCTCTCATAGCTTTCGAGATGTAGAGAGAGTGGTTTGGGGTGGCTGGCCCCGGGATTGTCGAAAGGGCCGATAGGCCCTCTCCTTAATCCCTCATGCCTTTGCCTTTATTTAGAACAAGAAAAAAAGAAGAAAAAAAAACACACACAAATTTTGACATAATCAATAAGGTTTCTTCTTTTTTTGTTGTTTCTCTGTCCCTAGTGGACGTGCTGCTGGTTTCGAAGGAGTAGGTGGATAGTAGACGTGCGTTTCTTTTACTCCAGCATCATTCCGGGTGGAATGTCGGAATTTTCTGTCAGCTGGATCGGCCGCATCTGCACCCTCGTAGATCTTTCTTTCGAGGATGAGGGCTTTGTCAGCTTTTGTGCATAGATATTGGAGTTTGTATAGGAGGTCGCTGTGCAGGCGGTCGAGTCTTCATTCTTTGACTCCCTCTCCCGGGGGGGGGGGGTGACACCGGCTGCTCTTCGTACTTCGGTGTCATCTGTGGATACGGTGGTGGTCGACCAATCTCCATTTCCGAGTCCACAGGGGAGCCTTGGTGGTGACGCCAGCAGGGACGTCCGGTAGATCCATGGAGTCCCTGCTAGATGGTCCTGTCCCGGGCAGTAGACCTCTGGATGCCAGCATCTTCTGTCCGGAATTCTACGCAGAGGACCAGAGAGCCCCTGTCAGTCTGGAGAGACCAACTGACAGCATTCACAATCCGGCTCCTCTGCACAGCAGCTAACGCGGCGTCAGGGATTAGCTCCATAATCTGTCTTAAGCCTAATCCAAAACCGTCTCACTCAAGTCGGCATTAGCACGAGGGCAGCTGCTTTCGAGATGGGGCTGTTTTGTATTGATATACTCACAGTGTTAACAGAAGTGAACGTCAATATTCGGTAAACTGTTTCAACAAATGATGCTCGCTTCGATCAGATTCGATGAGGGCGTTTTCGTCTTGTATATCCAAATGGTATCACAAAACATGATTCGTACACATGGAATATAAGTAGTGGCTCACTTTGTCAGGTCGGAGCGATTATCATTTTGTTTATCGCGTTTAATTCGTCCCACCAATAAAGAAATATTTATTTATTTACAACTGCGTATACTTCATATGTTATAGCATGAAACATAAACATCATAAACACATTAGTTCGAAAAAATAAAAGACGACAATTGTGTTTTACATAGAGATGTATCAATCAATCAATCAATCAAGTTTATCATATCTTCATGAAGATACATATGTTTTAAAGATATGTCCAGGTGCTCCTCTGGACAGGCTAATCATTTTCAGTTTAAAAGAAATGATGTTATGCTAGTATAGCAGCTACATGTGGCAGACACAGCGATATTTTGAGCTGTTTATGTTAGGCGATGAGTCTGTTCTAAACAAATTAAAGAAATCCTCTGTATAGGGCAGATATATATACTCTTGTCAGATGTCACTATTGGAGGATCCTGAAATGGCATGTGCTACGGACTGCGTTTTCCTTTATCTCAGAAGTAACCATATTTGATTGAACACTGTGACCACTATTTTTGAACAGGCCTGCTCTACATTTCCATATCTCTTGGCAACTGTAACTTTTTTTGTGGAAACTATATTGAATGGGACAGACTAAATCGTGTTATAATATATACATGAGCCATTCTAATATGCAATCCTCTGACGATTCAATGTCCCTCGGTTTGAATGAATATATGTATCTCTTAAATAGATTGATATAAATATACTTTTAATGCTTTATTCTATGTATATGTGTTGCTAGATCATTATAGGAATGCCCTGATTTGCATCCCCATATAAATATGACAGTTGAGAAGATAGTATTGTTCAAGTGACTTAATTCGGTCACCATTTGTCGAGATTGTGAAATTTGAATGCCAAAAACTCCTTATAACGACATGGAGATGGCCTGGGAGATGACTATGTAATTTTGTTGGATATCGGCGAATTGGACAATCTTATAAATGAAAGTGAATCTCCTCTCGCCATCCGTGACCCAAACGACCCCATTTAATTCATCATATCATTAGAGAAGAACGTGCATGAGTTTGGTGGAATCAGTGCTAAATATATTTGGATCAACTTTGGTGCAACTCCACTCATGCATGACTTGAACCGTGCCACTTTTGTCATATTTAAACCACGTCTATTAGACTCATGCATGCATTATATAATGGAGATTATTGTATATAAGTTTGGTGATAATCGGCAACTAAACAAATTCTTATCATAGTTATTACCCCCCCCCCATCTCTCATCCAAAACGGCACCAATTTTGCGTATTTAAATCACACGTTTATATTCCTCGTATCAAGGAGAAGACTAATATATCAATTTCGTCGAAATCTGCGCTAATATAGCCATCCCCTGACACCAACAACGTCACTTTAGAAAATATTAACCTGCACCATTATCTTACTCGTAAAGGGTTACCCCTGTTAGACCGCCTTGGTGCCATCTCGATTGTACCCTTAAAGTTATATATAGAACGCAGACAGACATTCGCAAATATTTGATTCATTGTATCATTTGAGAAGAACGTGTATGAGTTTGATGGTAATTGGCACTAAACATATTTTTATAAGTTTTTAGTGACCCTCCTGTCCCTATATCGGATTCAAGCGGCGCCACTTTTGACATCATTAAACCACACACTTAGACTCATTATAGAGATGAATATATATATAATTTATTAAAATTGGCGAGTATACAAATTCGTATCAAATTTAGGGCCACCATTGCATATATCTCACCAAAAAGCCACCAATTTGGCGCATTTAAACCACATGATTAGATTATTCGTATCACGGAGAAGAATATGCATCAATCAGGTGGAAATCGGCGCTAAACTTATTGTTTATCAATGTGTGTGTCCCTCTCACCACCTAGGCACCCCTGACTCGAATGGCCCCACTTTTGACATCTTTAAACCACACACTTAGACTCCTGATATCAGGGGATTATTATTTGTAAGTTTGGTGCTAATCCGCGACTAAACAATTTTTTATCAAATTTAGTGATAAACCCCACCCCACCCCACCGAAATATCTCACCAAAGCATCTCTCACCAATATGACGTCTTAAAAATCACACGATTAGATTCCTCATATCATGGATAAGAATGTGTATCTATTTGGTGGAAATTGGCGCTAAAAATATGTTGTATCCATTTTGGTGCCCCTCTCCCTTTCAGTGCACCCTGACTCGAATGACCCCACTTGTGACAGCTTTAAGCCACGCCGTTAGACACCTCATACCATGGGGATGAATTTGTATAAGTTTCGTGGCAATCGGCGACTAAACCAATTCTTATCAGATTTAGTACCCACCCACCGCCCCCTCTAATATCTCATCCCAACGACACCATTTTGGCGTCTTTAAATCACACAATAATATTCCTTGTATCATGGAGAAGACCTCAGAAGAATGTGCATCAATTTGGTGGAATTCGGCGCTAAAATTATTTTGATCAATTTTGGTGCACCTCTCCCCTTCCGGGCATCCCTGACGCGAACGGCGCGACGTTTGACATATTTAAACCACACCATTAGATTCCTCATATTATGGGGATGATTATATATAAGTTTGGTGGCAATCGGCGCCAATTTTTTGTCTGCCCCTCTCCCTTTTCTACCCTTGACAACAACGGCGTCACTTTAGAAAATTCTAACCCTCGCCATTATCTTTCTCGTAAAAAGTTACCCCTATTAGACCCCTTTTGTGCCATCTAGGTGGTCCCCTGTGAATTTCTATAGAACACAGACAGACAGACATTCGCAAATATAGATCAATTTTGGTGCCCCTCTCCCCTTCCGGGCATCCCTGACGCGAACGGCGCGACGTTTGACATATTTAAACCACACCATTAGATTCCTCATATTATGGGGATGATTATATATAAGTTTGGTGGCAATCGGCGCCAATTTTTTTCTGCCCCTCCCCCTTTTCTACCCCTGACAACAGCGGCGTCACTTTAGAAAATTCTAACCCTCGCCATTATCTTTCTCGTAAAAAGTTACCCCTATTAGACCCCTTTTGTGCCATCTAGGTGGTCCCCTGTGAATTTCTATAGAACACAGACAGACAGACATTCGCAAATATAGATATATAAATTATATATATAGATTATACAAGTTATTACGTTATTCCGTCACATTATCACCCCCGCGTTTCGCTGAAAATTTGGGTAATCATGACGGTGGGGTGAGTGGGGGTAGCATGAACGGAATGGTGGGTATTTGTGCAGGATATTATTATTATTGTATCCGACAACTGGTATCGTTCTTTCATCCATATAATCTCACAAATCCATATTTATAATCGTCATCCCCCTACGTTTCGCTATATATGTAAAACTTTATGAATCGGGCCGTGGGGATACTTTAACAAAATGACAGATATTTATCTCAGAAACGGCGCGTCATTCAATCAGAACCGTCTTATCTCCCCGGGTTTCGCTGCAAACTTGTGAATCTGGCGGGGGTGGATTAGCATATATATATACTTGAACGGAATGGTGTGCATAATTATATAGGCTATGTATAATATATGCAAAATATTTATGACGGACCCAAAATATCTCGAAATGGATGCCGAGCCTATATAGGTCATTCCACAATAACCAGGCCGCGTGGGGCGCGGTGTTCACCATATAACGTGAACAGAATAGCGGATCTTAACTCGTTCACTGCCGATCGTGACTACAGTCGAATTACACATACACTGCCGATAGCGACTTGAGTCGAAATCGGGTACATACTGCCAGCAGGACGGGTACATGTGGTGTAAATATGGCCGTCCAGTGAATATAACGCATACGCGTTCCAGTGATGGGCACATACATGTACACATGATATTTGTTATAAGTTCCAGACTATATAACACCAGGAAAAGTGTGAGATAGTGCAGATAAGAGGCAGTCTCTGCATGTATATAGGACTGTATAACGTGAACCGTTATATAAGGGCACTTGGTCACGTGGTCTTTTCATAGGTCACGTGTGTATCTCTAGCTATCACATTTTTACCAATAATATAAAATGGAAACTCAAATACAACAACCTACCTAATATGATATGTTCATCAAATGCTTATAACACAATGAAGTCGGAAAATACCCAAAACATACGGCCATACTGGTGTTATATGTAGATCCAAGATGGCCACCAAGGTCACGTGACCAATTTGATGTGGCCAATGTGGCTCCAACATATCAATATGTCTATATGGTCCAACAACATAAGTCAGACATTTACGATATATCGAAATGTTAATGCATTAACCACACCTATACATGTATGTACATGGGATATGCGACTACTCACGCATAAGTTTATGATAATAACCACGGTCATGTGACCTATTCAAATATGGGTATATATATAGCACATTTTGTACGGGTATGGGTCCCTCCCTGAAAGATGACAACTAACGTGATAAATAAATGTTGAGAATGACCAATTTCTGGCAATAAAATTATTTTCTGCTTCTATAGCACACATAATCACATATATACCCATATATGCATGAATAGGCATCAAACACAGCCATTAGTGTGTAAACCAAGATGGCCACCACGATCACCTGACATATATGGTGGTGGCGTGAGTGGCTATGAACTTGCGATGCCTATGTGTAGTCACATATGAAGTTTCAACACATTATTCCAAGCGATACTTGAGATGCCCTATGTTACTTATATATACACCCACAATGCTTGTATATATACATGTATTGTTTGCTTGTGGGGAATCCGTCTGTGGTGCTGAGTGGTAGTGAAAGGGGATCTTAACGGTGGCCGAGTATTGTGGTGTAGTGTTCGCTTTGGGTGATCTTTATCGTGTGTGTTATCCAAGCAACGACAACCCAGGCTAGGTGCCATGCGTATTTAATTCTGAAAACGCCTGTCTGAATTCATTCATGCAAGCTTTAAGATACATAATCCGAATTAATGCTCACAAATTACTGTTTCTTTGGCTTCGATATCGGGGTTAAAAAATATTTAATTCGAGTCGAGGAACCCATCCAACAAAGCTCAGAGTTATCATATATCGATTATTAAATCTCTATTTTTCACCATCTGCAATTTTTGGCGGCCTAGCAAATATTCGACAAGCCAACCGGCATACTTTCGATACCAAATTGCGTTGATCGAACACAACGTTGATAACGTTTTTTGTTATACTAGAGTTGACAGTGGTTAGCATTATTTTCAGGTGATTAATCGATTCTGATAAGGAATGCGTCTTTTGAGGAAATGTTCTGTTGTTGTTGGAATCTGATGATACGGGAACCATCGTATCGGATTGTGTGCCTTTAAGAATTGACATTCCGCCTGAGTAACCTTCGGCTCCGGCGAAGCGATCAATACATTTCGGTGATTGGCACACAATGCGAAGTCGGCCCAAAACGAAACACAACTGAGATGATAGGCTGATCCCATACATAGCCGACTATACCATATACATTCGCTGACATGAAATAAAAAAACAATTGTTTCGTTTGAGAACACTAACTTTTTGCTGTGGGGGCAGCCATTTCGTTATCATGTGACATAAATATCACATGATAACGAAATGGAAGACGTTTCGTACCATATAGTACCGTACTTCATAAATCGCATTCAGTTGTGATCAGTTTTTGTCAACTTTCACCACTTCAAGCAGGGACGCCGGAAAATGAAAAAGGCAGGGGCGGGTGGGTAGAAAATAGTCATACCCAATACGCTGTGTTGCTCATACAAGTTTGTACATACATCTTGTACTATGCATGCAATTGCCAATATGTAAATCTACACCACGTAGCCTGTGTTGAATATCTCTTCCGTTGCCACCCGCCACCACAGACTTACCCCCCAGTGCCACGCATTCTGTACATACATCCATGTATTTCAGGTATATATGGGTAATACATTATATCTCAAGCAGTTTCTAATATAATTAGTTGAAACTTCACATGTATATAGACATAGGTATACCCTGTCGAATGCCACCGTGGACACGCCCACCAAGGTCACGTGACATTGGCGGCCATCTTGGATTAGTGGCTATTTGCCTGTATATGTACATTTTGTGTGGGTATGAATGGGTGTGTTGTTTGTTTTCTAATTTTCAACCCAATTATACGATGTCCAACAGTAAGGTACACGGGAGCTACCTATATGAACCCACTTTGGACATAAAATAGATCACGTGACCTTGGCGTCCATTTTGGATTTATGCAAGTTGCCACCTATTTGTAGCAAAATGGGATACAATGGCGCACTTTGCTGAGTTCGTGCTTTTGTTGCTTGAATATTCCCTGATAGGTACAATTCCAAATATAGATATATATATAACCATACCCATATGTATATATACCTGCAGGGGGACATATGACCCTGCTCCGCCCCTTATAAGTCACGTGATCTTGGCGGCCATCTTGAATTTCAGGAAAATTGGGTTTTACGATGATTTATGTGAATTATATGGGTCACGCGGGCGTACGCATGGTCAACTCACCAGCATAATTGATTTACTTGCCTGTTATCACCACTGGAAAACGATACAATAGACAAAGGTTGTTCAAAACCAGTAAAGGTGTATTATAAATAATAGGTATAAGTATCTTATGCGCCCGCGCAAGCGACCCTCGATCATTAGAGTATAGAGGTTATAGTTACCCACCCGCCACCCTATCCCGCCACCCATAGGATCTTATGCGCCGCAGGGGCCCATATAGAGGCTACTGCCCACATAAATAATAGGTATAATTATCTTATGCGCCGCAGGTGCCCCTCGATCATTAGAGTATAAAGGTTAGTTACCCACCCACCACCCCATCCCGCCACCCATAGTATCTAATGCGCCGCAGGCGCCCCTATAGAGGCTACTGCCCACATAATTAATAGGTATAAGTATCTTATGCGCCGCAGGCGCCCCTCGATCATTAGAGTATAGAGGTAATAACAATAACTTCTTCAGTCCTGAGTCTTTTGCGAGCAGCCATTTTCGACTGATAACCACGTGCTAACAACAATGGCGCAATATTCCGGCTCTGACTGTACTCCCATAACGTCAGAAATAGCATGACCTTGAGGACATTGTCGCTTTAAATTGTTCGCGCGCAACAGTACTACAGATAAATACATTGTACACTGTCAAACATGCCGGAAAGAATAGAGTTATATCCCATAGATTAGACTACATACCAAATTCGCAAAAATGCGCGATTGGCAGCGTCTCCGACGTTCGCATTTATGCGCGTTTGGCAGCGAAAGAGATATACATGTAGGAGAATCCCATGTGCTTGAAAATAGTAATCTTTGTTTTAATTACTGCCTTCTTATCTGGCAGTTCTGCAGTGTGTCTTCTACCGACAGACTGGAGAAAGTTCAGGAGAGGGCCTTTCGTTTTTATCTATAACGACTATACATCTGATTATGACTTTCTCGTAAAGCTTGCAAACTGTGAGCATCTACATCTCCAAAGACTCAGACTTATGGCACTCACAGTTTTCACAATACAAAATGGAAACTCAAATACAGCAACCTACCCAATATGATATGTTCATCAAATGCTTGTAACACAATGAAGTCGGAAAATACCCAAAACATGCGGCCATACTGGTGATATATGTACATTTAGATCCAAGATGGCCACCAAGGTCACGTGACCAATTTGATGTGGCCAATGTGGCTCCAACATATCAATATGTCTATATGGTCCAACAACATATGTCAGACATTTACGATATATCGAAATGTTAATGCATTAACCACACCTATACATGTATGTACATGGGATATGCGACTACTCACGCATAAGTTTATGGTAATAAAACCACAGTCATGTGACCTATTCAAATATGGGTATATATAGCACAGTTTGTACGGGTATGGGTCCCTCCCTGAAAGATGACAACTAACGTGATAAATAAATGTTGAGAATGACCAATTTCTGGCAATAACATTATTTTCTGCTTCTATATATAGCACACATAATCACATATATAAACATACCCATATATGCATGAATAGGCATCAAACACAGCCATTAGTGTGTAAACCAAGATGGCCACCAAGGTCACCTGACATATATGGTGGTGGCGTGAGTGGCTATGAACTTGCGATGCCTGTGTAGTCACATATGAAGTTTCAACACATTATTCCAAGCGATACTTGAGATACCATATGTTACTTATATATACACCCACAATGCTTGTATACATATATTGTTTGCTTGTCAGTGGGGAATCCGTCTGTGATGCTGAGTGGCAGTGAAAGGGGATCTTAACGGTGGCCGAGTATAGAGGTGTAGTGTTCGCTTTGGGTAATCTTTATCGTGTCACAGTGTGTTATCCAAGCAACGACAACCCAGGCTTGGTGCCATGCGTATTTAATTCTGAAAACGCATGTCTGAATTAATTCATGCAAGCTTAAAGATACATAATCCGAATTAACGCTCATAAATTACTGTTTCTTTGGCTTCGATATCCGGGTTAAAAAATATTTAATTCGAGGAACCCATCCATCAAAGCTCAGAGTTATCAGATATCGATTTTATTAAATCTCTATTTTTCACCATCCGCAATTTTTGGCGGCCTAGCAAATATTCGACGAGCCAACAGGCATACTTTCGATACCTAATTGCGTTGAACACAACGTTGATAACACGTTTTTTTATATACTAGAGTTGACAGTGGTTTATAGCATTATTTTGAGGTGATTTTAATCGATTCTGATAACTAATGCGTCTTTTGAGGAATTGTTCTGTTGTTGTTGGAATCTGATGATACGGGAACCATCGTATCGGATTGTGTACCGGTACCTTTAAGAATTGACATTCCGCCTGAGTGACCTTCGGCTCCGGCAAAGCGATCAATACATTTCGGTGATTGGCACACAATGCGAAGTCAGCCCAAAACGAAACACCACTGAGATGATAGGCTGATCCCATACATAGCCGACTATACCATATACATTCGCTGACATGAAATAAAAACTTTTTGCAGTGGAGGCAGCCATTTCGTTATCATGTGACATTTGACACGGAAGCCGTTTCGTACCATATATGACTTCGTAAATCGCATTCATTTGTGATATGTTATTGCCAACGGTCACCAACGTCAATCAGGGACGCCGGAAAATGAAAAAGGCATGGAGTAGGTTGGTAGAAAATAGGCATACCCAATATGATATGTTGCTCGTAATAGTTTCTACATACACCTTGTTCTATGCTTGCAATTGTCCATATGTAAATGTATATTGTAGCTTGTGTTGCATATAGGAGAATCACATGTGCTTGGAAATAGTACTTTGTTACACAAGACATCAACAGCATGACAATGAATATCGGAGGTATATTTGAATTTCCAAGTTACTCACCAGTTAATTGTGTGACATGGCTATAATGACTATTTATTATAGTGTATTGTTTATTAAGCACACCGTAAATATGATAATACAAATATAAATTTGTGAATACAAATATATATAGTAATAATAAAATAAGAGCATGTCGATTTTCCAAAAATAGAAAGAGTCATAAGAGTTAAACATTGAATATAGTTTTGTTCAAATAATGAGTTGAAAGCCTTCATATACCGAATCACCGGGATACACAGTGGATCACCGGCATTCGATCACCGCGAAACTCGTATATATATCAAGGAAATGTTAACAGACAGACCCAACGTGAATCGCATTGCATTTTCCACAATTGTCTTTTGTATTTGGTTTCATTAAACTTCATTGAAACAAAAGACAACCTATTGATGTATAATAATATATTTATATACAAACTAGCTGATACAGGCTATATTGTTAAACAGGAGCTTTAATATTTCGCCCCTTTGCAGGGGGGGGGGGGGGGGGGGGTCGGAAAAAATTTCAGGCACGTATGGCATTTTTTCCCTTTCGATCATTTTTTGTACCCACCCACCCCCACCGCCAAATGTTTTTCCGTTTTCGGCAGTTTTTTCCGACCATTTTTTGACACCCACCCCCCTTTTAACACTAAAACAGAGATTTGCGGGGGGAAATTCACTGTAAACAGCTGTATATGAATTTCTGTGCATACTATTTATCATGGATGTTAACATGGACATGTAAATAGGAATGAGTCATTTTGAGGTCATTCGGCCAAAAAAACATGGCTGCCAGCGGCCATCTTGGATTTCGCGCACTTTTTGATTATTTACAAATATTTAAAGGCACGGGCGGCGTTCGTTGCAGAAATATTCATATTTGTTCAAATCGCCATCAACGGAAGGAATATTAAAAATATATATAGTTTTGTTCATATGCCAAACATAATCAGCGCGTAAATAGTATATTGTCGTCAAGACGTACGATGGTGTACGTAAACAATAGCCTGCTCGTGCTACATAATTTTTGCTTCTGTGTACATAACACAGCGCAATTCTATTGGTTAATCACACACAAATGATATGAACGCTCTTTATTATTTCCATATCAGGAAAACAGTAATAAATAACGCTATTTATGTTTACCATATCCGGATCTGAACAAATTAAAGCCAGGTTCTGTAACGTTTTTTGCTTTTGTTTACATAACAAAGGAAAAACATTTGACAACATACTGTTTATGCCATATTTCTGATTGATATAAGCACAAAGTATGTCTATATTTTACTATTCTTTCTGTTTATGGCGGTTTTTGACGGAGCTGAATATTTTAACAGCATACCCACTGCCAACGCCGACCGTATCTTTGAATAAAAAATAATTATTGATTTTTTTTAGATTAAACTCCTTGCTCAAGTTAAAGTCACTTGGCGGTTTGAAAGTCCAAATTATGATCGCTTCTGTTACAGCGCGGCCCGGTTACCCGGAATGGCGCATAATATTCGGGCCTAAAATAAAACCTAAACATTTTTAAAAGAAAACATACATGTAAAATTGTTTGCTATCATCCACATTACGAAAATCCACAAAGTCATCCTTCAGGAAATAACACGTGGACTATAAAAATTACGAAAAAGCTCATAAACGGGAGCATTCTTAATTATCATCCGATGCTGGGCGAGAAGCGTTATACGACGCAATCATTGGAATTGTTAAGCTTCCTCTTTTGAAAGTCGATATCTGGCCATCACAACTTCCTATTAATAGAATCAGGGTACGATCTAATTTGTTACCGTGTTAGAAACTTTATGCATGCTACATGTGTATTATAAATGTAACAGTACGGGACTTTATGCATGATACATGTGTATTATGAATGTACGAGCATTACATGTCACGAAAAGACGCGTTGATGTCACACATAAACACAACTTTGAACAAACAAATAGCTATTGGAAAGAAAAAAGAGCGTTCCGTGTCAATCAATTCCTGATATGGTAGAAAAAAAGAGCGTTTGGTTCACGGATGTGTGAACAATTTATAACAGTTTGAAAATGGCTATGCACATGTAATGTATTTTTCGGTGCATAATGACACCTGTATATCAATATTTCGTGTATTTGTCAAACTATCTTATACCTCCTTCCATATTACGTAGACATTTAATTTGGAAGCTCGAATGAGCGGGCCCGTTTAATTTTCATACAATTTAAAACCCACCGGCGTGTTATCCCTTTGTCCTGACACGGCTCTTATCTGGCAGAAAGCTCAAGCGTTTTGATCGCATGAGCATTATTTTAACGCCAACAGTCATTCTTTTTTAAGAATGCCCGTGGGCATTATTTTTTAAGAATGCCCGTGGGCATTATTTTTTACGAATACGCGAGGGATTAAATCGACTGAGGGACGTCATAGAGTGGCTCCTCCCCCAATCATGTATGTTGAGTCAAGAGCCTATCGGCAAGCTTAAAGGTACTTAATGCGATCGGGCACTCATAAGTTACTATTTCTTTGGCTTCGGGGATAAAATGGTTGATTCGAGACGAGTAAGCCTACCTATCAACGCTCATAGTGATCAGATTGTTTTTTGAAGTTTTGTTATTTCAATTGTTTCTGGCCCAGTACTTGATCGGATTACTTGATCGGATTGAATACCTCTAATTTGTCTGAGCTAATTAAAACTGACAAATATTTAGCGATTTTGATTTTATATTGTCAAAAAATAAAATAAAATTTCTTCAAACTTTGATACAAAAACACCAACAGCTATTTGGACTTACTATTTAGAAAAGTCCACAGGCAGGCTAAAACACACATATATAACATCTAAATACGTCCCTAAGTCGGTCAAATAAACACAAAACCGTTTAACACAGATTTTAACTATATATACCCGTTCCGTAATAACATTGTATTTTATAGCAGGTAAAGGTCCTAACTCGAGTTTGCATGGTTTGGGGGACTTGAATTAATCGATTGTACTATAATGCGTCGCTTGGAATTTCATTGATGTTGGCTCACAAAGCTACACAAATCTTGCAACCCCGAGCTGGGGATTTATTTTCCAGGAACAGTATTAACACATAAATATATTCCCTGCGTGGTTTGTTCAATCTTCAACCCCGTCAGAAGATAATAGAAAAGGTTCACAGGGGTTGAACATATGGAAAATGATATATACAGGGGTATATAGCCAGAGTAAAGATTCATGGTATGATCAAACATGTGGGCCGAACTTGAACATTTTAGGGTGAACATACGTAAGGCGTTCGCATTGGTCTGTAAAATCATTATCACCAAGAGAAAATATTGAACAATTGATTGGTTTTATTCTTGTGTTGATTGTCGATAAGACATGGATAAAGTGATCATGCGTTTTTTTTTACTTTTCTTGAAGCACGAGTCGTTTTACAATCAATACAATCTATTTGGTAAATGGTCAACAGAACCGAGATTAAGCAATATTTGGCGATAAAATGACTAGCAATGTTACAGTACTGTTCACATAAGTATGCAAAATGCATGGAAAGTGTCGTTGTTGAACATCAGCGATCCAGTTAAAACGAGGTTTTGGTGTTTGAAAAAAAATTGTGTGCACATTTACTCACTGCGAAAACCCCATGTTTAATGCTGGCATACAACATTCCATTATCAACTGAATTTAAAAACAAAACAAAACAAATCGAGGCCTGAGTTTTCATGGAGTTAGACTTTTTTTTATAGATGCTAGGATTTTACAGATTTCAGGCTCATGTCTCAAATTGTTTCATGATTCCTCCCCACAATTGGTACAGTTAATAAATTCCAAACCACGGGGTGGGAGCAAATGAAATTACACGACATTGCGAGCTCGGTCTGGTTAAAAGGGGCGGGATGCAGCCGAAAAATCACAGGAGCCCTCTAGCCACGTCGCTGATGACTAATCAACTATATATTGGAACGATATATAATCACTATTTACGCGATTGTATGCCGTTTCGAAGAAAAGATAATACATGCTATACATTTGCGCACTAACCATTTGTTAACTTCTGTGGGTGATACTTAAAGGTACATGTAAGGTCATCGTGGTGAGTGAATATTTGGAAATCACACGTTGGGAAATTGCTAACAACGGGGGTGGCCCATGTCGTGTAAGAATTGTCCAATAACTGGAAATGTTATGATACTTTTCAGGTTGAAACATCATGAAGGGGGTTGGTGTGCGAAATTAAATTGTCATGTTGTTCTGAGTCACGTCTAGCCACGCCCCTGTGTATAAACCATAGGATGATACTTAAAATTCAAGCAAGTACATCATGGATAAAGTGATCATGCGTTTTTGTTTTACATTTCTTGAAGCACGAGTCGTTTTACAATCGATACAATCTATTTGGTAAATGGTCAACAGAACCGAGATTAAGCAATATTTGGCGATAAAATGACTAGCAATGTTACAGTACTGTTCACATAAGTATGCAAAATGCATGGAAAGTATTGTTGTTGAACATAAGCGATCCAGTTAAAACGAGGTTTTGGCGTTTGAAAAAAAATTGTGTGCACATTTACTCACTGCGAAAACCCCATGTTTAATGCTGGCATACAACATTCCATTATCAACTGAATTTAAAAACAAAACAAAACAAATCGAGGCCTGAGTTTTCATGGAGTTAGACTTTTTTTTATAGATGCTAGGATTTTACAGATTTCAGGCTCATGTCTCAAATTATTTCATGATTCCTCCCCACAATTGGTACAGTTAATAAATTCCAAACCACGGGGTGTGAGCAAATGAAATTACACGACATTGCGAGCTCGGTCTGGTTAAAAGGGGCGGGATGCAGCCGAAAAATCACAGGAGCCCTCTAGCCACGTCGCTGGTGACTAATCAACTATATATTGGAATGATATATAATCACTATTTACGCGATTGTATGCCGTTTCGAAGAAAAGATAATACATATTATACATTTGCGCACTAACCATTTGTTAACTTCTGTGGGTGATACTTAAAGGTACATGTAAGGTCGTCGTGGTGAGTGAATATTTGGAAATCACACGTTGGGAAATTGCTAACAACGGGGGTGGCCCATGTCGTGTAAGAATTGTCCAATAACTGGAAATGTTATGATACTTTTCAGGTTGAAACATCATGAAGGGGGTTGGTGTGCGAAATTAAATTGTCATGTTGTTCTGAGTCACGTCTAGCCACGCCCATGTGTATAAACCATAGGATGATACTTAAAATTCAAGCAAGTACATCATGTAGGTTTCTTTCTGATAATAATTGGAAATTCAAAATACCCCATACAATTGAACACTATAATACTTCTATGCATGCATATTCTACACAAGACAACAATGGGAAAGAATCAGTAAACCCGTTTATGCAAGCTTCTTGTGTGCTTTCGATTTATTAATAATGAGACAGTTTTACCAGGTATCGTGTTGTTGGCGCCAGGATATTCGAAAAATCACATTGTATAAAGAGCGTTTTTACATCATTACCATTATTTTTCATGTTTTATTTCCTGATAAATTATTATGGAATGTTAACGTATTTGATGTCGAATTAGATGAGGCATCTTTAAATCAAGAAAGAAAAAAAATAAACAAACACAATTGGATAGTAATATATTGCTCACATATACAGTGTCCGAATCCATGGCGCAACGACAAACTTCGGAAGAAACGTCCCTCAACTGGCGAGTCCTAATTCGAATTAAATAATAATTGAAATGTGTTGCTTTTCGGCGTGGACAACACGGACATCACAAACTGTCAGTGCTGAACTGTAGGCGTGTACTCTGGTAATCAAGGCAGAGATGTGGGTCAGACAAAATGGATAGTTGGCTCCAATGACAATTCAATGAGTGGGTTTTAAGTCAGATAATATTCTCAGCGTCGGGAATTCGGTAAAGAATAGACTCGGGCAAGCCCTCGTCTATTCTTTTACCGAACTCCCTCTGCTTCGAACATTATCCTTTACATAATCAGGGGAATTCACATGTTTCCTTGCATGTGACCGGCATTCCATATGGTAAAGTGTAAATGTAGCTCACATAGTTCTGATTGCTACTCGCAGTCTATACCCGGGTGCTGTAGTTGGGACAATGGAGCTTTCCACAGAGATCATGCCCACAGCGGTAGTATCCCCCCACTTGTAATACGACTTATTTAATATAAATATTGTCTGTTACGCGAGATCGACTTTCCGAAGTGAACACATCAGCACTTGCACTAGGCGACACCGACTCATGTTTATGATTCGTGCAAATTTTGATCTTTTAAACAGTTTGATTAAAAACAATTATTTCTATTCAACTTTTTATTTTTTTGTTAGTTTGTACTCTGATCTGCTCTTTGAATTTGTTTTTAATTTAATCTAAAAAAAAATTCAATCAAAGAATTATATATATATTTCGCGAAACTCCCGATCTTATCGAGAATACTGAACGATTCATTTTCAACGTCTTTCACAACCTCGTCACGAACTGATCCCTTCTTCTTAGCATAATATGCTTTTGTGTCCTCCTTTTCCTTCTCCATGACATCCAATTGTCGCTCAACTTCTTCTATTTTCTGCTGCATCCTCGCTCTGTCCCGATTCTCCTGCTCTTTGGCCTCACATGCATTCCTCATGTATTCCATCTCACGCCTGTGTTTCTCATCCGCCTTTGAGCGCACGACTCTTTCCTCCTCTCTCTGCTTCCTCGCTCTGTCCTGATGCTCCTTCTCTTTGGCCTCGACTTCCCTCTGCTTGTCTTCCACCTCACGCTTGTGTTTCTCCTCCGCCTTTACGCGCGCGACATGTTCCTTCTCCTTCTGCTTCCTCGCTCTGTCCTGATTTTCCTCCTCTTTGGCCTTGAATTCCCTCTCCTTGTCTTCAATCTGACGCTTGTGTTTTGCCTCCTCCTTTACGCGCGCGACTTGTTCCTTCTCCTTCTGCTTCCTCGCTCTGTCCTGATGCTCCTTCTCTAAGGACTGGCGAGCTTTCCGAATACGCTCGTTGATGGCTTCGTTTTTCTTATTCTCCTCTTCTTCGAGCTCACGAGTGCGTTTATCCTCCTCTTCGCACATGGCCTTTTCTGCAGCTTCAAGTATATCGCTGGAATAATATTTCCCGCCATTACGTGCAGTGATAGCATGGACACGGTCAATGAGGTCGCGTGATTGCTTATTTTTTTCTGCATCGTCTGCTCTGTTATTAAATACAATGTACTCGTTCTTACAATCACTAAGCAGTTTGCGAAGATCGTTTGGAATTTTCTTCAGAAAAGCATCTATGGATATTCCATCAAAATCAAGTTCATCTTTTCTCACGAACAGGACTATCATGTATCTCATAACTTCTTGGCCAAATGTTTTCTTTATCAGTTCAACAGTTTGAATCTCTTCTTGTGTGAATCTGTCTGGTTTGACAACCATGATAAAAGCATGAGGACCCGGAGTTGACATTGCGATGCACTTGATAAGCTCCTTCCCGGTTTCGTTGTTGGACACACGACTGTCATAGAATCCTGGGGTGTCTATAACGCGGACCACTGGTTTGATTCCAACATGACATTTTGAGGTCACGGATTCTGCGCTCGATGCCGATTGGAAATATTTTTTGCCCAAGATGGTATTTCCTGTGGCACTTTTTCCGACTCCGGTCTTGCCCAATAGTACAATCCTCACCTGCTCCTTCGGTGGGTTGACTGTCAATAGAACAATAGTATGCATTAGACATTATATTACTGCTGACTTTGCCGAGTTCGCAATTTTCCAATTATTAGAGTACCAAGAATATCCAATACCATTACTATATACGTGTACCGTACCCAGGATATGCGAACTGTTGATTAGAGTACCAAAGATATCCGGGACTTTGGCCAAAATTGTAGCCATTCGAATTATAATGCCTTACACAGTATATTAGTAGGGAATTTATCACCAACTTACGTGACATTTTGATCTGATGTAACGAGACCCAAAGTCGAATCTTTTCCTACTTTTATTCATGTTTTTGACTACATTCAGTCATGTTTTTGAATTATATGGTATACTTGGAATTGATTTGCAACCATGTATGTAGGTGTTAGGTTAGCTATTTCGAACAGTTAAAAAGTTCCAGGTACACGTTGGAAAACTCCAACCAAAGGGGGGGGGGTGGTAATGGCATTCTCGGACTTGGGATACTTTGATCTCTTTGTGTAGGGTGCAGTAAGGTGGATACCCCTTACACAACATAGACCTTCTAAATACATTTACGTTCCTGATAATTTAAAGCAGACGAAACATCTAAAACTAAGGTGTGGCATCTCATCAAATCAGCCTAATTAACGGAAGCAGGTTAACTGTTACCTAAATCGCTTAAGATTGTGTTCCATGTGGGGCTCCTTTTTATATCCTGTTCGCATTTGTCTTATAGTGAAGCGGACGGAACCAATTTCAGAAATTTTATAGTACATCGGCACCATACAAGGCTTGTGATAAATCTATTTGAAGGCTATGACATTGCGCACCAGATATAACCCGGTGTGAAATATACAAATGTTGCAAAATATGATTTTGAGAGGTTAATGTGGAAACAGTCAACACAAATCGCTATATTTTGTATAAAAGTAGAGAAACGCGATATTTTTACATATTATAATCTACCTACTTTTATACATTTAATTGTCACGATTTCATTGATATATAGCAAGATTTCTGCGATGTATAGTAAACATATACAACAAGCGCAATTTTTCATTTTTCGTGCCCCTCTTTATGGGGGATAGAGCAATATTGTTTGACCTGTGATATCTTATGTAGTCTAGAAAACTGCGGTGATGTACACCGCATACGATACTAGGCCACTGTCTATCTATAACACATTCTGTGTTATGAAAGATTATTTGATGTAAACAGTATTTATGACATATAATTCAATATGTACAATACAAAATATTATGTATGATTATTAGTTTATGGAGGGATTCGACACCAAGCACAAAGCTTATGAGGGTCGTGCCCGGTCGTCTGTGAATAAACCCCCACCACGAGAGTGCTCACATACTATTAAGCTAAGATGTTAGCAGTGTATAGGAGAGTTATAGGACACTAATTGTCAGATTAATTATTTCACTATATTACAGTCACTATTTCTAGGCATGGATTATAGTCTAGCTATATCTATGTTAGTCATAAAATACTATTTCTAGGCTAATAGTATAAAGAAAAAGCAGATAACATCATGTGACTAAATGGGCACAGGTTTCACCTCAGACTAACTATTTCTAGGTTTGTCATAACATACTATTTCTAGGCTAATGGGTTATAGTCGGACTAACAATATCTAGGTTAGTTATAACAATACTATTTCTAGGCTAATAATATAAAGAAAAGGAAGTTAACATCCCATGACTATAGGGCATGACTTATAGTTAGTCTAACTATTTCTAGGTTAGTCACTATATACTAGGCAAATGGGTTATAGTAAGGCTAACTATTTCTAGGTGAGTCACTGTTTTATCGTAACAAAGTGTAGTGACAAAATCTACATATATTAACTGGAATGTGAGTATATATATGTATAAAGAATTAGGTCCCCCGTCATTTGAACGATTGGTGTTACAGAATAATTTGTTCTATTAAGTTCAATATAGATGTTAAACGATTGATAATATATATGTTAGAGAATAATGTCACATACTGTGTTAAATGAAACAAAAATTAAATATTCACAGCGAATAAAACCAGGCATGTATAAACCACAGGTCTAACCACTGGGACGTTAGGAACGTTCTTCTCATTTAGTTAGTAGGCAACACATTTCAATAACACCATTTCATAGTGGTAGGAATCGAAATGTATAACCATCCTTTAATGGACATGAATGAAGGGAATTTATTCAAATCAATCTAGTCATGTTGAAATAATAAAAAAAATGTTACCTAGAATATCTGTATGTTATATTTAATGTAGCTTTTCCATAGATAATCAAGCATGTTGAATGATAATTGATATGTAATTAATTAGTTGCATATATCACATGGAGGTATAGCTATAGGTATACAAATTGACAATCTACAGTATTTTACAAAAAAAACCACTGCAACAATTAGCAACTGTTCTTTCGGTTGATTTGAAGGCAACACTTTTCAATTCCGACACAAACTCAATATTTCAGAAGGGTCGAAAACAATCGAACTATAAAATCTATGTCCTTTAAATGAAATTATAAAATGATAAATAAACAACAAAAACATCAGTAAAGTATTTTTTCCGTCAACACAATTCTTTATTATTTGTCATAGTTGTTCCAAAACAATCAAAATATGAACATCCAATGTCACTGTAATTAACTATTCTAACTTTAAAAAAACCAAACTAATGTTAAATATACGTATACAATTTAACAATCAATTTTCAAAATGTTTTTACTAAAAATAAAACTCCATCTAAAAAAACACACAAAAAGTCGTTTTTAGTACCACAATCATCGTTAAAAAACAGTAACTGGTTTGCTGTAATATAACAAGATTTACTTTCCCATCAAAGAACATATAATCCATCATACAACAATTTGTTGAGCAAATACAATTTTTCCTATGCGAATGACTGTTTATATACGGTAAAATATTTATTTATTCAATTTATCTATTGTCCAAAAAGTTATGTCATTCGAGATGTAAGCATTCCCCGCATTAAACTACCACATAATATCACAACAGAAACGTCGAGCACAGTCTAAATTCCGTACATAAGACACAAAAGCTAATATATTCCATCAATATATAGCCACAAAACATGATGTCACTGTAAGATATGTATTTGTCGCATACCTACATCCATTTATTCGAGTCGAGCCATTCATAAGTTGAAGTTTATCTTTGTACGAGGCGAATTATTTCTTCATCTCCACCCTCTCAAAAGTTGCATTGTATATAAAACTAGAAGGTGACCCGACTTCGTCCGGGCTATTCAAAAACCAAATTTCAAGTCGATTGCTCCACCCGTTTCCTAGATCTGGTCTGCGCATGCGCGAAGCTGGTGTCGCGCGTGCTCGGCGACCCGATAAAATTCGTAACCGGGGCAAGATACATTCACATACCAAATTTCAAGTCGATAGCTACACCCGTTTCCGAGATATATAGCCCAATGTCATTTGCGGATACCTCGGCCGGTGATGAGTTAACGCGACACAGTCAAATGCATCGGCAGGGTGAGAGTTAACGTAATCTAACTTTATGACCTCTGACGACGTCATAGAAATTACGCATTGATTTTATCCCGATAAAAGCATTGTACCACTTGTACCTAATAATTGAGGCAGATAACTAAAACGGATACATACATATTATATATCGTTGGAAAGATGAAGCCACACAGATTCTAACCGTGCAAATTATATGACTGGCAATTTATTATTCGCGCTATATCGAATCGATTTGTGAGCACCGAACTGAAATATATTAGCGCAAAAACGGCGTAAAAATAGATTTGACCTCCGCACGTGAAAAGTTGACCTCGCATGGACAAATAAATATGCCTATGTTCGTCTCCGGCCGAAAACACATCCAAATACCAAATTTCATCGAAATTGGCTTAGTCGTTTTGGAGTCCATCGATTTCAAACAAACAAACACATACACACACACACACAGATCTTTCAAAATATATAATAGACTAGAAGGTGACCCGACTTCGTCCGGGCTATTAAAAAACCAAATTTCAAGTCGATTGCTCCACCCGTTTCCTAGATCTGGTCTGCGCATGCGCGAAGCTGGTGTCGCACGTGCTCGGCGACCCGATAAAATTCGTATCCGGGGCAAGATACATTCACATACCAAATTTAAAGTCAATATCTCAACCCGTTTCCTAGATCTGGTCTGCGCATGCGCGAAGCTGGTGTCGCACGTGCTCGGCGACCCGATAAAATTCGTATCCGGGGCAAGATACATTCACATACCAAATTTCAAGTCGATAGCTACACCCGTTTCCGAGATATATAGCCCAATGTCATTTGCGGATACCTCGGCCGGTGATGAGTTAACGCGACACAGTCAAATGCATCGGCAGGGTGAGAGTTAACGTAATCTAACTTTATGACCTCTGACGACGTCATAGAAATTACGCATTGATTTTATCCCGATAAAAGCATCGGACCACTTGTACCTAATAATTGAGGCAGATAACTAAAACGGATACATACATATTATATATCGTTGGAAAGAGGACACGCCACAGATTCTAACCGTGCAAATTATATGACTGGCAATTTATTATTCGCGCTATATCGAATCGATTTGTGAGCACCGAACTGAAATATATTAGCGCAAAAACGGCGTAAAAACAGATTTGACCTCCGCACGTGAAAAGTTGACCTCGCACGGACAAATAAATATGCCTATGTTCGTCTCCGGCCGAAAACACATCCAAATACCAAATTTCATCGAAATTGGCTTAGTCGTTTTTGAGTCCATCGATTTCAAACACACACACACACACACAAACAAACACATACATACACACACAGATCTTTCAAAATATATAATAGACTAGAAGGTGACCCGACTTCGTCCGGGCTATTCAAAAACCAAATTTCAAGTCGATAGCTCCACCCGTTTCCTAGATCTGGTCTGCGCATGCGCGAAGCTGGTGTCGCACGTGCTCGGCGACCCGATAAAATTCGTATCCGGGGCAAGATACATTCACATACCAAATTTCAAGTCGATAGCTACACCCGTTTGCGAGATATATAGCCCAATGTCATTTGCGGATACCTCGGCCGGTGATGAGTTAACGCGACACAGTCAAATGCATCGGCAGGGTGAGAGTTAACGTAATCTAACTTTATGACCTCTGACGACGTCATAGAAATTACGCATTGATTTTATCCCGATAAAAGCATCGGACCACTTGTACCTAATAATTGAGGCAGATAACTAAAACGGATACATACATATTATATATCGTTGGAAAGAGGACACGCCACAGATTCTAACCGTGCAAATTATATGACTGGCAATTTATTATTCGCGCTATATCGAATCGATTTGTGAGCACCGAACTGAAATATATTAGCGCAAAAACGGCGTAAAAACAGATTTGACCTCCGCACGTGAAAAGTTGACCTCGCACGGACAAATAAATATGCCTATGTTCGTCTCCGGCCGAAAACACATCCAAATACCAAATTTCATCGAAATTGGCTTAGTCGTTTTTGAGTCCATCGATTTCAAACACACACACACACACACAAACAAACACATACATACACACACAGATCTTTCAAAATATATAATAGACTAGAAGGTGACCCGACTTCGTCCGGGCTATTAAAAAACCAAATTTCAAGTCGATTGCTCCACCCGTTTCCTAGATCTGGTCTGCGCATGCGCGAAGCTGGTGTCGCACGTGCTCGGCGACCCGATAAAATTCGTATCCGGGGCAAGATACATTCACATACCAAATTTAAAGTCAATATCTTAACCCGTTTCCGAGATCTCGTCTGCGCATGCGCGAAGCTGGCGTCGCACGTGCTCGGCGACCCGATAAAATTCGTATCCGGGGCAAGATACATTCACATACCAAATTTCAAGTCGATAGCTACACCCGTTTCCGAGATATATAGCCCAATGTCATTTGCGGATACCTCGGCCGGTGATGAGTTAACGCGACACAGTCAAATGCATCGGCAGGGTGAGAGTTAACGTAATCTAACTTTATGACCTCTGACGACGTCATAGAAATTACGCATTGATTTTATCCTGATAAAAGCATCGTACCACTTGTACCTAATAATTGAGGCAGATAACTAAAACGGATACATACATATTATATATCGTTGGAAAGATGAAGCCACACAGATTCTAACCGTGCAAATTATATGACTGGCAATTTATTATTCGCGCTATATCGAATCGATTTGTGAGCACCGAACTGAAATATATTAGCGCAAAAACGGCGTAAAAATAGATTTGACCTCCGCACGTGAAAAGTTGACCTCGCACGGACAAATAAATATGCCTATGTTCGTCTCCGGCCGAAAATACCCTAAAATACCAAATTTCATCGAAATTGGCTTAGTCGTTTTCGAGTCCATCGATTTCAAACACACACACACACACACACACAAACAAACACATACACACACACACAGATCTTTCAAAATATATAATAGATGTCACTGAGTATCATTTCGTGAACGAACTATTCATAAGTCGCATATTTATCACCATACAAAGTGTGTATATGTATACATTCCACTGCCAATAAACGCTATACAAGTCAAGCGAAAATAGCTCTTCCAGGCATGATTTACTCTATGGATTTAAAAATGCTAATCGCCAGTTAATTTTAATTATATTGTGATTTCAAATATCGTTTCGGTAATTAATTAGTATCTTGTACAACCTATGTTTTATGTAATTTAGAACAAAATTAGTATATTTAAACTCAACTTTGTATGATTTCCACTGGCTATCGGTGCAAAACAATGTGTTTATAGATGTATGATTATAAAGCATTGGAGCTGTTCACCTCAGTGGTCTTACAATGGCACTTAGATTTTTTTGTGTGGATACAGTACACCACGTTTAAAGAAGTTGTTTTAAAATGGTACTAAGATTTATTATATTATTTGGATACAGTACACCATGTTTAACTCTGATGTCTTAAAATGGCACTAAGATTTATTTGGATACCGGTCATCAAAACGGTTCGAACATCAAAGCTGAACATTTGTACGTATAAATATTTTTACCCCAGCATTCTTCATAAATAAGTCCAATTCACATCTTATTAGATAGGTAGCATTTTTACGGATTTAATTAATCATTAATGCCCCTTTTAAGATATTTGATTTCACCGTTGCCTATCTAATAAGATTTCCAGATATGAGGGGCCTGGGGTGTGAATGAGTTGCATGTAAAGATAATACACGCTCTTTTATGATATCATAAATTAGTATAATTTTTGTGTTGATTATTAGCACCCTTTTAAGAAATATGATGTGAATGGGACCTATTTATTAAGAATACTAGGGTAAAATTATCCATACCTACACGTTTTCAACTCTGATGTTCGAACCATTTTGATGGCCTGTATCAAAGCAAATCTTAGTGCCATTTTAAGAAATGAGGGTTAAATATGGTGAACTGTATCCAAATAATAATATAAATCTGTGTAGCATTTTGAGACAACTGCTTTAAACATGGTGTACTGTATCCAAATAATAAAATAAATATTAGTGCCATTTAAGTTGACTGAGGTGAACAGCTCCTATGCATTAAAACCATACATCTATAAACACATTGTTTTGCTCCGATAGCCAGTGGAAAAACATACAAACTTGAGTTTAATTATACTAATTTTGTTATAAATTACATAAAACATAGGTTGTATAAGATATTAATAAATTGTCGAAAAGTTATTTGAAATCATAATATAATTAAACTTACCTGGCGAATAGCAATTTTAAATCCATAGAGTAAAGCATGCCTGGAACAGCTATTTTCGCTCGACTTATATAGTGTTTATCAGCTGTGATACTTATTAACGAAATGATAGACTCAGTGACATTTTGTATGTATGTGACTTTTGAGGGGGTAGAGCAGGGTGGAGATGAATAAATTAATTGTCGCGGACAGAGATAAACTTCAGCTTCTGAATGGCTTGACATGAATAAATGGATGTAGGTATGCGACGAAGACATCTCTTACAATGACATCATGTTTTGTGACTATATATAGATTTAATATATTAGCTTTAATATCTTGTGTACGGAATTTAGACTGTGCTGGATATTTCTGTTGTGATATTATGTGGTAGTTTAATGCGAGGAATGCTCGAATTGCATCATTATTTAGGACTATAGATAGATTGAATAAATTAATGTTTTACCGTATATAAACAGGGATATTCGCATAGGAACAATTTAGTATTTGCTCAACAATTTGTTGTATGATGATTGTAATTACATTGGATGTTCATATTTTGATTTTTTTGTTATTTATCATGTTTTTACATTTATAACTTCATTAAAAGCACATCATTTTTATATTTCGATTGTTTTTTACCCTTCTGAAATATTGAGTTTGTGTCAGAATTGAAATGTGTTGCCTTCAAATCAACAGACAGAAGAATAGTTGCTAATTGTCCCAGTGTTTTTTTTTGTAAAATACTGTAGATTTTCAATTTGTATCTAGATCTATAAGTCCATGTGATATATGCAACTGATTAATTACATATTAATTATCATTTAACATGCTTGATTATCTATGGGATAGCTACATTAGGTATAACACACATATTCTAGGTAACATTTTTTAATATTTCAAAATGAGTAGTTTTAGTTGAATATATTCCCTCATTCATGTTCATTAAAGGAACCAATAATGGTTATACATTTAGATTTCTACCACTTCGAGAGGGTGTTTTTGAAATGTGATGCCTACTAATCTACGTGAGCAGAACGTTCCTAAAATTCCAGTGTTAGACCTGTGGTTTTTACATGAATGTGTTTATTCGCTGTGAATATTTAATTTGTTAACATTTAACACAGTATCTGACATCATTCACGACATATATATTATCAATCTATATTGAACATAGTAGAACAAATTATTCTGTAACACCAATCGTTAAAATGATGGGGGACTTAGCTCTGTTCTTTATATATATATATATATATATATATATATATATATATATATATATATATATATATATATATATATATATTCTATATTTGCGAATGTCTGTCTGTCTGTCTGTGTTCTATAGAAGTTCACAGGGGACCACCTAGATGGCACAAAAGGGGTCTAATAGGGGTAACTTTTTACGTTAAAAGGGTTAGAAAGTTTTAAAGTGACGCCATTGTTGTCAGGAGCAAAAAAAAACGGTCGCCGATTGCCACCAAACTTATATATATTCATCCCCATAACATGAGGAATCTAATGGTGTGGTTTAAATATGTCAAAAGTCGCACCGTTCGCGTCAGGGATACCCGGAAGGAGAGAGGGGTACCAAAATTGTTTTAAAATAATTTTAGCGCCGAATTCCACCAAATTGATGCACATTCTTCTGAGATCTTCTCTATTATACAAGGAATCTTATAGTGTGATTTAAAGACGCCAAATTGGTGTCGTTGGAATGAGAGATTTGGGGTGGGCGATTTGGGGTTTTACTAAATCTGACAAGAATTGATTTAATCGCCGATTGCCACGAAACTTATACAAATTCATCCCCAAGGTATGAGGTGTCTAATGGCGTGGCTAAAAGTTATCAAAAGTGGCGTCATTCGAGTCAGGTGTGCACTGAAAGGGAGATGGGCACCAACATTGATACACAATATTCTTAGCGCCAATTTCCACCAAATTGATACACATTCTTATCCATGATATGAGGAATCTCATCGTGTGATTTTAAAGACGTCATATTGCTGCTGCTTTGGTGAGAGATGGGGTGGGGTGGGCATTAAATTTGATAAAAAAAATTGTTTAGTCGCGGATTAGCACCAAACTTACAAACAATAATCTCCATGATATCAGGAGTCTAATTGTGTGGTTTAAAGATGTCAAAAGTGGGGAAATTCGAGTCATGGGTGCCTAGAGGATGAGAGGGACACAAACATTAATAAACAATATGTTTAGCGCCGATTTCCACATGATTGATACATATTCTTCTGTGTGGTACGAATAATCTAATCGTGTGGTTTAAATGCGCCAAATTGGTGCCTTTTGTGTGAGAGATATGCAATGGTGGCCCTAAATTTGATACAAATTTGTATACTCGCCAATTTTCATCAATTGTATATTTCATAAATTGTATATATATTCATCTCTATAATGAGTCTAAGTGTGTGGTTCAATGATGTCAAAAATGGCGCGCTTGAATCCGAAATAGGGACGGGAGGGTCACCAAAAACTTATAAAAATATGTTTGGTGTCAATTACCATCAAACTCATACACGTTCTTCTCAAATGATACAATGAATATAATATTTGCGAATATATGTCTGTTTTCTATATATAACATTAAGAGTACAATCGAGATGGCACCAAGGCGGTCTAACAGGAGTAACTTCTTATGAGTAAGATAATAGTGTGGGTTAAAATTTTCTAAAGTGATGTTGTTGGTGTCAGGGGATGGCTATTTTTAGCATAGATTTCGACCAAATTGATATATTATTCTTCTCCGCGATAAGAGGAATATAAACGTGTGTTTAAAGATCCGAAATTGGTGCCGTTTGGGTGAGATGGGGGGGGGGCAATAACTATGATAAGAATTTGTTTAGTTGCCGAATACCACCAAACTTATATAAAATCATCTCCATTATGTAATGCATGTATGAGTCTAATAGACGTGGTTTAAATATGACAAAAGTTACGTGGATCAAGTCATGCATGAGGGAGTTGCACAAAAGTTGATACAAATATAATTAGCACTGATTCTACCAAATTCATGCACGTTCTTCCGATAAGGTGATTTAATTCATCATATGTATTGATATGATGAATTAAATCACATTTGGGGTCATGGATGGCGAGAGGAGATTCACTAGCATTTATAAGATTGTTCAATTCGCCGTTATATATTATAGTCATCTCCCAGGCCATCTCCAGGTCGTTCTAAGGGGTTTTTGGCATTCAAATTTCACAATCTCGACAAATGGTGACCGAATTAAGTCACTTGAACAATTATATATCTTCTCAACTGTCATCTTTATATGGGGATGGAAATCAGGGCATTCCGATAATGTTCTTGCAACACAGCTACATAGAAGAAAGCATTGAAAGTATATTTATATCAATATATTTAAGAGATACATATAGTCATTCAAACTGAGGGACCTTGAATCCTCAGAGGATTGCATATTAGAATGACTCATGTATATATTATAACACGATTGAGTCTGTCCCATTCAATATAGTTTCCACAAAAAAGTTACAATTGCCAAGAGATATGGAAATGTAGAGCAGGCCTGTTCAAAAATAGTGGTCACAGTGTGCAGTCAAATATGGTTACTTCTGAGATTTTGAAAAAAAATGCAGTCCGTGGCACATGACGTTTCGGAATCATTCAATATTGACATCTGACAAGGGTATATCTGCCGGATACAGAGGATTTCTTTCATTTTTTTAGAACAGACTCATCGCCTAACATAAACAACTCAAAATCTCGCTGTGTCGGGCACATGTAGCTGCTATACTTGCATCACATCAATTATTTTAAACTGAAAATGATTGGCCAGTCTATAGCACCAGAACAGAGGAGCACCTGGACATATCTTTAAAACATCTGTATCATCATGAAGATATGATAAACTAGATTGATTGATTGATACATCTCTATGTAAAACACAATTGTGGTCTTTTATTTTTTCAAACTAATATGTTTATGATGTTCATGTTTCATGCTATAACGTCTGAAGTATACACAGTTGTAAATAAATAAATACTTCTTTATTGGTGGGACGGATTAAAGGCGATAAATAAAATGATAAATGTTCCGACCTGACAAGGTGAGCCACTACTTATAAGAATCATGTTTTGTGATGCCATTTGGATATACACTTTATGAGAATACGTGTAACACTCTGAGAGCAAGGGTATTCTCTATTCCCACCAAATATCAACAAATGGTTTCACATCACTTTAACCTGGGCAACGCCGGGTAACCCTGCTAGTATATATATACACACACATATATATATATATATATATATATATATATATATATACTCACATTCCAGTTAATATATGTACTATATATGTACTATACTTTATTATGCTAAAATAGTGACTAACCTAGAAATAGTTAGCCTGATTATAACCCATTAGCGTAGTATATAGTGACAAACCTAGAAATAGTTAGACTAACTATAAGTCATGCCATTTCCTGTATACTATTAGAGTATTTTTATAACTAACCTAGATATAGTCAGTCCGACTATAACCCAGAGCCTGGAAATGTATATTATAACTAACCTAGAAATTGTTGATCTGAATTTAATTCTATGCCAAATAACTATCATCCATGCCTAGACATAATGACTAACCTAGATATAATTAGTCTGACAGTAACTGCCCAATAGTAAGATCAACGAAATGATCTCTCCTATACTCTACTGATGTTCACGGTAATTATAGAAGATCATTTAATACTAGCAGGGTTACTTGACGTTGTCCATGTTAAAGTGATGTGAAACACTCTATTGTGGACATTTGGAGGGAATAGCAAATACTTGTTAATGTTATACGTATTAAGTTAGTAAGTGTTAGACGTATTATCATAAATTTTATATCGAAATGGCGCCACAAAATGTCATTCTTATACATGGGGTATTTATAACTGCACGTACTTAAGAATTATCATTTTTTAAATCGTAAAGACGACGTTGTTGGAATTGACGTTTGTTTTTGTTTTGTTTTAAATATTTTCTATTGGGATCAAAATATGAACATCATAAACACATTAGTTTGCAAAAAACATAGCACGACAATTGGGCTTTACATAGAGATGTATAGGTCAATCTAGTGGGTTAAACTAATATTTTGATGACACCAGGTTATCATATATCCATGACGATACAGATGCTTTAAGAAATGTTCAGGTGCTCCTCTACAGATAGTGCTATACACTGGCTAAGTATTCTAAGTGTAAAAGAAATATTACTATATATCAGCTACATGTGCCCAACACAAAGCGAGATTTTAAGTTGTTTATGTTAGGCTATGAGTCTGTTCTAAAACACTGAAAGAAATAATATGTATCGGCCAGATGTACCCTTGTCTATATGACGCCAATAGTAGAGGATCCTGAAAAGTCATGTGCAAACTGACTGTGGTTATCTTTTATCTCAGAAGTAACTATATTTGACTGCACACTGTGACCACTATTTTTGAACAGGCCTTCTATACGTTTCATCTCTCTTGAAACGTTGTATCTTTTTGTGGACAATATGTTGAATGGGGCAGACTCAATATTGTTATAATACATGAGCTATTCCAACATGGCAGCCTCTCACGGTTCAATGTCCCTAATTTTGCAAGAATATATGTATCTCTTAAATATAATGATACATATACCTTTGATGATTTCTTCTATGTATCTGTTGATGCTACCTCGCTATATGAATGCCCTGATTCCCGTCCCCATATACACATGACAGTTGTGCAGATATATTTGTTCAAGTGACTTAATCCGGCATCATTTGTCGAGGTTCTGAAATTTTAACGTTAAAAACTCCTTAGAACGAATTGTGGCGATGACTATATATAACTTTGACGGATATCGGCGACTAAATAATTTTCGTCAATGTTAGTGTCCCTTCTCTCTCCATCCCTGAAACAAACGGCAACAAATGTGGCGTCTTTAACCCACATTATTTGATTCCTCGCATCATTGGGGACGAACGTGAATGCATTTGGTGGAAGTTAGTGCTAAACATATTGGTATGAGTTTTGTACCCGCTACCAAGCACTGCGTGACGAAATATTACGCCGTGTGTTGCATGGCCGAACTTATCATGTTTGCCCCGACTGTTGGATGTAAACTCTAACTTTTAAAGACGGAAATCATTGGGTTTTACTTGCGTAGTGACCGATACATCAGTCATCTGGATCTGTTTTAATGATCATTTCACTCAAAATTTTATAACTGCGAAATTCCTATGTCAAGTTCTGGCATAATTAATTATTTCTAGATCTGATGTAAACCAAAGTGTACCATAATAAAACACCACATATAGTTATGCCATCGCTGCTGCGATATACGCGTGACGGCAGCCACAGCGGTAAATACTAGCCAACAGAATATATCATAAAATATTTCACCTTGAAATCCATATGAATAACCCATGTCCGGAGACTGCATTGGTGCTCTAGGCGCTGTTGAAACGATGTTCGAATGCTGCATTGTTGGTTTGGCAAGCTGTGTCACCTGATTGGCTAGCCATTCGCAGTTGATTCTACTTGTACATCTCTTACAGACTTTCTGTGTTAATGAAGTGAATTTGGTCTGACATTCTGGACATTTTAATTCCCCAACAACAATTTCTGCAGTGTTTGTTTGTGGGCATCCACATTCACGGCAAACATCATCGTCTTCGTTCAGTTGGCCATTACAGAACTGCCCACCACTGTCGACTGATCTGCATATCAGCATATCTAATTCCTGAAAATGTATGTATCAGATTTAATTTATGGAGGCAATCACTCAGTATGATTGTTCATTGCTTCAAATATTCTTTGTCCAGTGAGTGTTAACTTAAATGGCCATATATTGATCGGGAAGGAACATTGAACCCGTTCTTAGAACATCTAGCCCAAACCGCGATGATCTTATCCACGACCTAACATATCTATTTAATATTTTGTAGAATGGAAATACAGTGAATTTCCCATGTCCACAATCGTCCAGATGTGCACTAAGGGATTGTTTCTGTATTCCTTCTGCCTTATTTGCTGGCGATGAATGCGAATCCGTTTGCAAAGTTTATTTCCAGTCTGCCCAATATAATATTCTGAGCAGCCGTCGCACACGATGCAATATAAGATATTGCGTGTTTTGCAGGACATGTCAGCATTAGGAAACAAATGTTTCCATTTTTTAGTTTTAGGATTGTCCCAGTTGATATGAGCCGACATGTTTTGCACCTAGAAATACAGAAAAAGACTATATACTTAACTTTGAATACCGGAATAGTAATATATATGGACTTCCAAAAGTGCACAACAGTTTAGAAATACAGAAGGCAATAAAAACACACAATACTACATACATAGTCGCCCAAGAACCGACAGATTTAAAATTAAGACCAATCATTGCTGGACAATCTTGTCATACAAACTGACTCAGCAACGTTATGAATATCATTTTGAAACCTTTGTGCGAAAATGTTCAAAGCTTCTTGAAAGATGATTTGGACTTTATTACAAATTTGCCAAAGAAAACACAAAAAAAATCAATACTGGTTAGCTGTGACGTGATTAATAATCTATATTAAGATATAGATCACATTCTAGGAATACAAGCGATACAATATTGGATTAATAAATACCGGGATCTATTGGACGATAGATTCTGCCCAAATTTCATTATCGATGGGGTTGAAATCATACTAAAGAACAACGCCTTCTTCTTCAACGATGACTATTACTTGCAGAAGAAAGGGACGGCTATGGGAACCAAAGTAGCTCCCACATACGAAACTTTAGTCATGGGATTCCTTGAAATTCAATTATACGAGAAGGCGGAACAATTGTTTCCACGAAAGATCAGTTCGCATATAAAAAAAACATGGAAAAGATATTTAGATGACTGTTTCTTAATATGGGAAGATTCGGAGGAGTCGCTCAAGAGCTTCCTTAACCTTCTGAACTCCCTTAACAAATATATCCAATTCACAATGGAAAAACACAGTCATCAGCTTTCCTTCCTTGATTTTATGGTTATGAGAGGAGAAAATAACAACACCGAAACAAATATGTTCTACAAACTAACTGACACTCACCTATACCTAGATTTCTGCTCGTGCCACCCATCACACGTCAAAAGAAACATACCATACAATCTGACAAGACGGTATGCACAATATTTGGCGAGAAATCCCGAAGAACTTCATGAATTTCTAACTAAACAAAACTATCCACACAAACTGATAATCAATGGTATTGAGAGAGCGAAACTCATCCCATTAAAGGAACTTCGCGTGCCAAGATTGAAAAAAACAACCGATGACTCAATACCGTTTGTAACAACCCATAATCCACGCCACCAAAATATGCCACAGATCGCGAAAGAACTAGTACCAATTCTAGACAAAAGTTCAAAAATGAGATAACTGGTTGAGCGTGGAGACATGCTGGCAAGCAGAAGGCAACCTAAAAACCTTAAAACATTTCTGACTCAAGCCAGATTTTCTGAAAATAAAGAGAAATTCAGCATTAGTAAATGCGGGGATTCTAGGTGCAAAACATGTCGGCTCATATCAATTGGGACAATTCTAAAACTAAAAATTGGAAACATTTGTTTCCTAATGCTGACATGTCCTGCAAAACACGCAATATCTTATATTGCATCGTGTCATTCGTGTGCGACGGCTGCTCATAATATTATATTGGGCAGACCGGAAATAAACTTTGCGAACGGATTCGCATTCATCGCCAGCAAATAAGGCAAAAGGAATACAGAAACATTCCCTTAAGTGCACATTTGGACGATTGTGGACATGGGAAATTCACTGTATTTCCATTCTACAAAATGTTCACACGGGATACTATCAATAGAACATCTCAAGAAGATATATTCATTGATCGCTATTCACCAAAGTTGAACGTGTAATATGACGTCAAACTGGTGGGTTCCCGATTGAAGCAATTCAGAGTTATTTCCCGTAGGCTTTGTGACGTCATCATACAGATGGAGATAAGTTACAAACAGTGAAATTCTTGTTTGTATAATGTCTACTGATGAGTGCATCATGCACGAAAGGCCTCTCGACAACAATATTAAATAGATAATTTTTTACATCATGTTTCTCTCATTACTTGAATATATTTTCTGTGCACACGTTTAAATCAGAGGATACTATATATATATATATATATATATATATATAATAGATATATATGTATATACTAGAAGGTGACCCGACTTCATCCGGGCTTTGACCTTGAATTGACCATTTTGAAGGTCAAGGTCAGTTGTGATAACGATTTGACCCGTCCAAAACACTGCCCGGACAAAAGTACCCGACAAAAGTGCGCGTCGAAATCCATCCTGTTTTACCCGATTTGACCTTGAATTGATCATTTTGAAGGTCAAGGTCAGGTCGGGGTCACGATTTGACCCGCCCAAAACACTCAGTGGACAAAAGTAACCTTATGTATCAAATTTCGTGAAAATCCCATCAAAATTCGCGATTTGACCTTGAATTGACCCGATTTCAAGGTCAAGGTCACGTCAAACGGGCAAATGAATAGGCTTATGAGACTCCCCACACGAAAGTATCCCTAAACACCAAGTTTAATCGAAATCCTGAGATATTCGGGCGTTTGGCCTTGAAATGACCCGATTTCAAGGTCAAGGTCACGTCGCACTGGCAAATTAATAGGCCTATGCCACTCCCCGGCCGAAGATACCCCCACGTACCAAGTTTCATCGAAATCCCGTGATATTCGGGCATTTGACCTTGAAATTACACGATTTCAAGGTCAAGGTCACGTCGCATGGGCAAATTAATAGGCCTATGTCACTTCCCGGCCGGAATTACCCCCACATACCAAGTTTCATCGAAATCGGTTCGGTCGTTTTCGAGTCCATCGCGAACAGACACACACACAGACACACACACACACAGACAGATCTTCCAAAATATAATATGATAATATGCAAGGCATATATAGAACGACCCGACATAATAGTAAGAAGAATGACAATGCAAAGGATCGTGTAGATGGTCGTGGAACTATATGCCAATCGTTTTGGACGCCAGTGGACTTCGATAAGTACATAATGCCCTGATAGCAACCTCATCGGGCCGAATTGGTATCACCTCTGGGTGCAATTGATCTCAGAATGAAATGGTCAAATCACGGAATCGGCAGTGCACCAGCGGGTGATTATGAAATTAGCAACTTCAGTTTTTCCGAACAACTCCTATGTGATATAGGCCTATAAATTAGTTTAATTTTGGCCAATTTCGTTGCTTAGCTCAACGAAAACCAGCGAAGACGTCATGACATGGTCCATGACGTCATTTGCGTCATTTGGTTTTGTGGGCCAGAATCCAGACACATTTGGTCTCCGCTGAAGACACTGATTTCACATCACTACACTAGACATCATGATATATACACATACACACATCTATAGAGGCTCTATCAGCACCGCGTATAATCGCTTTTGTTAGAAATTCGGAAACAGCTCGATCTTTTTTATTCGCCAGTACGCAAATGAATGCTTTATTGCAAATACACAAATCAATCAGTAACACGCATAACACATATACATTTTATATTCAACATGTACACAATAAATATGAGACCCCCCCTCCTACACACGTGTTGTTTGTTTGGTTTTCTTTGTTCATTGAGTGCAGCGCGGTGTCGGGGTATCGCAGTTCAATTGCGCTTGAGTGCAGCGCAACGTTGCAAAATAACAGTGCAATTGCGCTTGGGTGCAGCGCAATGTATCCACACCGAAGTGCAATTGCGCTTGAGTGCTGCGCAATGTCTCCGCGTCGCAGTGCAATTGCGCTTGAATGCAGCGAAATGTCGCCGCATCGCAGTGCAATTGCGCTTGAGCGCAGTGCAATGTCGCCGCATCGCAGTGCAATTGCGCTTGAGTGCAGATGCAATACAGTGCGATTGCGTTCATGTATATTGCAATGTCGCTGCAACGCGGCGAAATTTGGATGCGTTGCTATTTAGTGCAATGCAGCGCAATCGTGAGTAATGTGCAATTTTGCGCCTCAGCCCAATTTTACTTAAACGCAGGACAATTGACCTCGATAACGGCGTAATAGCACTCTAGCACTCTAGTACTGTGTCCGTGAGGATGTTTGTTATTATTAAGATGCAATGAATGTGCTGGATGAAGTTATGAACGGATTGCAGCCACTGGAACGTCAATAGAATGGACATAATCAACAGTGTTTTTCGCTGACCAATGCGAGTATTCGCTCCCAATTTTATTAGAATCCATTGGAGAACGAGCGAGAAAAACCGACTTCACACGCACGTATGTGACCTTGGCGCCATCGGGTTACACCTTTTATTGACTGCCCGAATGTCATCCATGTGGAAATCGCACGCAACATGTGCGCCTTCACAATACGAGTTCTTAGAAAGAAATATCATGCGAATCGGTCAAATAGAAGTGGAGATAATTGGATTATTGCCCTTCGCGTGGAAGCTTGATGACACCACGTGACCCTGACTTTAAGTCCGACTAGTTCGCAAACTAATAGGAGTTCCACCAAACCGATTACATGCCTGAGGTCAGCTTCCAACCATCTTTCCAGCAAAATAAAATTTTGCGGTCTTACCGTTCGTTTGAAATTTTGTTAAAATATCGACAGAAAAGTTTAGGGAAAGTAACGACCCTCGGGGCGGAGAACTTTGCAAAATGTAAACAAACTTTCCATTTGATTGAACTTTTTTTCGCGAAAAAACTAGTACCAATTCTAGACAAAAGTTCAAAAATGAGATAACTGGTTGAGCGTGGAGACATGCTGGCAAGCAGAAGGCAACCTAAAAACCTTAAAACATTTCTGACTCAAGCCAGATTTTCTGAAAATAAAGAGAAATTCAGCATTAGTAAATGCGGGGATTCTAGGTGCAAAACATGTCGGCTCATATCAATTGGGACAATTATAAAACTAAAAATTGGAAACATTTGTTTCCTAATGCTGACATGTCCTGCAAAACACGCAATATCTTATATTGCATCGTGTCATTCGTGTGCGACGGCTGCTCAGAATATTATATTGGGCAGACCGGAAATAAACTTTGCGAACGGATTCGCATTCATCGCCAGCAAATAAGGCAAAAGGAATACAGAAACATTCCCTTAAGTGCACATTTGGACGATTGTGGACATGGCAAATTCACTCTATTTCTATTCTACAAAATGTTCACACGGGACACTATCAATAGAACATCTCAAGAAGATATATTCATTGATCGCTATTCACCAAAGTTGAACGTGTAATATGACGTCAAACTGGTGGGTTCCCGATTGAAGCAATTCAGAGTTATTTCCCGTAGGCTTTGTGACGTCATCATACAGATGGAGATAAGTTACAAACAGTGAAATTCTTGTTTGTATAATGTCTACTGATGAGTGCATCGTGCACGAAAGGCCTCTCGACAACAATATTAAATAGATAATTTTTTACATCATGTTTCTCTCATTACTTGAATATATTTTCTGTGCACACGTTTAAATCAGAGGATACTATATATATAGTGTTGATATCTTTAGCCGTAAGGGTCTGGTCTAATAGGAAGTTCTTATCAATATGATAACACCAATTAAAGATCCATCATCATTTTAAAGATTTGATGGGTCTTTAATTGGTGTTATCATATTGATTAATACTTCCTATATATATATACTAGAAGGTGACCCGACTTCGTCCGGGCTTTGATCTTGAATTGTCCATTTTGAAGGTCAAGGTCAAGTGGGGTCACGATTTGACCAGTCCAAAAACACTGCCCGGACAAAAGTACCCGACAAACGTGCCCGTCGAAATCCATCCGGTTTTACCCGATTTGACCTTGAATTGATTATTTTGAAGGTCAAGGTCTGATCGGGGTCACGACTGGACCCGTCCAAAACAATCAGTGGACAAAAGTAACCCCACGTATCAAATTTCGTCGAAATCCCATCAAATTTGGCGATTTGACCTTGAAGTTACCCAATTTCAAGGTCAAGGTCACGTCGCACGGGCAAATGAATATGCTTATGAGACTCGTCATAAGAAAGTACCCCCACATACCAAGTTTCATCGAAATCCCGTGATATTCGGGCGTTTGACCTTGAAATGACCAGATTTCAAGGTCAAGGTCACGTCGCACGGACAAATTAATAGGCCCATGCCACCCGCCGGCCGAAAATACCCCCACATACTAAGTTTCATCGAAATCGGCTCAGCCGTTTTCGAGTTCATCGTGAACACACATACACACAGACACACAGACACACAGACACACAAACAGATCTTCCAAAATATATAATAGATATATATATATATATACTAGCCGATGAGCCCGACGTTGTCCGGGCTATTCAAAAACCAAATTTCAAGTCGATAGCTCTACCCGTTTCCGAGATCTGGTCTGCGCATGCACGAAGCTGGCATCGCACGGGCTCTGCGACCCGATACAATTCGTATCCGGGGCAAGATACATTCACATAGCAAATTTCAAGTCGATAGCTCCACCCGTTTCCGAGATCTCGTCTGCGCATGCGCGAATCGGGCGCCGCACGGGCTCGCCAATACGACAACGTCCACCGCCTGGTCCAACTACACACATGTACCAAGTTTCGTCCCGATCGGTCGAGAATCGTAGATTTGTATTAATGACAGACAAACAAACAGACAGACAAACAGACAGACAGAGGTCTTCAAAATATATATGAGACTAGCCGATGAGCCCGACGTTGTCCGGGCGACGTTGTCCGGGCTATTCAAAAACCAAATTTCAAGTCGATAGCTCCACCCTTTTCCGAGATCTGGTCTGCGCATGCGCGAAGCTGGCGTCGCACGGGCTCGGCGACCCGATAAACTTCGTATCCGGGGCAAGATACATTCACATACCAAATTTCAATTCGATAGCTCCACCCGTTTCCGAGATCTCGTCTGCGCATGCGCGAAACTGGCGTCGCACGGGCTCGGCGACCCGATAACATTCGTATCCGGGGCAAGATACATTCACATAGCAAATTTCAAGTCGATAGCTCCACCCGTTTCCGAG
This sequence comes from Siphonodentalium dalli, assembly GCA_032622095.1. Taxonomy (NCBI): domain Eukaryota; kingdom Metazoa; phylum Mollusca; class Scaphopoda; order Gadilida; family Siphonodentaliidae; genus Siphonodentalium; species Siphonodentalium dalli. The sequence continues at coordinate 162,911,734 of CP136068.1, read as the reverse complement.
ATCTCGTCTGCGCATGCGCGAAGCTGGCGTCGCACGGGCTCGGCGACCCGATAAAATTCGTATCCGGGGCAAGATACATTCACATAGCAAATTTCAAGTCGATAGCTAAACCCGTTCCCGAGATCTCGTCTGCGCATGCGCGAAGCGGGCGCCGCACGGGCTCGCCAATACGACAACGTCCACCGCCTGGTCAAACTACACACACGTACCAAGTTTCGTCCCGATCGGTCGAGAATCGTAGATTTGTATTAATGACAGACAGACAGACAGACAGACATACAGACAGAGGTCTTCAAAATATATATGAGATATATACATATATATATATATCTATTTATTTATCGCGATTAATCCGTCCCACCAATACAGAATTATTTATTTATTTACAACTGCGTATACTTCAGATGTTATAACATGAACATCATAAACACAGTAGTTCGCAAAAATAAAAAAACGACAACTGGGTTTTACATACATGTAGACATGTATCAATCAATCTAATGGGTTTGACAAAGATTTTGAGGACACCTGGTTATCATATCTCCATGAATATAGAGATGTTTTAAAGAAATGTCCAGGGGCTCCTCTGTTCATCGTGCTATATACTGGCTAATTATTCTTAAAAGAAATGTTGCAATAAAACTATATCAGCTACATGTAGCCGACGCAGAGCGAGATTTTTTAAAGTTGTTTATCTTAGGCGATGAGTCTGTGCTTAAACAAGAAAGATATCCTCTGTACATTGGGCAGATATAACCTTGTCATATGGCAGTATTGGAGGATCCTGCAAAGGCATGTGCCACAGACTCCGTTTTCTTTTATCTCAGAAGCAATTATATTTGACGGCACACTGACCACTATTGTTGAACAGGCCTTCTATACATTTCCATACCTTTTGTAATTTTTTTGTGAAAACTATATTTAATGGGGCAGACTATAACATTAGCATGAGCTATTCTAATATTTTAACATGCACCATTATCTTCCTCGTAAAAAGTTACCACAGTTAGAACGCCTTGGTGCCAACTCGATTGTACGTGAAGTTACATATACAACACATACAGACAGACATATACATCTATATATATAGGCACCAAATGTGATGTTTTAACACGCACGATTTGATTCCTTGTATCATTTGAAAAGAATGTGTATGAATTTGATGTTAATTGGAACTAAGCATATGTCTATCAGTTGTGGTGACCCCGCCCGTCCCTATGTAGGACTCAAGCGGCGCCACATTTGATATCATTAAACCACAAACTTAGACTCATTGTGGAGATGATATATATAAAATTATTGAAAATTGGCGAGTATACAAATTCGTATCAAATTTAAGGCCCCGATATATCTTACCCAAATGGCACCAGTTTGACATATTTAAACCACGCGATTAGATTTCTCGTATTATGGAGAAGAATATGTATCAGTCTGGTGGAAATCGACCCAAAACATATTGTTTATCCATGTTTGTGTCTCACCCTCTGTGAATCCCTGTATCGAATGGCACCACTTTTGACATCTTTAAACCACACAATTAGACTTGTGATATCATGGAGATAAATATTTATAATTAAGTTTGGTTCTAATCGGCGACTAAACAATTTTTTTTATTAAATTTAGGGCCCACCCACACTATCTCTCAGACAAACAGCACCAATATAGCGTCTTTAAATTAAATAATTTGATTCCTCGTATCATGGATAAGAATGTTGGTGGAAATTGGCGCTAAAATGATTGTGTATTATTTATGATGCCCCTCTCCCTTTCGGTGCACCCCTGACTCGAATGGCGCCACGTTTAACAGTTTTAAGCCAACCATTAGACACATCATACCATGTGGATGATTTTGTATAAATTTGGTAGCAATCAGTGACTAAGCCAATTCTTATCCCAAATTTAGTGCCTACCCCCTCCCCAATCTCACATCCAAACGACAGCAATTTGGCGTCTTTAAATCACACAACTAAATTCCTTGTAGCAATGAGAAGAATGTGTATTCATTTGGTGGAAATCGGCGCTAAAATAGTGTTATCAATGTTGGCGCCCCTCTCCATTTCAGTGCACACCTGAATCGAATGGCCCCACTTGCGACAGCTTGTGACATCCTTAAACCACACAATTAGGCTACTGATATCACGGAGATGATTATTGATAAGTTTGGTATACCAATTTTGATCAAATTTAGTGCCATCTCTCACACAAACAGCACCAACGTGGCGTTTTTAATCACTCTATCAGACTCCTCGTATTATGGGTGGAAATTGGCGCTAAAATTATTGCGTATCAATTTTGGTGCCCCCCTGCCATTCAGTTCAACACTATCTCGAATGACGTCACTTTGACAGATTTAAGCCACACAATTAGACTCCTCATACCATGGGGATGACATTGTTTTAGTGTGGTGGCAGTCGGCAACTAAACCCATTCTTATCAAATTGAGTGCCCCTCCCAGAATCTTTCATCTAAACGACAGCAATTGGGAGTCTTTGAATCGCTCAATTAGATTCCTTGCATCATGGAGAAGAATATATATCAATTTGGTGGAAATCGGTGCTAAAATAAATATTATCAATTTTGGTGCTCCTCTCCCCTTCCGTGCATCCCAGACACGAATGGCGCAACGTTTGACATACTTAAACAACACAATTATATAAAAGTTTCGTGGCAATCGGCGGCAAACAATTTTTCTACCCTCCCCATTATCTGCCCCTGACAACAGCGTCACTTTAGAAGATTCGAACCCACACCATTATCTTTCTCATAAACAGTTACCCCTAGTAGACCGTTTGGTGCCATCTAGATGGTCCATCGGCGCTAAACTTAGTTTATCGATTTTGTGCCCCTCTTCCCTTTCGTGCACCACTGACTCGAAATGCGCCACTCTTGACATATTTAAACCACAGCATCAGATTCCTTATATCATGGGGATGATTATATATAAGTTTCTTGGCAATCGGCGACAATGTTTTTTTCTGCCCCTCCCCTTTTCTGCCCCTGACAACAACAGCGTCACATTAGAAAATCCCAACCCTCACCATTATCTTTCTCGTAAAAAGTTACCCCTAGTATACCCTTTTTGTGCCATCTAGATGGTCCCCTGTGAATTTCTATAGAACACAGACAGACAGACAGACATTCGCAAATATAGATATAGATAGTATATATAGGTAGGGACAGAATTGTTTTTGTCGCCGATTGCCACGAAACTTACATATAATCATCCCCATGATATGATGAATCTAATGGTTTGGTTTAAAATTGGCAAAAGTGGCTTCGTTCGAGTCAGGGATGCACGGAAGGGGAGAGGAGCACCAAAATTGATAAAACTAATTTTAGCGCCTATAGGAATTCACAGGGGACCATATAGATGATACCAAAGGATTCTAGGGGTAGTTTTTTTACGAGAAAGATAATGGTGTGGGTTATAATTTTTTTAAGTGACGCCGTTGTATTCAGGGGCAGACCGGAAAAGAGGGAGGGGCAGGATCTTTTTTGGTCGCCGATTGCCACGAAACTTACATATAATCATCCCCATGATATGAAGAATATAACGCTCTGGTTTAAATATGTCAAAAGTGGCGTCGTTCGAGTCAGGGATGCACGGAAAGGGAAAGGGGCACCAAAATTTATAAAACTAATTTTAGCGCTGATTTCCACCAAATTGATATATATTCTTCTTCATGATTCAAGGAATCTAATCATGCGATTTAACAACGCCAAATTGCTGTCGTTTGGGTGATATTGGGGGGTGGTTGGGTTGGCACTAAATTGATAAGAATGGGTTTAGTCGCCGGTTGCCACCACACTTATACAAAATCATCGCCATGGTATGAGGAGTCTAATGGTGTAGTTTAAATCTGTCAAATGTGGCCTCATTCGAGTCAGGGGTACACTGAAAAGGAGAGGGGCACCACAATTGATACACAATATTTTTAGCGCCAATTTCCACCAAATTGATACACGTTCTTATCCATGATACGATGAATCCAATCGTGTGATTTAAAGACGCCATATTGGTGCTGTTTATGTGAGAGATGGAGAGGGGAGGGGTTGGCACCAAATTTAGTCGCCGATTGGCACCAACCTTATGAATAATCATCCATGATATCAGGAGTGTAAATATGTGGTTAAGGATGTCACAAGTGGGGCCATTCGAGTCAGTGGTGTATAGAGGTGAGAGGGACCCAAAAAATTATAACAATATGTTTATCGCCGATTTCCACCAAATTGATACATATTATTCTCTTTGATACGAGGAATCTTATCGTGTGGTGTAGATACACCAATTGGTGCCCTCTGTGTGAGAGATACAGGGACCTTAAATTTTATACGAATTTGTATAGTCGCCAATTTTTACCATTTTATATATATGCATCTAATCTCTAATGAGTCTAAGTGTGTGGTTTAACGGTGACAAAAGTGGCGCCGCTTGAGTCCGAAATAGGGACGGGAGGATCAACTGATTTTATTAGCAATTACCATCAAATTCAGACAAATTCTTCTCAAGTGATACGAGAAATCAAATCGTGCTGTCTGTCTTTCTGTCTGTCTGTATGCGTTCTATATATAACTTCACGGGGTACAACCGAGATGGCACCAAGGCGTTTTAGAGAGGTAACTTTTTACGAGGAAGATACTGGTGTGGGTTAAAATTTTCTAAAGTGACGCTGTTGGTGTCAGAGGAAGAAAAGGGGGAGGTTGGCAAAATTAAAAAAATATGGTTAAATAGTTTTGTCGCCGATTTCCACCAAACGCATATATAACCACCACCGCGATATGGCGCTGTTCGAGTTAGCGTTGCAGAGGGGCATCAACAATTGATTTAATAAACTATTTCTAGCGCAGATTTCCACCAAATTTATATATTATTCTTCTCTATGATACGAGGAATATAATCGTGTGATTTAAAGACGCCAAATTGCTGCCGTTTGGGTGAGAGATGGGATTACCACCAAACCTATATATAATCATCTCCAGTATATCATGCATCGTTGAGTCTAATGGACGTGCTTTAAATATGTCAAAAGTGGAGCCGTTAAAGCCATCCATGAGGATAGCAGTTGTACCAAAGCTGATACAAATATATTTAGCACTAATTTCCACCAAAAACATACACGTTCTCCTGTAATGATACGACGAATTAAATCACATTTGGTGTCGTTTTTGGGTCACGGATGGCGAGAGGATATGCATTATCATTGATAAGATTGCTATTCGCCAATATCAACCTATAAGTTATATGCATGTATAGTCACCCAGGCCATCTCCATATCATTTTAAGGAGTTTTGGGCGTTCAAATTTTACAATCTCGACAAATGGTGACCCAATTAAGTCACTTGAACAATTATATCTTCTCAACTGTCAACTGGAAATCACTGACCCGACAAACTGATAAACCAACACTTAACAAATTACAGATCGGCATTGAATCAAAACTTTACACTTCAGTGTTGGACAGCCTGTAACTATTCGTATCTTTCACGAGAATATAACATTCAATTGCAGATATACTTTTTAACATCTCACGTCTTTTCGTTGGAATATAGGTACAAGAGATAGACACATGCGTGTATAGGGAACCCGCGCATGTTCTTTATTTCCGTTGCCAATTAAATATATATATTGTACGCATGTGTGTATTTATACTAATTAAACCAATTGGGTGTGTTCATTTGTTTGTCGGTCTGACCTGCTATTGGCGACCAACCGGTTGGATCATGACAAACGAAAATTGGTACACATGGTAGATTGTCACGTGGAGTGTCATCGGACAGGTACAACTGACGTCATGTGATTTAAATTGAAATTCATGAATTATTTAATAACATCTTTACATCTATATCTATATTTGCGAATGTCTCCCTGTCTGCCTGTATACCTGTCTGTCTGGGTTTATAAAAAATGACAGGGGACCATCTAGTAGGGTCTACTAGGGGTATCTTTTTACGAGAAATATAATGGTGGGGGTTAGAATTTTCTAAAGTGACGCCGTTGCTGTCAGGAGCCGGAAATATGGAGGGGCTGATTATTTGTCGCCGATTACCACGAAACTTACATATAATCACCTCCATAATATGAAGAATCTAATGGTGTAGTTTAAATATGTCAAAAGTGTCATCGTTCGAGTCAGGGATGCACGGAAGGGGGAGGGGCACCAACATTGATAAACTAATTTTAGCGCCGATTTCCACCAAATTGATATACATGTATATTCTTCTTCGTGAAATCTAGTTGTGCGATTAGAAGAGCCTAACTTAGTGTCGTTTGGATGAGAAATTGGGGTTGGGCATCAAATTTGAGAAGAATTGTCGTAGATTGCCACCACATTTATACAAACTCATCCCCATAGTATGAGGAGTCTAATTGTGTGGCTTAATTTTGTTTCAAAAGTTGCCTCATTTGCGACAGTGTGCACTGAAAGGGAGAGGGGCACCAACATTGATACACAATATTTTCAGACCCAGTTTCTACCAAATTGATACACGTTCTTACCCATGATATGATAAATCTAATCGTGTGCATATTGGTGAGAGATTGTGGTGAGGGGTCGAAACCAAATTTGATAATTTGGTTAGACGCCGATAAGCACCAATCTTATAAATATTTATCTGCATAATATCAGGAATGTAATTGTGCGGTTTAAGAATGTCACAAGTGGGTCATTCGACTCAGTGGTGTCTAGAGGTGAGAGGGACACACACAAATGGTGTGTATTATTTTTTTTTAAAAGTAGCCTCATTCGTGGTTTTTTTAATTTTTGCGAAATAATGTGTTTATGATGTTTATGTATCATAATATAAGGTCTGATGAATACATGGTGGTAACTAAATAAATACTTCAATAGTTGTGGAACGGAACAATCGTTATAAACAAAATTACAATCGAAAAGGTGAGCCACTATTTATATTCCATGAATTTTTAAAGTTATAGATATAGTTAGAATTATGGTAGTTATGGTTACGGCTAGAGCAAGGTTATTCTTGTATAAAACATTTAGCCTTGAAACATGGTACGGGTTGAAGATAGGTATGGTTATGGTTAAGGTTTGGGTTATGGGAAGGATAATGATTGAGGATGGGTTTGGATTGGAATATATATGATAATTATATGGAAGTATCAAACTTCCAATTGGAAGTTTAAAAATTCTAGTTATTATACTTCCATGGTGTAACCAAGGAAGTATATTGTTTTTCTACTGAGGTCATTTTCCGTTTATTTCGAAATACTCAGAAACTGATTGCAGTAGGAACGCGAAATCTTTAGCGAATGTAGGCATCGAAGGTTTACTAAATATAATAGTATCAGGATTTCTGCCCAATGTTTCTTGGTGGAGTTATGGCCCTTTTGCGATTATTTTGCATTATTATTATTATTATTATACTTGACACTTTTGTAATCACTATTACTCGAAAAGTACAAGAAGTAGGACACTAAAACTTGGTATATAGGTTGGGGTACATGAGTCCTATGCCTATGTCCCATAACGATTTTGTCCGCGCTTTCACCGAGGAGTTATCTCCCTTTATTTGAAAAAATGTCATTTTATTATCTCGGAAATTATAAGAAGCAGAGCATCGAAAATTAGACCGCATGCACATCTCGATATGCACTACTGCCCACGGCATAAAAACTTGTGTCCGCGCTTTCCCTGAAGAGTTACCGCCCACAAATAGGGACACACTACACACCAGGATGAATAAACCAAGGTTTTTGTTTTTTGTTTTTTATAAGTACAGAGCTCTAAATTTGTTATTATATATTCCGAATTGGACGAGAGATTCCGACTCGAATATAGCGCTTAAAAACGTTTTTACCCAAGACTTTCCGCGTTACGGGGTACGGAAATATTGCAACTATTTTTCCTGCCAAATCAAAACCGCAAGATAATATCGTAGCAAGTACGTTGACATACTTTATGTATGTCCCAGAAGTTTAACGGCTATACTATAAATGTAACATGCCAAACGGAGAATGCGTGTCAGGGTGGGTTGAGACTTTAGGAAAATTCCACGAAAATTGCAAAGGGGGGGGGGGGAATTCAAATATCGAGATAATTTTTTTTGACGAATACATCTGATGGCTAGTGTTCGCGCGCATCTAGAGCGCAATTTTCTAATTTTCAGATGGAACGGTTTACTCGTGACAATGCTATATATCATAAATATGTATACTTATGTAGTCTATCACTAGCCGATTTTTAGCCCCAAATCCAAACGGGCTAATGTAGGAGCGAGTTTCATTCACGCAGGAGCATGTAAGCCGGTATACTGTAGGTACGCCTACAAAATTTGACCGCTCTACTATAAACGCGACCTGCTCAAGTGAGTGTTTGTGTCGGGTGGGTTCACATTTGGCAAATTCCACCGAAGATCAAATTGGGAAAATTACTCCGAAAATCAGATATTGAGATAAAAACTTTTCGACGAGTGGATGTGATAAGTAGTATCTAAACGCAAGATTAGTACGCTTTTTAAAGATTTAGATTGGATGGTTTAACGCTGGTAGTGTATAACGTTGTAACAGGTGATATATATTACTCAAATTCAAACCCTCACTTCATGACGCAAATTCAAACGAGCTTATCAAGAAGCAAGGCAAAGGCATGAACATGCTCACCGATATACTATATAGGTATGCCCGCTCTACTATAAAAGTAACCTATTGTCACGATTTGACCTGTCCAAAACACTCCCCGTACAAAAGTTTTCCTAGGTCAAATTTCGTCGAAATCCGTTCGTTTTACTCGATTTGACCTTGAACTGACCATTTCGAAGGTCAATGTCAGGTCGGGGTCACGATTTGACCCTCCCAAAAGACTCCCCGGACAAAAGTATCCCTAGGTATCATATTTCGTTGAAATCCTCTGTTTTCCAAGATTTGACCTTGGATTGACCATTTTGAAGTTCAAGGTCAGGTCGGGGTTACAATTTGACCCGTCCAAAACACTCCCTGGACAAAAGTACCCATATTTTTAAAATTTTGTCAAAATCCGTCCAGCAGTTTTCCCGGTCATAGCTAACAGACAAACAAACAGACAAACAGAAGTCCCAAAATATATATTAAATTTAGAAATGTTAATGCAAGTGTACGTATGTTGGGGTGAATGAGTTCTAACATATTGTCGTATAACGATTATTGTCCGCGTTTCCCATACGGAGTTATCTCCCTTTATCTAAATAAAATGTCATTTTCTTATCTCAAACATTATAAGGAGCAGAGTATCGAAAATTGAACCGTATGCACACCTCGATATGCCCTACTGTCCACGGGCATCAAAACTTTTGTCCGCGCTTTCCCTGAGGAGTTACCGCCCATAAATAGAGACACACTATACACCAGAATGAATAAACCAATGTTGTTTTTTTTAAGTACAGAGCTCTAATTTTGTTATTGCATATTCCGAATTGGACGAGTAATCCTGACCCGAATATACCGCTTAAAAATGTTTTTTCTCAGGACTTTCCGCGTTACGAGGTAGGTAAATATTGCACTAATTTTCCCGCCAAATCCAAACTGGCTAACTAAAGAGCAAGATAATGTCCTAGCTGGTACTGTATGTACGTGTCAAAAGTTTGACCGCTATACTTTAAAAGTAATCTGTCCAACGGAGAATGCGAGTCGGATGGGTTGAGACTTTTGGAAAATTTCACGAAATTGCAAAGGGGGGCGGGAATTCAAAATATCAAGATAACATTTTTTTGACGAGTACATTTGATGGGTAGTGTTCACACGCATCTACAGTGCGATTTTCTAAAATTCAGATGCAACGGTTTACTCGTAACAACGCTATATAACATAAATATGTATACTGAAGTAGTCTATCACTAACCTATTTCTAGCTCCAAATGTAAATAGGCTACTAAAGGAGCGAGTTTAATACAGTGGTACGTAAGCCGGTATACTGTAGGTATGCCTCCAAAATTTGACATCTCTAATATAAACTCAAACCAAATCAAATTTCGTTGAAATCCGTTCGTTTTACCAGATTTGACCTTGAACTGACCATTTTGAAGGTCAATGTCAGGTCGGAGTCACGACTTGACCCGCCCAAAAGACTCTCAGGACAAAAGTAGCCCTAGGTATCAAATTTCGAGGAAATACGTCTGTTTTACCCGATTTTACCTTCGATTGACCTTTTTGAAGGTCAAGGTCAGGTCGTGGGTCACGATTCGACCCCTCCAAAACACTCACTGGACAAAAGTACCAACGTTTGTCAAATTTCGTCAAAATCCGTCCAGCCGTTTTCCCGGCCATAGCTATCGGACAAACAGACAGACAGAAGTCCCAAAATATATATTAAATTTAGAAATGTCAATGCAAGTCTACCACCGGATCATAAGGCACCAATATGCATTCGCATGAAGAGGAACACACATACACGCATAACACTCACATGGGATGGGATGGGATGGAATACCATGGAAGTATATCTGATTCCATGGAATCTGACCTCTAGTTTATTTTGTTATTACAGAATGTTACAGTGGATATCTCTGTCTCTTTTATTTTAGGTTAGTTGGAATGTGCTCTCATGTTATTGGATTGATAAAACTCTACAGGGTTTGAAGTTACACAACATTCCATCTGCTCCCGAACATCTTAGTTGCACATGTGTTCCTCGACAATGGCCTGTCCCACGACAAACGAAAATACAACTAGTTTATTCAAGTATCATTAATGACCAATTTGTTGTCATTGTTCAATTTTATTACCAGTGATTAGTATTTACGCAAGCACATAGTGAAATTAATATTATCATACTTCCTGTCATCACCTTTATCATACCGACAAAGCATTGTGAAACAACATGCCCCATTCAGTATAGGAAGTGTGAACATTTAAGGGGCTGTTGGTATTTAGTAATCGAGCCCCTAGCTGAGGTGTTACGGTTTGTTTTGCTAACTTCCCATTCCCCCTATGGCAATTTATAACATTATCGCAAGGTGATAAAATGTTTTCATAAAGTAGCACAACATATATATTACTCATGGACACATCTGTTCAACAAATTAAATACTAAATGAGCTTCTATTTATTTACAGAATTTCAAAAGTGTTGTGTCAGGAGATTGAAAAATTGAAACAACTCGAAGATACCCCGTTGATTATATGCTGTCTTTAGTACGTCCTGGTTTAGGAAACCGAACTAAAAACACTCCGGGATATTTGTATAAATATCGTTCGTCAACCGGACATGTTCCCCATGCACATTTCAACACCATTGTAGCTTTTTAAGACATATTTTGCTCTCGTGTTCGTAGTTTCCCTAGCTTACTATGGTATCTAGGCAGCTGCTTGTAGTGCGATTCATATCACTTTGCAGGCGTATGTCGCTTCCGGGTTTGAGCTATCGGCTATAATTGAAATTGGGGCGGTCCATTGTCTGCCCTGGCTGTGTTGTCGAAATCACGAAGAGGTATGCCGTGATATTTACACATCGCTACATTAAATGGCGTAATATATGAATTTTCGGGGTCCCGACTTTGTTTCGTGACCCGCCCTGACCCCATTTCTCAACATCTTAACTGCGTGTGGCGGAAATCCTGCACAGAATGATCTGGCCTGGCTGTGTTGTCGAAATCACAAACAGTTAGGCCGTGATACGCACTCTTCACCAATTTTAATGGCGTAATATATTAATTTCCGGGTCCCGACTCTATTTCGTGACCCGTCCTGACCCCATTTCTTAAAATCTCAACTGCGTGTGGCGAAAATCCTGTTTGAAATGGTTCACCCTGACTGCGTTATCAATACCAATATCGGGACGTGTAATGTCGTGATACTCACTCGTCGCCACATTAAATGGCATAATATATTAATTTTCGGAGTCCCGATTCTATTTCGTGACCCGTCCTGACCCCATTTCTTAAAATCTCAACTGCGTGTGGCAGAAATCCTGCTACCAGGAGTAAACGGTCCACTCTAAAACGTATACAATCATACTAAAGTTGCGCGTGGATACTTCTAACCACGTCCATTCGTCAATTTTTTTTATCTCAATGTTTGATTTTTGGAGTAATTTTCTGCATTTGATTTCGGTGGAATTTGCCGTCTGAACCCACCGACGCAAGCTCTCCGTTGAGCAGGTTGCATTTATAGTAGAGCAGTCAAATATTGCAGGCGTACCTACAGTATATACCGACGTACATGATCATGCATTAAACTCGCTCCTTCATAGGTTATTGATAGACTACTATACATATTTATTTTATATAGCGTTGTCACGAGTAAATCGTTCCATCTGAAAATTAGAAAATCGCACTCTAGAATCTCGTGAACACTTCCCATCAGATGTCAAACAAATTTTTATCTCGATGTTTGAATTTCGCCAACTGCGATTTTCGGTGAATTTTCAAAAAGACTCAACCCACACCGTCTCGCATTCTCCGTTGGGCAGGTTACTTTTAAATGATAGCGGTCAAACTTTGGGGGCGTACATACAGTATCTCAATGTACCTGCTATGGCATTACTTTGCTCTCTAATTAGCCCGTTCAGATTTGGCGGGAAGAATAGGTGAAATTTTGCAGTTTCCCGTATAGCGGAAATGCCGGGAGAACAAACTTTTAATCGGTATATTCGGGTCCTAATCACTCTTCCCATTCGGAATATGCGATAAAAAAATAATAGCGCTGGACTTATAAAAAAAAAGAAGAAAAAACCTCAGTTTATACATCCTGGTGTATGGTGTTTGACTATCTATGGGCGGTAACTCCACAGGGAACGCGCAGACACGCGTTTTGATGCCAGTATGTCAGATCGAGGTGTGCATATGGTCCAAATTTGGATGCCCTGATCCGCATAATTCCGAGATAGTAAAATGTCATTTTTTTTAGATAAAGGGAGATATCTCCGCGATGAAAGCGCGGACAATATTCGTTATGCGACTCATTTGCCCCAACATACTTATAGTGGAGTAGCTGGGACCAGAATTGTGTGTTATTTTTCGAGTTCAACCAAGTGGAAGAGTAACAAAGTGAATTATATATCAAAATGTCGTATTGATACAGCGGATAACATGCCTGTGTTGCATTTTCGCGTAGTGTTGTACGATTTCTTATTTTGGAGTAAAATAGGCTTTTTCGTGAATCAAATAAGTGAAAAATGGAATCCAGCTTCCTAAATAACATTTACATCTATTTTTTTATGCAAACACCACTAAACAATAGAGGTTGGACATGTTCACATTTTGTAAAATAATTTTGGAGTATGTCAATGTCCTAGGGTTCGTTTTTGGGGTAAAAATCTTTATTTATTTTTTTAAATTAGATAATTCTGGAATCTACCACAACAAGATATGCATCATTAATTCATTCCATTTTATAAAACAAATTCACAGTTTCAATGCTAAAAAATTATGTGTTAGATGTAGATAATAAATTAACAAGATGTTTTTTGAATAAGGCAGGTTATATGGTTACCAGGGTAATCTAATTTGAATTAATACAATCAGTGAAAACTGGAATTGAGTACTCTGAGTAGCATCCCCTTGTAATTATATATAGCCCCTACACACGTATTAGCGGGTACCGGAATCGGCACTTATTCGAATTGAATCATTTGAAAGAGTAACAAGATTAGTTAGGTATCAAAAGTTTCATATTGGTACAGCAGATAACATGTGGTGTTGCCTTTTTGTGTGAAATATTGGGCGATTTCTGATGTTGGGGTAAAATAGGCGTTTTCGTGAATGAAACCAGTAAAAATGGAATCCAGCTACCTAAATAACATTTACGTCTATTTTTGGATGGGAACGCACCTAAACAATAGCGGGAGACATTTTCACATTTTGTAAGATAATTATGGAGTAAGCCAATGCTCTAGGGTTCGATAATGGAGTAAAACAATGTTTTTTGTGAAAAATGAGAGAATTTTGGGATCGATGATATGCATCATTAATTATTATGCATGCCATTTATAAAAAAAAACCAGCTTCGTTTGTCAACAATACAGATCGAAGTAATAGATATAATAAGGCGTTGTTGGATCAATGTTTACCAGGGTTATTTGGTTTTATTTATTATCGAAACAACACACCCTCCCTTATTTCTATATATCAACTAGCACTATGAAATCGACCATTAGTCGAATTGAATTATGTGGAAGAGTAACAAGACGAATAATATATCAGCATACTAGTCTTGATATAGTACATAACATGCGGATGTTACCTTCAAATGAAATATTGTACGATTGTTTATTTGTTTGGGTTAAAACTGAGATGCAGAGCAAAGCGGCAGCATATCATTTATCCCACGGGTGGCTACATTGTATATATATCGGAAGGGAAAACCCGCGATGGCTATAAATAGATATGACAGTACTGCATAATTATATTCAATCACGTAGGCTACAGTACATGCGGAGCGATATGGAAATCAGGCACTCAATTTGCCAGCTTCCCTTCCTCACTTCACTAATTGTCAACTGAGATAATGCCTTTGTTTGTCCTAAAGGGACGAGTATATGCTAAGGCATTGGAACAATGCCAATCGAGATTGAGGGAGGAACTATTTCGTCTGGTGTCGGGTCACATGGGTAATCACACGGATAGCAAACAGCCTTTTAGTGATAGTATTCGCTACAACTCGGTCGACAATTATTTAGCGTCTTTTACTATTAGTCTTATGGACTTTCGCGGCCGTTATTCGCCACCAATTCTTCATGTCATTTGTCGATAGTACATCCGTGGTCGTTTGTACCTATGTATCACATTTTTGTCTGCGTTATGCGGTGTATTTCCGCGGTTTTTACCGAGGTCACGCTTTTCTTTACCTTTCTGACGAGCTGTCCAGTTTCCGATAACTTACCTGTTAAACTACAAATCAATTGCAATGTTCTGGTTTAACTCGTTTTCATGTAAATTGACATTCGTTCTCGATATAGAGGGGACAACATTATCAAGAAAATGTGGGTTAGCTCCCCAAACAACCGCTGAAATCGTGGGGGTACTTTGCCAGTCGAAAGGAGGTATGCGTCCCATTTTCGATAGGGTCAAGGACATCCATATACCCACGGAAAGCGGTTGTATTCATAACTGTGTCAACACCCCCGAATATCAGTGGTGCTTCCGTTATTCAAAGATACTTTGTATCTATCTGATAAGTTTGTATACATGTTTATCCGGCTTCCAACCCTCCGGTTACAACAACAACAACACTTAGCAACCAATTTAGCTTAGGACTGAGTTTCTGCTTTTGTACTGGTATTTAGACTTTGGTGGATATTAATGTTGTCGTTCTTATTTCACGTTGTGTTGAACATACTAGACCATGCATTATGACCATAACATCATTTACGTTCAATTTACATGTTTATTGCCTTGAATCTTGATTTTCTCAGGTTTTTATTTTTGTTGTTTTTTTTTTACATGATCCAATCTTTATATCGCTTGAGGTTGGCTCTGCTTTCCGAATTTCATGATAATGTTTCCAATGGGATAAGTTATAACCATTCTCGTGGAAAAATGCCGAATCAATTTTTATTCACATGACGTTAATCCGTGACCATTTATACCGTCTTTTGGATCATACACTTGCTTTTCTGGGGCGGCGTTTAAAATACACGAGACACATATGTCCAGTCCTATAATCAATTTCAACGCCACCTCCCTGGGTTTCCAATAAAAGGTCTTTGATGAAATCTTCCTATTTTGATTAGGCCATCCACTCTTCCTCATCAAACATCATACCCAATTTCTTCCGTTTCCGGCCTTTTTTTCCAGGCATTTTTGGACACCCACCCTTTTTTCCGTTTCAGGAAGTTTTTTCCGGTCAGTTTTGGACACCCACCCCCCTTAAATTTGAGAAAAATGATCAATTGAGCAACCAAATAGGTGATTATCCTGCATTATCATAATTTATTGCGCTATATTTGAATAGAACAGTGCACAATGAGATAACTATACTATTTGAATTTATCATATAAGTGTCATTAATCAAGAAATGTGTCAACATAATCACATTTCTAGGGATATATAGGCAGAGTGCCAAGGTTTTTATTAACATTCATTTTCATAATATATAGTCACATGATCTAGTCACATAATCACATTTGAGTATTCTACAGAATACATGGTACCGGTACAACAAATTTCAGATTATTTGATATTTTGATATTTGCTATGTGATATACAGTAATGCCCTAATTAATCGACTCCATAACCACAGCAGAATAATGGGTAATTTAATTTCCGACTAAATCCTGAAAAATTACCCATTATTCTGCTGTGGTTATGGAGTCGTTTAATTAGGGCATTACTGTATTGCTGGAATCAAATTGTTTATCAAACCATGTGGAAATACAACTGTTCATCCCAGTTCATCCCAGTTTGAAGAATAATGCTAATACCAAACATAACCATGATATACATGCGTGACTCTTCTTGGGGCATCTCAGAAACCAGAACTGAGGAAACATGTCATAGCGTGTAATGGCAGGTTGGTAGCCACTGCCTGAAGTAATAGGCTTCGTAATAATTGGGAATAATATGGATGGATAGCCCAAGTGTGCTTTCAATTTATTGCTTATTTTCAACTGAGTTCTGCATAGTTATTCTTATTTTGTTGTATCAGTAGATGGAATCCTGATTAAATTTTTCCAATAGCGCAGTGTCTAGTTCTATCAAGTTGAATTTGGGTTATTGTTGGCCATTGTGCAACTGATCCAACTTCTGATAACCTATATATGTAGTATAGCATTAGTATTAACTATATATGACCTGTTTCTGTTCAAAACACATCAAAATAAGCCTCAATAGCAGGAATGGAAAAAAAATTGGCATATGGAAAAAACTGTTTTTTGGACCCAAGAGACACCCACCCACCCCATCATACATGCCTGGAATTTTTTTCCGACCCCCCCCTGCATCATAGTGTAATTTTTACAAACCTCGAATGAGGGGGCACTCGGTCGCATCTCCAGGGCGTACTTGTATGTCGTTTCGCCGACGGTTCTTGAAATTGTGGGACTGTACGGGGCCGGATCCTTTTCTCAACTCATCATTTGATTGTCGTTTTACGATCCCAGTTCCGGTTCCATGTCGTTTCATGACTGATTATGACCTGCTCGGCGAGTGACACTGATTAATCACTTTTGTGTCATTCGACCAATCAGGGACATATCGCAATCGAACATCGCTGCAAATTTAAATGATCTCGTCATACCACTCTCTTGAATTTTCGTCTGCACTATGCCCCATTGACTTCGTTTATTAGCATGTAATATTAGCAGTACATTTAGTCATATCTTGTTGAGTGGAACTGACACCAGGCTTGCGGTGATTGTGCATGATGGATATTGTTAAGTGTGACGTTTTATGAGAAGTTAGCCAGGTTAAGTATTCGTCGCCTATACTCGAGTTCTGTCTTATATAATTATGTACTGTATATGACTTCAATCCCTTATGGCCCGATGAGTATTACATACCCGTCGCATTACATAAATTGGCTACTTCATAATGACCCCACTTGCGCGCACGAGGTCGGGTCGTGTATAGGCAACAGGTGTGCGTGCGTAATTGTGACGTCACACATACATTACAGTATACCGTGAAGGAGAAATTTTTATTCGCATAACATTTTCATGAGAAAATCACGTGACTTCCGGCAGTGGTTTCACAATATCGCGGAATCAGATATGAAACAAATTTTCTAGTTCACAACTTCCGATATGTGGTAAGGGACAACTGCTGTATTGATTCAGTTATAACCAGTACGTTGTTATGAATATGTCCTACATACTAGGTTCATATTACCTGTATATTAGATCAGTTTCATTTGTTAACAAAATAAAGACAGTTACGACGTAATGACGCCAAAGCGTCATTTGTCTCTGCGGGCCAGAATCCAGACATGACTGACCGTGTCGTCTTCGCAGACAACTGATTTCACCTCACTACATGTAGGCGAGCCATATCTTGATTAATGTATTGATTGAGCATTTAATCCATGCTCATACACATGTAATCTGAGTTATTTATAAGATCACATCAATTTTTACATGTAAATGCAGCGAGTGTTGATTTTTTTTCTGAAATCAGCAGCCAATACGATGTTTATGTTTACTACTTCCGACTTCATATCGATAATGTTCATTTATCAACAATTTATCTATATCATTATGATTATGTAAAGCACCCGTATTAGAATAAATTATAACTCTTACTATTATGCCCGAGTCGTGCTATATGCCTGGCATATTATAATATTATTCCATACTTACATTGTAGGGTCGTAACGATTCCCAAATTCACGTGTCGATTCGAGTCACGATTTCTGCCTGACAATAAATTCACTGCACATCGCGATGCAGCTACTGTGGAGTTTGACATTAGCAGCTTCCAAGTTTTCTTTTAGTCATGCGGAATGACAGTGGGTCAGTCACCGCAGTGTTTCACACAGCATATTACCCTGTATCTTATCATGATTTTAATTTTGACTGTTCAATTTCGAATACTTGCGTCACCGAAAAAAAAAAGTTCTCGGTCCCGAAGGGGAGAGTATGATATTCGGGTTCTCCATGGTTTAATTCCCGTTGTTTTCTTGTACTTAACGATCGTGACACTCCCATATACAATGGTTACGAAAAGCGCATTTAATTGCTTACCAGCAGTGACGAGATTGGGTTATTTCCTTAGTTCGGTTCGGGTGCATTATCCGTTGGTTGAACACCCCTCATTTTAAGCGTCTACAACTTGCCAATCACAATACGTTCCCTGTACATTCCTCATTGACTTATTATAGCTGGTCCCTCCCTTATTCATACGTGCTCTTTCAGTTTCGGTCGGTTTCCGTGGATGTGACACGTTTCCCACCTTTATCCACCGTGCAGGCCGTCGCATCTTTAACAGTCCGTCTTGCTGACTTTAGAACATTTACGCATCATCGGGTTGTTCTACACTTTAGGTGGACCTGTCATGGATATTCTTGCCGTCATGAAATGCCGGTTTTTGCCGCTCCTTCCTAGTACAACCATCCTCTAACATCTCGCCCAGTCCACTGGACCAATATAAATAATAGTTAATTCCTATGACCTACACAATATATATATACATGTATGAGGCCCCCACCCTACCCCCCACGGAATATGGAATACCAGTTAACAGCCATATGGTTAGATATCGATATTCTTGGGGTTTGTGGTTTACATTGTTTGTGGGCCGTATTTTGTGCGGAGGCGCGTGCATGGTGGGGCGGGCGGGGCGGGGCGGGAATGGGGGATGGATGGCTCTGAAATCGAGTGGTAATAATAGCCACTTGAATTTAGAGTTGTCCATCTTTGTTCACGTCTTCGTCCTTTTCACCGAGTGGTTCTGTGCGGGTTGTGGCCCGCGGGCGGTGGGGACTACGGGCTTCAGGGGTCGGTGTTTGGCCGCTCTGAGCTTTCCGGGGGGGGGGGGGGGGGGGGGTTTCCTCGGCTCGGGTCCGATGTTTCTGCCCCCCGGGGCAGGGGAGGTAGTGGTTTGTGAGCGTCTGGTCGGATTGAGTACCTTTAAGGCCGAAATTATTTCAATATTTTTATGACCGTAAATTACAACTACTGCCATCACGGGCTCATGTCCCTAACGACGATTTTTAATGTCATCAAAACATATATACACCAGTATCTAAGAATCTTACACATGATGGCTGTTTGAACCACAATACGTCATAATGTGTTCAAGTATTTAACTGCCAAATGCGGATCGAAATAACAATTGTTTATCAGAATATAACGAGGACAAACTTTAGAAATGTTTTCCCTAAAATCCAAATGTATAAATTTCAAACTATGATCCAAATGTACTATATTTCAGACTTCCGAATTTTGAAAATGAATCCAAATTCTCGTAAGATCATACAGTAAACTTTGTGCTGCAGTTTTGAGATAGTCATGTTATCTATGTGGTAGGTGTTAAACACCTACTATATGGATAGCATGACTACCTCAGAATTGTAGCGCATAACTTTGAAATGCATTTGTAGCATAACCTCTCCGCAAAAATCTGACAGACCAGATTTACTCAAATGTAACCACTTGTCTACAACATAATTACACATGTAAACGTCAACTCCACTATCATACACGCACTATCATACACTCAATCTCGATACTCCCCAAACCAAATTATGTAATTGACTTCCCACCTCAAATAATCTACATCTGTATTTTTCTCTCTCCCCATCCAAACAAAGGCCGTACTAAAATCAGATAGCGTAAGCTACCCTCATATATACCCAGTATTGGAAATTGTTACAACACCATAGAGTTACAGCGCCTATTCATAAGAGGTTTCCACGAACCAGAACGAAGAGATAGAAAAACCGACACAGTCGGAGGTGGTGTCATAGTTTATGTTAAAAATAACTTTGCATTTAAACGAAGAGCGGACTTAGAGAAAATAACTTTAGAGAATATATGGATCGAAATCTCAATGAATGGCCCAAACGTGTTAGTCGGTACATTTTATCGCCCACCAAATACCCAATGCTGGAAAGACATAGAAGGAAATATTAGTGATGTAGCTAATGCTCATCCATCTCATAAAATAGTGATATGTGGTGATCTGAATGAAAATCAATTCAATCTCGCAAAGACAAAAGTATCCTCTATATGTACCCAGTTCACTCTTGATCAAGTTATCAAAGACTCGACAAATTTCACTGAATATTCAGAAACGCTCATAGACGTCATTCTTATCAATGACAACTGTCTTAAAAAGGAAAGTGGCACACCAGAACCCTTTTTCTGTAACTTGATCCGCTACCATGTCCCCGTCTACGTCAAAATATTTTTATGTGACCCACCCAGACAAGAAAAACATAACAAACGCACTGTCTACCTCTATGATCAAGCAAACTTCACCAGCATAAACGAGCAAATACAATCACCGGAATGGGCCAAAACTTTCCGTAATGTAGCAATTGAAAATGTTTGTTGTACATTAACTGAAAAAATAACAGAACTTATGCGTAAATATATTCCACATAGAACAATACCATTTAGCCGCGACGAGCCTGAATGGATTAAT
The DNA here is from genome assembly GCA_032622095.1 of Siphonodentalium dalli. Taxonomy (NCBI): domain Eukaryota; kingdom Metazoa; phylum Mollusca; class Scaphopoda; order Gadilida; family Siphonodentaliidae; genus Siphonodentalium; species Siphonodentalium dalli. The sequence continues at coordinate 162,890,723 of CP136068.1, read as the reverse complement.
CCACGGATTAAGTATCTAATTAGACAACGAAAAAGAATTCACCAAACAGCAAAAAGAGTTAATACCCCCACCATTTGGACTAAATATCGAAAAGCTCGTAACGTAGTAATATCCGAAGTTGGAACAGCCAAAAGTATTCATCTACTAAAAGTACAAGAAATTTTGACAAATCCCAATACGGCGGACTGCAAGTGGTGGAAAACATTCAAACGCCTCACACCAAATAGGAACGATAATGTACCTCCCCTGATTTGGCAGGGCAATGTTGTTTCGTCAGATGACGAAAAATCCACAGTGCTTAATAATTACTTCTGTAGCATTGCCTCTATAGATAGACCCAGTAAAGCCCCAGACATAATCGAAGATGACCCCAATCTTACTATATTGCAAACCATTGAAATTTCGGAATTAGAAGTCTATAACACATTAAAAGAACTTCAGCCCGATAAGGCTTCTGGTCCCGATCTAATCAGCCCGCGCCTGTTGAAGAACTGCCTAAGTCTCAGCCCCTCCCTCTCACAGATTTTTAATCGTTTTTTGCGCGAATCATATTTTCCGCCTGAGTGGAAACGAGCAAACGTTGTCCCGATACACAAGAAAGGAGATCGTAGTAATCCTGAAAACTATCGCCCAATCTCACTACTAAGCTGCCTCAGTAAGTTGTTTGAAAAATGTATTACTAAACACTTCATGACTCACCTACAGTCGAACAACATTTTAACCAAACATCAGTCAGGATTCGTGCCGGCCGATTCAACTTCGTATCAATTATGTGGCATATATGACAATCTTAGTAGATCATTAGAACAGGGACACGATGTACGGTTACTATTTTTCGATATCAGCAAAGCTTTTGACAAAGTTTGGCACGAAGGCCTACTCTTTAAACTTCATTCTATGAATCCGCAATAATTTACTGCAATGGTTCAGATCGTATCTATATGACCGCCAGCAACGTGTTGATTTAACCTCTGGCCAATCAGCATGGGGAAAGATAACAGCGGGAGTGCCCCAAGGATATATCCTGGGGCCAGTACTATTTCTTGTCTTTATCAATGACATAGTTGAAAATATGGCATGTGACATTCGGCTTTTCGCCGACGACACTTCACTCGCACTTGTCATCGACGACCCAAACATAGGAGCGACTATTTTACAGCATGATATCAAAAGACTAGAATCGTGGTCCTCTAAATGGCTTGTCAAGTTTAATGCTCTAAAAACAGAAGCATTGACATGCACTCGGAAACGTACGAAGCTTGTTCACCCAACGCTGTTCATGAACCAACAGCTATTGAAGAAGTAGATACCCATAAACATCTTGGGAGTTACTTTGAGTAAAACAGGAAGCTGGGGACCCCATATTGAACAAGTGATGAAAACCGCATGGAAACGCATTTCACTCTTGAGAAAATATCGATTCTATCTCGACAGAGCAGCTCTAGAAAAATGTTATTTTACAATGATAAGGTCAATCCTCGAATATTCTTGTGTTGTTTGGGATGGTTGTAGCCAGCAAGAATCTGACAACATCGAAGATATACAATACGAGGCAGCTCGTATTGTGACAGGCGCGACTAGGTCTGTTAGTAATGTATCTCTTCTTAGAGAAACAAGTTGGGAAACCCTTAAATCACGACGGAAAAAATATAAACTAAAATTATTTTATAAAATGGTGAAAGGTCAATCACCTGTCTATCTCAGAAACCTAGTTCCTCCTACTCACGGGCAGATATCACAACGTGAAACTAGACAGTCTAGCAAGCTTATGGTTCCTAGTTTTGACTATGACTATTACAAAAAATCGTTTCTCCCATCAACAACAATTTTGTGGAACAACCTAGACACGAACAAGGTAGCCATGGACTCACTGGCAACTTTCTCAAATTCTCTGGAACCAAAACGACAGATGACCTCTAAATGGTTATACCACGCAAACACGCGTGAAGCGCAAATTTTGCATGCCCGCCTCAGATTAAATTGTAGCAATCTGAATTACCACAAATATTCTAACTTCATTGCCGACCAACCCATGTGTACCTGTGGTGAAGTAGAGGACACAGAACATTATTTAATTGAATGCCAATCATACAATGCACAGCGACTGTTACTTATGAACGAATTATCTGATATATGTAACATTACCACCAATATACTTCTACATGGTTCTAATGAACTGTCTCAGGAAGATAACATAACGATTTTTCGAGAAGTTCAGAAGTACATTATTCGTACAAAAAGATTTAAATAATTCTTGACCACAAACCAAGGACTTCCGCTTGAACCACGCACATGTATATCATCTATCATCTAACAGTTATCAAATCGACGCATATCGTCAAAAATCGCATGAGAAATATAAATATTAATGTTGATGCTATTATATATTCGTACAAATCCAATCGATAGTGGTGACGGCTCGGACGCAAACATGCTAGGTCAGAACACAAAATTAGTGCAGAAATTAAAAGCAATAGCTTATCATTTACACTCCCCACATCCACTCCCTATACTGCATATCAGACTCACAAACGTTTGATATGTCACCTCACACTCTTATCTATACCGATCTATACTTCGTTCCGATATACTAAATCTATTTTCAATCAATTTCTTTTTATTATTCCATAAGAAAAAAAAAATCTCATTTTGATATATCTATCGATCCAGCCCACACTGTGAGTAGCTAAGTAACATATATACCAACAGCGATCTTCTAAAATTAGTATGAACTTAACTACCTATATTATTATGTTATCCTTCTCACAGTGTGGGCCTATTCACAGGTAATCGGAAACGACCCCCATAAGCTTTATGCTTGATGTCGGATCCCCTCCATAAACCCATATTCATGATTCACATTTTGTAACATTATTGAATTGAATTATATGGAATAAATACTGTTTACATAAACAGCCATATGGAATACATAAACATATATGAACACTTCATTTTTTAAAGATCAGCATACGAATACCGGTATTTTTGGATTATTATATGACTATCGTTTTTCTTTCCCCAATACCGCTATTCTATAGCAATCATTTCCTGGTCATCGGATCAGCTGCAGTTTGATCCGATGTCATACCACCCTTCCTCATCTCGCATACTGCGCATGACCGGAAAAAGCAGGACAGTTCTTTCTTTATTTTTGATACTAGCGAGCGTGTGAATTGGTTTCATTTCATAATTAATGAGAGAAATTGTGCTTTTTAAATAAAAAGCATGTCATATAATAAACCTGTTATCGCTGCAGTGAATTGATCTGGGCTTCGCATCACGTCTCGTTGAAGAGGTCAGATCGCTGGATCAAACTCGACGCCTGCGGCGGCTCGTTTGATCCAGCGATCTGACCTCTTCAACTCGACGTGATACTTCGCCCCAGATCAATTCACTGCAGCGATAACATGTATATACCGAATACCTCCTAACAGAAAGGCCGGAATACGGCGTACCTCATAACAGGAATACGGCATACGAAAGGGGGGCGTGGGACCTCATGTATCCTATCATAAAACTGGGTAGACTACTTATATTGCGCAGAAGTGGTAGTCCGCAGGGGTTTGCCGGGGTTGCTCACGTCCCGCTGACGTTCATTCCATTTTCATAGACTTCGTTGGGGTCGGACTAGTTTTAGCACACGTTGCTTGAGTGGGTGTGGTGGCACTTGTCCCCCTGCCTCGCACCGACGGCTTCTGCTGTACCCTTCGCTTGAGCGAGGGAAGCAAACATTTCACAACCTTATGTTGCGTCGGCACCTCCTCTGGGTTGATGGGGACCACCCTTTCGTGCGTGCCAATATCTTAGGCTATATTGTCTGGTGACCTTGGTCTAGCACATAAGCGTTTCACATGCATCTCTCCAGTCCATTTCTAACTCTGCCCGCCCCCATCTCCCTTTTTTTGGCGGGGCCGAAACGAATGCGGTCACCACATTCATTTCGTCTTTGGCGCTTGGGTGGTACCAAAAAAGGTCCTTCACCAATGACAAGCTCGAGGTCCATAAACACGTTTCCGACTACCGGCATATCATTTATCCCACGGGTGGCTACATCTCATATATATTTTGAAGACCTCTGTCTGTTTGTTTGTATGTTTGTATGTTTGTATGTTTGTCATTTATACAAATCTACAATTCTCGACCGATCGGGACCAAACTTGGTACGTGTGTGCAGTTTGACCAGGCGGTGGACGTTGTCGTATTGGCGAGCCCGTGCGGCGCCCGCTTCGCGCATGCGCAGACGAGATCTTGGAAACGGGTGGAGCTATCGACTTGAAATTTGGTATGTGAATGTATGTTGCCCCGGATACGAATTTTATCGGTCGCCGAGCCCGTTCGACACCAGCTTCGCGCATGCGCAGACGAGATCTCGGAAACGGGTGGAGCTATCGACTTGAAATTTGCTATGTGAATGTATCTTGCCCCGGATACGAATTTTATGAAATTTGGTTTTTGAATAGCCCGGACAACGTCGGGCTCATCGGCTAGTCTATTGTATATTTTGGAAGATCTGTGTGTGTGTGTTTGTAATCGATGAACTAAAAAACGGCTCAGCCAATTTAGATGAAACTTGGTACGTGGGGGTATTTTCGGGCCAGGAGTAACATAGGCCTATTAATTTTCAGATCCGAGGTCAACTTTTCACGTGCCGAGTTGAAACTTGATAATTAATGAGCGTGTGTATATGAGGCGCGCTTATATACTTCAGTGGAAATCAAATCGGGTTAAACTGGCGGATTTTTACGGACGAAATTTGATGCATAGGGTATCTCGGTATCCGCTGGGCCGATTTCCCGGTATCCGCTGGGCCGATTTCCACCATTTTTGGGGTGTTGGTGTTTGACCCCACCTGACCTTGACCTTCAAAATGGTCAATTCAAGGTCAAATCGGGTAAAACCGGATGGATTTCGACGGGTACTTTTGTCGGGTACTTTTGTTCGGGCACTGTGTTTTGGACGGGTCAAATCGTGACCCCACTTGACCTTGGCCTTCAAAATAGACAATTCAAGGTCAAAGCCCGGACGAAGTCGGGTCACCTTCTAGTCTATTATATATTTTGAAAGATCTGTGTGTGTGTGTGTGTGTTTGTAATCGATGGACTCAAAAACGGCTCAGCCAATTTCGATGAAACTTGGTATGTCGGGGTATTTTCGGGCCACGAGTAACATAGGCCTATTAATTTGTTCGTGCGAGGTCAACTTTTCACGTGCCGAAGACAAATCTGTTTTTACGCCGTTTTGCGCTAATATATTTCAGTTCGGTGCTCACAAATCGATTCGATATAGCGCGAATAATAAATTGCCAGTCATATAATTTGCACGGTTAGAATATGTGTGGCTTCATCTTTCCAACGATATATAATATGTATGTATCCGTTTTAGATATCTGCCTCAATTATTAAGAAGAAGTGGTACGATCTTCTATCAGGGTAAAAACAATGCGTAACTTCTATGACGTCGTTAGAGGTCATAAAGTTAGATCACGTTAACTCATAACCGGCCGATGCATTTGACTGTTTCAGACGTCTTGGCGATATCTCGGGCACCGATGGTAATTTATCTTTACGTTGAAACTTGATAATTAATGAGCGTGTGTATATGAGGCGCGTTTATATACTTCAGTGGAAATCAAATCGGGTTAAACTGGCGGATTTTTACGGACGAAATTTGATGCATAGGGTATCTCGGTATCCGCTGGGCCGATTTCCACCATTTTTGGGGTGTTGGTGTTTGACCCCACCTGACCTTGACCTTCAAAATGGTCAATTCAAGGTCAAATCGGGTAAAACCGGATGGATTTCGACGGGTACTTTTGTCGGGTACTTTTGTTCGGGCACTGTGTTTTGGACGGGTCAAATCGTGACCCCACTTGACCTTGGCCTTCAAAATAGACAATTAAAGGTCAAAGCCCGGACGAAGTCGGGTCACCTTCTAGTCTATTATATATTTTGAAAGATCTGTGTGTGTGTGTGTGTGTGTGTGTGTTTGTAATCTGATGATACCCCGCCCGTTTGGTTGTAGTCTAGACAGTTTGACCTACATTCTCCGCAGTACTCCCGTTGGAGTTTGACCTATATTCTCCGCCCACGCGTCGGTCTATTTGTACCGGTTGGACATGTCCGGACATGACCCGCTGGTTATATCCAGACTTCTCCATATGAATGGTATATTATCTACATGTATATCACGTGATGATCTCGGTGGGGTAGCTTCAGTCTTGAATATTAAAGGGATACTAGGCTCTCACTGGGGATGATTATTAAAGTGACACTCACTATGGATGAATGTTAAAGTAACACATGGCGCACACTGTGGGATAATGTTAAAGTGACACTCGCATTGAAAACTTCCAAAAAGTTCAAAAAGTTCAAAAAGTTCAAAAAGTTTAAAAAGTTCAAAAATTTCAAAAACTTCAAAAATTTCAAAAAGTTCAAAAATTTCAAAAACTTACAAAATTTCAAAAATTTCGAAAAACTTCAAAAACTTCAAAAACTTCACAAATTTCACAAATTTCAAAAAAATTCAAAAATTAAACAAAATTCAGGATTTAGTCATAAATGTGACCCGCTATATCAAATCCAGTCGGAAGTCGGGATTTTTTTATCCTGTGCCAATGCATTCTCTTATATATGCGAGTCGACCAGCCGCCCGCGGCGGCGGCGGCAACTACATAATCCTATGGCATGCAAAGAAATTGGCGGCGGTTAAGGATTTAGTCAGTGATGATACTTTTGTTGTTGTTGGTGTTGTTGGTGTTGTTGTTGTTGTTGTGGCTGACGATACTGTTGTTGTTGTTCTGAAGGCGTGTGTTTAACTTTGATATGACGCTTCAAACTATCTTGCCAAGCATAGACACTTAAGCACTCTTCACATTGATACTTCATTTTCCTATATAATCAGTGAAATCGAGCGTTCTTCTATGCACCTATATTTATATAGAACAGAAACAAGGGAAACGTGGTGGACTAGTTAACTAGTTCAGGCTGTCGTTCACAACGTCTCTTAGTGTTGTTTGTACTGGATACAAATTTATCACATTGGCTACAATACAACCTACCTATCCAAATGTCAATGCAATTATGAGTGAATTCAATATGAGAGTATATATATAAGCATTTGTATCGACATCTCGTGAATCTATCGAAATATCTTACTTCTCTTTCCAAATTGCGTAATAATTATGTTGAGGTTCAGTGGGTACGTCCTATATATCCAGCTGAAGGCAGAATGGACAATTGCTTCCTCTGATGTACAGTTAGTTTGAATCAGTAAACACATGCACATGATTGTGTCTGTGCAACTTGAAACAATACAATTAAAATCTGGTCGTTTTCGGCGGCGGCCGTAATGCGCATGTCAACGCCGCGCCGCCGGCGGCGGCGGCGGCGGCGGCGGCGGCGGCGGTTAAGGATTTAGTCACAAATATGGCTTGTTTCCATTCATCGGAAAACTATGGGGGTAAGGTGGTGAGCGCCACCGAAAAAAAGCAAGTGAGCGAGGGAAAAAAGAGAAAAATAACATGACAAGTGGTACATAGTACAATTTATTATATTAACTATTCACTGTCACTTTCGTCCGAATTGTCATCACTTTCGTCAGATGTGTCATTTGTTTCGTCCATGAACTTTTCTAGCAATGGTCTGTACTTTAATATATATATATATATATATATATATACACACCATTGATATTAATATGTTTTCCAATAATTTACACATCCATGAATCGATCTGAAAACATTATGGTTCATTGTCAACATTTTTGACGAGTAGTTGTCAATATTTAGTCATTCCTTGAAGAAATTATCCCAACTGCCTTCCCGTTCGACCCATTGGTCAGTGTATAATGTCACGATAGTGTGTGCCCATTGCACAATTTCGCTGACCAATGAGAAGTCGTTGTCTTTGTATGCTTTTAAACACATTTTTCCTGTGAACAGGAATGCAGCCATTATTCTCTCCCATGTGTAGGGGCCATCTTCCCGAAATATATTGTCCAACAAGTCACTAAATATATAGGGAAAATGATCCCTATCGTAATTGTCCAATTTCCCTGTCAGCTCATTTAACAGCCACATGTTATAATTTTCCAGCTGTTGAAGTATTCTTCTTGTGCAGTCACGTATTTCATCTAACTCTGATAAATAAAAGTTATTAGTGTCTGGGTAATGAAAGCCGTTTCTCAGAATGATATGCCTGACATAACTTTTCATCAAATATTTCGTAACTGCGCCAACTTCCATACTGTTCAATTTCTTGAGCTGTGTATCCATTATAATTTTTTCCCTTCTACGTCAGACATAAAATATCAACAGTCCCTTTATTATGTTGAGTCAGCTAACCAATCAAAATGCATGATATTAACGTGTTCAGACATGTTTCATTTCTAATTTTAGATGTTAAATGTGCCGACATTGTTCTTTGTTGTTGTAAACAATTTGGCGCGCGTGCGGCCCCCCTCACCCCCTCACTGCCGCCGCACCAATTTGTGAAATTTGTGAAATTTTTGAAGTTTTTCGAAATTTTCGAAATTTTGTAAGTTTTTGAAATTTTTGAACTTTTTGAAATTTTTGAAGTTTTTGAAATTTTTGAACTTTTTGAACTTTTTGAACTTTTTGAACTTTTTGAACTTTTTGAACTTTTTGGAAGTTTTCAATGCGAGTGTCACTTTAACATTATCCCACAGTGTGCGCCATGTGTTACTTTAACATTCATCCATAGTGAGTGTCACTTTAATAATCATCCCCAGTGAGAGCCTAGTATCCCTTTAATATTCAAGACTGAAGCTACCCCACCGAGATCATCACGTGATATACATGTAGATAATATACCATTCATATGGAGAAGTCTGGATATAACCAGCGGGTCATGTCCGGACATGTCCAACCGGTACAAATAGACCGACGCGTGGGCGGAGAATATAGGTCAAACTCCAACGGGAGTACTGCGGAGAATGTAGGTCAAGCTGTCTAGACTACAACCAAACGGGCGGGGTATCATCAGTAATCGATGAACTCAAAAACGACTGAGCCAATTTCGATGAAACTTGGTATGTGGGGGTATTTTCGGGCCAGGAGTAACATAGGCCTATTAATTTTCAGATCCGAGGTCAACTTTTCACGTGCCGAGGTCAAATCTGTTTTTACGCCGTTTTGCGCTAATATATTTCAGTTCGGTGCTCACAAATCGATTCGATATAGCGCGAATAATAAATTGCCAGTCATATAATTTGCACGGTTAGAATCTCTGGCGTTTCATCTTTCCAACGATATATAATATGTATGTATCCGTTTTAGTTATCTGCCTCAATTATTAAGAAGAAGTGGTACGATCTTCTATCAGTGTAAAAACAATGCGTAACTTCTATGACGTCGTTAGAGGTCATAAAGTTAGATCACGTTAACTCTTACCCGGCCGATGCATTTGACTGTTTCAGACGTCTTGGCGATATCTCGGGCACCGATGGTAATTTATCTTTACGTTGAAACTTGATAATTAATGAGCGTGTGTATATGAGGCGCGTTTATACACTTCAGTGGAAATCAAATCGGGTTATACTGGCGGATTTTTACGGACGAAATTTGATGCATAGGGTATCTCGGTATCCGCTGTGCCGATTTCCCGGTATCCGCTGGGCCGATTTCAACCATTTTTGGGGTGTTGGTGTTTGACCCCACCTGACCTTGACCTTCAAAATGGTCAATTCAAGGTCAAATCGGGTAAAACCGGATGGATTTCGACGGGTACTTTTGTCGGGTACTTTTGTTCGGGCACTGTGTTTTGGACGGTTCAAATCGTGACCCCACTTGACCTTGGCCTTCAAAATAGACAATTCAAGGTCAACGCCCGGACGAAGTCGGGTCACCTTCTAGTCTATTATATATTTTGAAAGATATGTGTGTGTGTGTGTGTACCTGTCTATGTGTAATCGATGGACTCGAAAATGGCCCAGCCGATTTCGATGAAACTTGGTATGTGGGGGTATTTTCGGGTCACGAGTAACATAGGCCTATTGATTTCAGATCCGAGGTCAACTTTTCACGGGCCGAGGTCAAATCTGTTTTTACGCCGTTTTGCGCTAATATATTTCAGTTCGGTGCTCACAAATCGATTCGATATAGCGCAAATAATAAATTGCCAGTCATATAATTTGCACGGTTAGAATCTGTGGCGCTATATCTTTCCAATGATGTATCACACGCCTGTGTACGTTTAAATTTTCTACCTTAATTATCGGGAAGAACGCAGGACCATGCTTCGCTCATCGAAAATCATTGCGTAAATATATTACGCCATCAACATATCGTGACGTGATCGCGTTAACTCTTAACCGGCCGATGTCGCGTTAACTCATCACCGGACGAGGTATCCGCAAATGACATTGTGCTATATATCTCGGAAACGGGTGGAGCTATCCACTTGAAATATGGTATGTGTATGTATCTTGCCCCGGATACGAATTTTATCGGGTCGCCGAGCCCGTGCGACGCCAGCTTCGCGCATGCGCAGACCAGATCTCGGAAACGGGTGGTTTTTGAATAGCCCGGACGAAGTCGGGTCACCTTCTAGTTGTATATATATTGGAAGGGAAAACCCGCGATGGCTATAAATAGATATGACAGTACTGCATAATTATATTCAAACACATAGGCTACAGTACATGCGGGGCGATATCGAAATCAGGCACTCAATTTGCCAGCTTCTATTCCTCACTTAAATAATCGTCAACTGAGATAATGCCTTTGTTTGTCATAAAGGGACGAGTATATGCTAAGGCATTGGAACAATACCAATCGAGATTGAGGGAGGAACTATTTCGTCTGGTGTCTGGTCACATGGGTAATCACACGGACAGCAAACAGCCTGTTAGTGATAGTATCCGCTACAACTCGGTCGACAGTTATTTAGCGTCCCACCCTCCCACTCAGTATGTTGAGCTACAGTGTCATTAACATCAGTAAAACAGGAAGAGCTACAGTGTCATTAACATCAGTGAAACAGGAAGTGAACTCATGACCTGGAAATGACATCATGGACAGAAACAGCAGTTAGAGTTTGAATAGAAGTGAAGCAAGTCACAAGTGTGCTGTGGAGATATAATAGGTAATTAGCCATTAACAAATGGTAGCAGATTAACAGGATGGCTATGAGGAACAACCCACCAACCTACAACAAGAATTATGAGCGATATAAACAAGAGTTACTGGCTTGGAAAGAGATTACTGATTTGAACAAAGGAAAACAAGGGATAGCGATTGCGTTGATTCTGCCGGAAAATGATGAGTCTCACATAAGAGAGAAAGTTTTTGATGATGTACCTCTTGCTGATTTGAAGAAAGACGATGGACTTAACATTCTCCTTGAATTTCTGGACAAATATCTTGGAAAAGATGAACGTGAGGACAGTTGGGAAAAATTCCAGGATTTTGAAGACTATAAGCGCACATCGAATGAGACTGTTAGTGAATATATAGTCAATTTTGACCAGAAGTACAATAAAATATTGAAGAAAGGACTCAAACTTCCATCGGAAATTCTTGCATTTAAATTATTAAAAAGAGCGAGGATTTCGACACAAGAGACAATGCTTGTAATGACAGGTATGGACTACAGTCATAAGGACACACTTTTTGTACAGACAAGGAAATCATTGAAAAAATTCAAAGGGGATTCTGTAGCGGGTGGACACGACACGACTTCAGTTAATGCGATAAAGACCGAACCTGATGTGTATTTTACGGGTTCAGATAGAGGTCACTATAACTACAAGGCGAGAGGGCGTTATCAGAGAGGACAATTTTTTGGACGTAGAGCAAGTAACCCTCGAATCTCAAATTCGTCGAGTAGTGCTAGTTATAGTATGAACACTTCCAGAAAAATAAATCCAGTTGGTCGAGATGGTGAGAGTCTAAGGTGTGTATCATGTTGATCATTCCGGCATCTCCTCAAAGATTGCCCAGATAGCTGGGAAAACATGGCAAAACAATCAAGAGTGAACTTAGCTGAAGTAGAACAGGAACATGTTGTTTTATACACTGGGAGTGATAAGGGAGATATGAAAGAGCTTGGGAAGGAGGCAAGAAATTGCGCTGTACTCGACAGTGCATGTTCCAGTACTGTATGTGGACGAGAGTGGCTGGATACATACATTAATTCTTTGACTGAAGATGATAAAAACAGTATTAAAGTTAGCGATGGTACAAGGATGTTCAAATTCGGAGGTGGGACACAAATGCGATCAATGGGAGAATATAGTATTCCCGCAAAGATTGTTGGAAAGAAAGTTATCATCAAAACTGATGTTGTTGCATCTGACATTCCTCTTCTTCTTTCAAAGGATGCGATGAAGCGTGCACAAGTGAGGCTTGATATCGAAAATGATTCAGCAAATATTCTAGGCAAAGATGTCTGTTTAAACCTAACTACTTCTGGTCACTATTGCATTGCACTAGATGGTGGAATGGATGTTCAAGAAGTGTTCAGTGTTAATTTGAGTGATTTAGGCGACAATGAATTGCCCAAAGTACTTTATAAATTACATAGACAATTCGCTCATCCACCAACCAATCGATTGATAGCATTACTAAAGGATGCAGGTGTGTGGCAAGAAAAGTTTAGTAATGTTTTGGAGAACATTCGAGACAACTGTGATATTTACAAAATGCATGCCCCAACACCGCCACGGCCTGTTGTCTCATTTCCCATGGCGAAAAGCTTAAATGAAAAGGTTGCCATTGACTTGAAAAAATGGGGTAACCGATGGATTCTTCATATTATTGACATGTGGTCAAGACTAACATTATCTGTGTTTATAGAGAGAAAAACTCCAAGAGAAATTATCGACAAGATTATCAAACACTGGATAGGAATATTTGGCGTATTTGGATCAGTGTTGCATGATAATGGCGGCGAGTTTTGTCCCGGTGTCTAGGGTTTAGATATTGAATTGGCCGTGTCGGGAACATTGATAACAATAACTGTCCGTAGCTTTTGATAACTTTATATGTGTATAAGTCATAGTGATAAACACAGCAGGAACATCGGTAAAAGAGGTCTAGTCGGATCGGCTGATGGAGAGAAAGTGGTTCTTCGTATCTCTCGACGCCAGTAGTTATTACAACGTATGGTGTATCATATCATGCATCCTAATAAGGTATGATGTATATGATACACCTACCATGCTACGTGTATCATGCCATCGGTATGGTGGAACGATCGTGGTCTGATCCTTCCAACATATAAGATGGTAGTACATGTCACATCCAATTTAGAATATGATCTTGATAATATGATTGTATCTATTCTATTAGTTATATCTCGATGTGCTGTGTTTATCTGTACAATACGTTATAGCAATAACTGGGAACATGATTATATATCAACCGATATCTTCTGTACTATCGGACCACACGGAATTATGCCTCTTTTCACATTGTTTTGGAATGATAACTTGACGACTAACACTAGACAGAATTATTGATACACGTATCTGGTATGTTATTCATATTTGGAAAGAACCAGTCATGCAATGTTCTAATTTGGTGATGGTACGTTGATTGTTGGCTGGTGAGTTCTGCCTCTTGTATTATAAATAATTTCGGTTGAACATAATTTCTTGTTTAGTGGGTAAACGGTTTACAGTTCAGAAAACACAGGTCAAGTTGGAATGTTGTCATGGTTAAATACTTTTGATGGAGTTATGCGCCTTTGTTCCTCTTAAGAATCATCATATTGGTGATGCCTAAATGATAACTTGAACAAACTTCAAAAGAAACTTTTGATATCTGGTATGTGTTCCACCTTTGAGAACACACAGGTCATAGTCAGGATGGAATCAAATATTCGGACCTTTTTTCTTAGTCGTAGCCAACACCAAAAAAATAATATGTTAAGCGGACGTGGGCTCACCAACATTTTTTATTTCATAACTTGTACACATGGGTTCATTGGGGTATTATTATTATTTATTATTATTATTATTATTATTATTATTATTATTATTATCAACATTTGTAGAGCGCCTATTTCACTACAGAGTTGTGTTCATAGGCTGTTACATAAAATATGTGATAAAAAAAAAAAATATATATATATAAAAGAACATCATATTATATGATAAAAGAGCAAACACGCGGATAAAAATAAGTCTAAGAGATGGCAAATCCTAAAAAAAAAAAATCACAGATATAAATTAATGGTTAAAAAGTCATTCGAAGAGAAGCTCCAGATAAAGCCCCGGAGATGGTTCGTCAACACTTCCGGTTTGCATCTGGTGAATCCTCAATCCTCGACCGCTTATCTCTGCCATCATCATTTCGTCCCGCTTCTGGCCCGTCCACACTCTTGGTTTGTATCCGGAGCCTTCTCTTCCGCTTAACTCTGCGAAAACCGTTTCGTCCCGAAGCTTGTTCGTCTTCACGTATGACTTGAATAAGGTTATCACCCTCACCCTCGGTCTGCATCTGGTAATTCTCCACAAGGTTCTCTCTGCCGCCATCATCATCGAGCACCGAGGCTGCTTCGTCCACACGTTTATATGCGATTTGTATGTGTGTATTATCCATATCCTTGTTATTCCTACCCATTGAGTCCTGATTCACTGGCAAATAAGCGCTATAACTCGCTGTAGGGGAGATTTTGAGCTTCTGCATGTGTTTTGTCATCTCGTGTCTTGTTTGATTAAGATTCAGACTGCGTAGCTGCTCGTCCACGATGGTTCTGAACTCTCTTAGGTCTCCTATTCGCCGATATGCAGTCAAGAAACACTGATAGGCTTGTGTTCCCACGCTGAACTGGTGGCTGAAATTATAGTCAAATCGGTTATTTTGGGAAATTGTGACGAAATAACGTTCTCATTTATTTATGTATTTATTTTGCTTTACTCAGTTGTTCTAATCACTCCATGCAGCCATCTACTCCATCAATACATAAAGTTATTTGTATATTTAATCCTGACTGAATATAGGGTCAAAGTTCACGAATTCAAAAAATACAACTACACGAATATAAATACGAGTAAGGTAATCAATAGCTATCAGTCCACCCTTTCCCGCGAACAATACAGCTCCTGGTTCTGGTGTAGACTATCAGAACAGATGAGTGAAAAGAAGAAAAAGAAAATATAATATAACTTAATATAATATGCAAGTCTAAAAATAATGTGCTGGTCATCAGCAAAATGATCGAAGTCTGCAGAGGACGAATTTGGCGATAGCATCAACAAATTCAACCTCTAACGACCTCATTCTATTTTGGTCTCGAACAACCATGGAGAACTAGCTACATATGAGGGTCACATATGGTGAATTTGGTATGATATAGCCCACTCTGCTGGGTAGCATCACAAAATTCACCCTCCTTGGAGCTTATTCTGCAGACTGCATATGACCGTCTTATTTTCAAGTTTCTATTTACACGCAGTACATGTATTTGTATGAATGCTTGACCTGGGTCTGGCCTTAGCACAATACCTAGCCCAAGAACTCAGCTCATGGAAATGAAAATTAGTTTTGTGATACATAGTGGATTTCAGCTGAATACCTGTATTGATGGAGAGTTAATTGCCAGGTGGTGTTGCCCTAATAATGTTTTCAAAAATCATAATTGACATAAATTCATGTGATACTATGGGACACATCTAAAGTTACACTTTCTGTAATGAAAAGAAGGTACACTAATGCTTTTATATTTGTTTACATGTATAATGAGCATTATGAGCTACCTTAGACAATATTTGGGGAAGAATCAATCTATAATTTACTGATCAGCACATGTATTCTGTGTGTTATTTTGGGTTTTTCCAGGCATTTTTTTAGAACCTGTTTCGTGTTGTTACAAAAGTTGGAATGACTTAGAAGAACCAGAAATGGAAATAGGGTAACTGTAATACTGACCATCAAGCTTAAATGGTGTGATATTACAGATTTGGAGGTAAAAAGGGGGTGGGTACCCTGCATGAAATTGGAAAAAAAAGTCCTTCAAATAGGGGGGGGGGGGTGGTGGGTACCCAAGAGCCGGAAAAACGTTTTTTCAGCCTAATGTCATGTCACTTTTTTCCGACCCCCCCCCTGGTTGGGTGTCCAAAAATGGTCGGAAAAAACTGCCGAAAACGGAACAAGTTTGGACGCTGGTGTGTGTGGGTCCCAAAAACGACCGAAAGGAAAATATCAGCATACGTGCCTGAAATATTTGTCCGACCCTGCCCCTACTTCGCTGGAATTAATAGTAGTTTGAATATAAATTTAACCCGCATAGATAGGTATGAGGTTAGCTAAACGAATGACTGCGCATACGTGAGAATAAGCCTTATAGCTTCTCAGCCACAGCATCGCGATTTGTGCTCTGTTCGCCGTGTTCAAATCGCCACACTATTAGTCTACTCTCCGTCTGTCCGCGAACATTCACGAAATATATAGTGTAAATATAAACTTAACAGGGCCTATAATTCTGTATTCTCCAACGACACACGACATAAAAATTGTCCCGTTAAATTATTGTGAATTCAGTGTTCTTACTCAAAGCGTATCTGTTGTATCGTCTGCTCACTGAGTCCCAGACCGAAAGCAAATGCGGAATAGTCCTTTGGGTTCAATCCGTCACCGGAACTCAGAAACGAGGCTATTTTGGTAGCTGTGTCACTGTCCGTGGAACTGTTTTGGCCACCCTAGAAAGTAGAAACAATGTTACATTATATGCTTACTTGTCCCACACATGTATTAATGTTATTATATAGTCAGTCGGTGTCTTGAGTTGACATGCTGTGTCAACTCAGTTTTTTACCAGATGTGTGACAAATGTTGATTGTTCCATTGTATACCCATTCAATTAATTTGATGATGGCTTGCACGGATATTCGTAACTTAGTTTATGGTTATAAATTAAATTTATATTCAAGTATTAAAATTGATTTGTTGATAACCAATTAACCTGAACATGTGGAGAAACCATCTTCGATTCACATTAATAAATTTTCTTTCTATTTATTATCGATATAAGGATCGTTGTTCCAGTGAATTTATTAAAAATGGGGTACAGTCTCCTTTTAAGCACGACATTCATGTATTTTAATTTATGTGTTTTTTTTAACTGGCCCCCACGCTCCGACCTATTTATTAACTGTATTCAGAGGATATGGGATAACATCCTAATTGTTTGCATTTCAGATCAACAAACTCATGTCTATTCTCGATCATTTGCGACAAGTCAAAAATCAAAAATGGAAATGTAATTTGTACAATAGTTAAGCATTCGCCTGATGGCTTATTACTGCTATGTTACCTGTCGAATCTGTAGTATTGGTAGAGTCGTGCGTGTGGATGTTCGTATGTGAGTGTGGCTGTGTGTGCATGCATGATCATATATGGGTGATGCATTATCCTACTTCATGGTTCATTGTTCACAGGACAATAACGACTTCGCATACGAATAAAGTACGATTCCTTCTACAGGTGGAGTCTTTTGAAAATTAAATGCTAGACTCACGCCACACGTTGTTGAAGTGACGTTCATTGTTCATCACTGATGTGAGCACCATAACGCAATATTAGTGTAGGCGCGTATTGATGCGAGGTGTCGCATAATTATTGAGCCTAGTGTTTTCTTATAGAAAAATTATCACTGATTTCGAATCCGTTTGTTGTACAGCAAACGCTGGCAGCCAAATATTGATTTTGGACTTATTTGGACAAATTTCACGACGTTATTTGCCAACGACTTTGACGTAGATAGTGCAACACCAAACGTTCATATATCGCCAAACGTCAAGGGATCGTCTTAAAATGAACGAGTAATCCATGTATTATTATGTTTTGAATGTATTTTCAGATTTGTATGAACTGTCATGATGTCGTGACTCCCTACATATGTGACGTCGCAGGTGTTGTTTTTGTGATGACATGAAGGACTGTTTCTGTTTCAACTCTGTTTGAATCAACACTAGAGAATACATACAATGAGCGAATCAATTCCGTGGTAGTGATTATTAACTGTTTGGTTATATATCTTGATTTAAAACAGAGAATTTCATGAATGCATTAAGAACAGACAACACACTCGCATTTTCCCCGCGGTTCGATCCCGGCCCACCAGTCACAATTATTGTCCGGGAGCTATGTCTGTCACCGAATCATGCATCAAAAACCTCGCTATTCTTGCTATTCTCGTTGCTGTATTTTAATGTTTAGATTTTTGCCGGCATCGAGCACGCGAAGTTAATAATTATTAAGTAGAATTATGTCAGCTACGGGCCACTAGTGCCCATTTGAATAGCAATTAAAGTATCGCGTTGCAATATGTTTGACATAGTGGCGACCAGAAGTAGTCAAATATGGGTACTTTTAGCTAAATTTCATGAACACCATTTAGTGTAACTGGTCAGTTGTGGAACATATCATGTTCAGTCCTAAGTCATAAATAGAAGATTTTCTCCCTCTCATTCCCTACTAACTATTTCTATCATAACATTCATCACAAAGTCATCATTTATCAGTTACGCATAAATACCTAATTATAAGGCGTAATTCCTATATGTAATCTACTAGTTATCGCTTTGGATTATTACACATTTTATATTATTACGCAACTTCATTCGTGGCATATTATTTGCAAACAAATCATTGTGTACCGAGGGAAATCTCACGTGCACGCGCGAGTTACCATTGGTTCAGCGACCCTAACGATTGGTGGCGCCGCCACCCCGGCTATAAATACGAGCCAACCGTTGGAGCCGTTGCCCTGTTGGCACTCCCTTGCGCGTGCTTACGTCATACTCCAACTGACACAACGTAAACACTTATCAGCTGTAGTAGTATTTTGATAGTAATTCGTAGCATTTGGTCGGTGGACTTTTAATACTATTTCTGGTATTATGGGGTGTTTCCTTCCGGAAACTGATTCATTACGGTGATTATCTATCCCGGTTACGCTTTTCGTACTTTGATGGAATAGTTAGCATATTTTTATGCAGTTTTAACCTAATTTAGGGACTTTTTGGACTTAGTATACTTGATGAAATGTTTACCTGTGTAGTGAGGGGTATTTCAACTATTCTGGACCATCCAACAAGGAGTCTAACCATACCCAGCCTTACTACTGAGAGGAAGTAAAGCTAAAATCCACATAATGTTGATGTTGACCAAATCGAGGGTTCAGATTGAAGTTTTACCACCATGGCATGTGATGTAACTGGTCAGCCTGACGTATTTAATATTGCACAGTGACCGGAACGTCGACACTGCATGATTGGGTAGCATGGTGACAGATATTTGATAGCCAGTCGATAGGGCGGCACAGCGGCCGAATCGTCAACACTGTTTTACTGGATCGCCTAGCATCTGATGTATCTGATGTATCTGTACAGTGGAATGGGCGGCACAGCGGCCGGGTAGTCAACACTGTATTACTGAATGGCCTGACATCTGAGACTTCTGATACAGTGGATAGGGCAGCACAGCTGCCGGATCGTCAACACTGTATTACTGAATGGCCTGACATCTGAGACTTCTGATACAGTGGATAGGGCAGCACAGCGGCCGGATCGTCAACACTATATTACTGAATGGCCTGACATATGAAATTTATGATACAGTGGATAGGGCGGCACAGCACAAGCTGGATGACATCAGCACATCTATTGCACCCTCTGTAATAAGACCTATCGTGGTTTTCTGCTGGGGGGACAGATATCGACTATGCCGATAACTATGGGGTTGGCACGACACGACTTACTATACTACTCAGGATTGGGAAAGTCAATGTGTCCAATATGTCTGCTAAGTAAAAGGTTATGACTCTTAGACTGTGTATTAAACACAACACCCAATTCATTCTGAGTTGACCAGATATAGAACACAAGATGGATTTATTCACAGTTAGTCAACAAGAATATACATGTATACAAACAAACTTGTAACGAAAGCTACGACTACTTTAATTGGATCCTTAAGTGTTCAACTTGCGGAAAAGTAACAGATGAAATGAACCCAGGTCTTATATCCGCTATGACTTGACTAATAGGAATATGCGTTAAATATAGGTCTACATAGCTAGAACTGGTTAACACCTAATCGATACGACCCAACGTATTCAATAAACACACGCTATCACAACTACGTGGCATGAGTTACACAACAGACATACTGTACTGTATGCGCTAATGTATTAGCATGAACTGAGCTCAAGACATTAACTTAAGCGATATGTGGTTGAAAGATAATCGACAATCTGGAATATCTCCAAATAACCTGGATAAATTACAGAAAGTCCAGGATTCAATGTTATTCTGCATAACTAATCGACTATATAGAGCTACCTGTGAGGAGTATAATAGGAGCATGGTAATCATACATGACTGGTCGATCCTGGATAGCACCGGACGACATCTTGGCACCTGATAATGGACTGACTGGAGGGATACATCTGGGATGAGCACAATACCTGACATCGGCATGGCAATCGACGAAATACTAACCATCACGCAGCATTAGGATTTGTATAGCATAAAGCTATTAGCAAGGGACTAGCCTCTGACTACATCATCATGGTTATTATCAGACAGACCTCAGATTAGCAATTGGGATGTTCATAGCAAGTGTAACGAGTTGACCAATTATTCCAAATGTAATTATTATTATTCAACTCTACCAATAGTTTATTGTACGTGTCGGGTTCTATCATCTAGGGTCTCGCTCTGCCCAGTGGTACATCCTTTATATACCACTCCCCGTCACGCCACACAACCAATGAATGCTCCATACATTCAGTGTGTTCCACAAACAATACACCGAGTGTCCAAAAATACCCTGGCTATGTGGCTTGCTTCACACATGCACGTATTATTCCGAAACCCACCCGACGAGTGTCTAAGTCATCCGGTGAGTGTGCCAAACAACCCAAATGACTGTTCGTATTCACACAAGTAGTGTCATAAAGCATACACATGGTGCAATCGTTGTATGGTTGAGACACCACTTTGGGTGGATTGTGCCAATCATGTTTCTAACTATCAAAAGAATGGCACAATCCACCCACAGTGGTGTCCCAACCCATGCAATGATTGCACAAGTCACCCGTCATAAGTTCAAAACCACACTGGAAGTGTCCCAAATCACCAAACGTTGTTCCATACCATCCAAAATACTATAAACCACATAAAGCGTGTCACAAACTACAACATTACTGTCCAAACCATCACATTAGTGGCCAATAACACACACCATGTGGCACATACCATACATGTAGTGTCCCAAACCGTCTAACGAGTGCCCCAATCGACTCAGATAGTGTCATGAACCACCTATTTGGTGGCCTAATCCACACAGACAGCGTTCCGTGTCATTCAATGAGTGCCCCAAACCACACAAGCAGTGTCCCAGTCCATCCACCGACAGTCCTAAACCGCCCTACGTGTGTCCCAAGTGTCCCAAACCACACACCATCGGTTCATTGAGGGTATCTAGGATCGCCCAACTAGACTAGTGTCTGAAACCATCCATTGGATGTCTAAATAAATGTAATGAGTGCCTAGCCACTAGACTAGTTTATAACGCTATCCGTTGAGTATACCATATGATCAACCGAGTGTCCCAAACTATCAACTGGGTTCGCTAAACCATGCAGCAATTGTCTCTTGGTTCGGTAAACTCGATGGATGGTTTATAAGACTTAGTAGATTGTCTGGTTTGGAGCAACATGTATACGGCTTGAGTCTCTAATCGGATGATTTTAGACATTAATTGTGGTTTAAAATATTCGTTATGTGTTTGTGTATCTCCTGCTTGGTTTGTGACACTCGGTGTGTGGTTTGGGGACACCCGTTTGTTGACTTATTACACTAGTTTGATGGATGGGACACACTTTGGTGGTTTGGGACTCCAATTGGATAGATTTAGACACAAGTTGGGTGGTTTTGAAATTGGGACACGTGCTGTTTTGGCATAGGAAACACTTTGTATGATTTGATACACCCGTTGGTTGGATCGATTGGGCAAAAATAATAGCTGGTTTGTAACACTCGATATATGCCTTAGGGCTTTGTCGAAATCGGGCATTTCATTTGAAAATAGTTTTCGTAAAAATGGACACGACCTGGTGAAATTTATCGAAAACTGCCAAATGTTTATACTTTTGGTCGCCACTTTGTCCGCTATTTTATAGTGATAGGCTTCATTTCTGCTCAAATAGGCACGGTGGTCCATATCTGGTACAACGTACAATCGTCTGCTTTATTCTGGACATTAAAAGAAATTTTTTTCAGCAATTTAGTACTTCGAATAAACGTATTTGGATTGGACACCATATTCGGTGGCGCAACTGGTCACTTAATACAATAGGTTTTGTATAAATATAAACGATCTGATTCAATATAACCCAATTTTCCTATTTTACTACTCCGGGTCATCATTTTGACCGCCATTTTTTAGTTTTACGATCTAATTTCACACGAGATGACAGCTATACGTAATAGCATACCTCAGGAAAAAGCGGCCATCTTGGTCAGTCGCCATCTATTCTGGTACCTACACGCCCATTTTGTTTCGTGTTAACAAAACGAACAATTTAATCTGACATCATAACGAACAACACAAATTGTGTGAAGATTAATCCAAGATGCACGGTGGTCAGGTTAGTTTTCGTGCTATAAAGGTCGTGGTTGGAACGGCCTTGATCGATTCGCATGGAATCGAAGTAGGGGGTATTGGCCCAGTAATGCATTCACGAAATTCCAAGTTTTAAACTACAGGACAAACATCTGGAGTAGCATTCCATATATGGAATTAATGAATATTCAAAAGCGTCATATATGGAATGCTACTCCATAACTTTGACCTGTAACACTAAAAAGACGGAACTGTGCTGGATGAATCCAATATAGCATCGAATCGGTGATAAGGTGTATTGAATACATTCATATAGGTTAAATATCGTGTGGACACCGCTTGCCAGATTTTCCCCTTTGGTGTGAGGGTTAGCGTTCCGGCTATTACTTAGGAACTGCGCCATCGTAAGATATTCGTTGGAATAATCCGTTATTATGATATCCGTTAATAAGATATATGATAACACCCGATCTATAGTACAGTGTTCTTTCAAACAGAGTTGAAATGGGAACATTTCTTCGAATCGTCACAAAAAAGCACCGCGACGTCACATAAGTCATAACAGTTTAGAGAAATCGACAATTACATTCAGAACTTATCAACATATGGTGAATTCGTTCATCGTAAGACAAGTCACTCAATGTTTTACTATATATGTACGCTTGGTGTTGCATGAACCACTCCGCGGTAGTCGACAAAAGCACGTCGCTAAATTTGTAGGGTTACCTTGGAAAATAGGACCGAAGTTAATATTTGGCTGCCACTTTTTGCTATGCGACAAACGGATTCGGAACCAGTGATAATTTTGCCATAAGAAATGAAATACTAGTTCCAATAAGTACTTGTTCATCCATATAATCATGACTAGACTATATATGGTATGGCTATGTATAATCTGAAGTGACTTACAACCGGATTGGCGTAGTAGTAACCTACGTCCACTGGAAGTATTTCTTCAGATAGGTTGAAGAAACTTTCAGATCCCTCATCTGGTTTGATTCGCTGTTTCATGCAGAACTGTGATGAATCTGGCCGCACAGCTCCGTCCTTGAGTTTATATCTCCAGACGAGCGGCTTGGAGCAGAAGTCCTCACAACACAACGAGAAAATGTCCCACAAATGTGCTTTCTACAAAACAAATTCCAGGTTTAATTTCTTTTTGTATGATATGTCGTTAGACCATAACAGGATGGAAAGTTGTTAATTTTTTTAATGAAGTAAAAACGTAGAGCCGATGAACTTCATTGGAAAATAATTCACTGGACTGAACACTCGTTTTGAAATATATATTTGTTTATACAACTGATAAACTTTCTCGATCGCTACCCAATGAAATGTTCAGCAAAACATCGTAATTACAACTTCATAATACGAGCTGACAAGGACTGTTACTCACTTCCACCACGGTACATACGTGTACAATAGTGATAGCTTTATTTAGCGCTCCACGCAATAATAGCCAGAATCAGATACACGCATGTGTGTAACCTGTAGCGTGTGTTGCCAATGAGAGCCACCTGACTCACGTGACCATGATGCCTACATTCAAACCGTTCAAAAGTTTTGTGGCGTTAAGAAACGTGTAGCGAAAAGGAAGAATCCAATATTTGAGCTTGTCAAAAGACCGATCAACACTACATATGTGTACAGGCATATATTTGCCGGCGCGGAATAATTTTAATTTGTTTGAATGCAAGTGTGGCTTCTTGTGCTCGCATGTCTTGGTTTGAACAAACTGGAAATCAACATGCAAGTTTGATCCAATATGACACTGGTATAAGGTATAAATGAACAATAGAACAATAGAGTCTGACTTTCTCTATATCCAACTAGTTTCGCCAGACGTTTGCCGATATCTATAAATGTGTAGGTTTGGCCCTGTAAAATCACATGAAGTTTCCTGCCAAGTGTATATCCATAGAAATGCCATAGTGTCACACGTTACAAGTTACACGTACGTGTGGCTGACCCTGGTTATTATGACAATTTCTGACAGATAATATTTACATGTGGAATATTTAACCCCGGTCACCTGAAATATAATATTCATATTTTCTATTTCTCTTTGAATTTGATGTGAAGACGGACACATGTATTTCCAACAGGCATCAAATAGTTAACCACCGATGTTCAAATAGAGCATCGATAATTTAACAATGCAAGTGTAAAATGATTCGTATTAATTAGTGGGGAAGTGTAACGGGGAGTGTGCATGTAATAAGTTCAACAAACAGGCTATATATTTCAAATGAGTGTAGACCTGTGTTCAACTGTCCCATCGATAATTTAATAATGAGTGCAACTGAGTCGTATTAAATGGTGGGCAAGTGTCATCGGGAGTTTTCATATACCATGTTTAACAAACGGCCTATACAATGAAATGAGAAGCGACGTAAATGTATTCAAATATTCCATTGATTTGGGACGTTTTTCATTAGATGTGTCGATACGTTCACATGTGGATTTTACCTATACATTTGACGACGATTTTGACGATGACGATAAAAGTGTTGCCAGAACGATAATAACTGATGACCAAGATGAAGATGATTAGGTCGACGGCGTTAACGACGACGATGATGATGATGATTATGATGATGATTGTTTTGATGATGATAATGATGACGATGTTGGTGATGGTGAGGATACTTATGGCGACGGCAATGGTGCCGATTGACGACCACGGCAACAAAGTCGACGATGCTGGTGATAAGGATGATGACGGTGACGATGGCATAATGATGACGATGGATGATGACGAAGATTAATAAAGACGGCGACAAAAATGTCGACGATGGTGATGATACGGATGTTGATGATGATGGTGTTGATGAAGACGCTGATAATGATGATGCTGATGATGATGGTGATGATGACGGCGATGATGATGACTTTACTACTAGAGAAAACACACCATCGATTGTATGTATCCTTTAATTGTCAACGCTGCAAATTAATGCAGAACATGAATATATACAATGGGTAATGATGATGATGATCACTGTTATGTCACACTTCCGTAGATTCTCTAGTAACTAAACCTTGTAAATTCTCGGATATGCTGCGATTGGAGAAGTTTAATAAAGAAATGGAAAATAAACCTGACTCTGATCTTCCTGTGTAC
Source organism: Siphonodentalium dalli (assembly GCA_032622095.1). Lineage (NCBI taxonomy): Eukaryota > Metazoa > Mollusca > Scaphopoda > Gadilida > Siphonodentaliidae > Siphonodentalium > Siphonodentalium dalli. Next base: position 162,865,005 of record CP136068.1, on the reverse strand, counting down.
CGAGTTCTCTTAAGTGTGACGAATAAAGAGCGTTCGTTTTGATTCGTGATATGGTATGGATAAAGAGTGTTTGTCTAACTCGTGAATATGGAAGACTAGTTGCAATTCGCTGCCGAATAACTATGGCTTTCGGCTTAATTTCGCGGAGGGGATTTGTATTTGAAGGAAATGCGTTGTTTCTTGCAATCTATGAGATACTATAGTATTACTATAATTTGAGCAATGACGGTGTTTCTCGTTACTGTTGAGATCTGGATCTGATGCATTACCAATTTCAAAGTTTTGCAAAACGTCCAATACTTCTGATTCGCTAATGACAATATATTCCAATTTATTCTCATTCATATGAAGGGAAGGTAAAGATTTGAATAATGACTAACAAAATAGTAGTTTAAGCAGTTAGCAATATATATTGGGCTCTGTAGAACTGCTTCATGTTCAAACAGTGGTGGAAATATTAAACCTGCCGTAAGTCGTTTTTTTTTTTTAGAAAATTCCTACATAATTTTCCACCACAATTTGGACTGAAATTTTTTTCAGAGGCCTTTTCGCACAGTTTCATGTCATATTCTGCTTTAACTTTCCGTATTTGTTCAATCGTTTCAGTTCTAATATTCCTGAAACATTCCCAAGATTTTGGAGTATCACAGCGTTTTGCTCTTTTATGCGCAGTGTTTCTTCTTTTCATATGTTGTCTCAAGCTGTAGGTTAACTAAGGTTTATCTCTTGTACGAATAGTAACAAATTTAATAGGTAAGACTCTACTCGCTGCTTCTGTGATATAAGTATAAAAAAATTCAGTAATAAGTTTGTAATCCTCATTTCATAATGTATTCCAGTCCAGGTTTGTCATTTCAATAATTAAGCCACCCGTATCCATGTTTTTTAGTCCAAGTAAAATGATATAGTAAATCATTCGATTCAAAGTCTTCCATCCACAAAATAGTGATTGTGTGTTCGGGTAATTGCGTGAGTGTCTGCGAACTTGTGTCTGTCTGTGTGGCCGGTTTACATGTGGGCGCGTATATAACACTCTTCAGAAATTTGAGGAAAATAATGTTATATATATAAAGCATCTTACCTGGCTTGGGGTGCTGTATGGGGTGTTGCTTCCTGGAATGTTTTTGAATTCCCAGTCATAATTGTCGTCAAGGCCGAATAGCACCTCGATGTACGAGCGCCGGAAAAGGTTCTTTCGTTCTTCCGATTCTATGTTATCAGTGTCGAACTGTATCGAGCTTGACTGGACCATCTGCTCCCCGACGTTGCGTAACTCCTAAAATATACAAACATCTGATTTTTAACGGTGCTGTATAACGTAGACCGATGTGATTTATTCAGCATTACATTGTAAACATAATCATATTTATAAACGATCGTGGCTAGAATGTCTTTGTTGAATTTCCAGTTGCACCCCCCTTAAACAAGACCGGATTTCTAATGGTCCAAGAAGTCAATGTGCCAATGCATATTTCATTTGTATTCGCTAAATTTGCGCCGCAAGACTTCTAACGCGACCCGCTACGAGTAACCCAGCACTACCCGTATGTATGCATCCCTATATATGTACGTTTGATATACTTCACCACAGAAGAGACAAGAACAACACTTACAATCCGTCATATTTTCGTTATCTGATATAACTGCCTTTTCAGATATAGAAAAACAATAAAACACTTAATCCAAGGTTACTTCGATGTGATGCAGCTAGTGCTATCAGTTGGGATAGTGCTCTTTTACGTCGAAGTGCCATGCATATCCTTTTTATATTGGGGGTGAGCGTTGTTGAACCGCGCATGAACACCCCCCCCCCCCAATTAACTGTAATTATATGTCACAATTGTGACAGTAAACCGGTTTATTCCATAGAAAATGTTGATCGTTTTTTAAAACAAAAAGATTCGGTCATTCAGAATTACAGGAAAATAATCGAGAATCGTTTATAAAATTAGTTGCGGAAATTGAGAGATATGTGACTATGCTCCGTCCGCAGCGAATGCGATAAAAGATTCTTGATTGTGAGGCAATTTGTGTTCTAGATTTATTCTATATCCTTGAGGCGGATAAGTTTAACAGGTGACTGTCACTACCATTGACAATATAACTACACATGACGGAACACCGATATGTATATACCTGTATGTGTATCATCCGTAGAGGGTCGTTGTCGTTGTGTACACCATCTCTCGTGGCAACAACGTCAACTAGAAGTTGGTCCTGCTTATATTCCACTTGTGGTATACAACACTAAGTATTCAATGATTGTGATTATGTAGCATAATGTGTCTCGCATCAACCGATGTGGAATAAAGATTATGCATAATATGGACGGTTACGGAACTGAACTTTGAATCAAGAGTGTGACTATAGCGAGGACAGTTGTACCGTGTGGTGAAACTTACCTTACAGAAATCTCGTATGGTCCTCTTCATCAACAGGAACATCACCTTCAGTTCCAGTTCCAGCCCCCTGTTTCCTCTATCAATATACTTGGCATACACCTGTGTCTCGAAAGCTTCTGGGACCTTCCCGCACCTCTGACAGATGAAATATCCACACAAATGTCTGGCATATATGATAACGGAACAGTCCCCAGTATGTTTGAAGTACAGTTCACAGTCAGCATTTTCCGGAGTGTACATGGGTACCTCGACGAGCTCATTTTCCATGTCCTCGTGGGAGAAGATATAAACCGTGCCTCCATTGTACGATTCTGTTAGCGGCATATTTATCTCAACATGCCTGTCGAAGCTGTTCACACCACTGAGATGATACTCGACAGCGGGTGATATTATATGAACTCCACTTGGTATTCCAAAGATCGATCTGATCCGGCCTCGGTTTGCACAGATGGACGAGCGTATGCATGCTACACCTTTCACAGCCCCAGCTGGTATAACCAATCTTACATCGGAATCGTCTGCTGCTAGTTGCCATCCGTCCCTTGTGAATGTTCCATTTATTTCCCATGCTGGTGAGAGTTTCGGATCATACCTCGGTTGTGTCGATGCCAGTCCGTCTAATTCGTGTGCCCTTTTAACGAGTTTGAAGAGTAGCTCATCCCGGAAAATTGGCTCGCGGTAGCAACTGTTGTACACGAGACCGAGGTCACGTGAATTCATTATTATTCCCTCCAACAAATGTGTTTTTGGCAAAATTCTTCTTAAACTAACTACATTGTTATTGCAGAACACACCCGCTTTCATTTCAAAGGTTGTAAATTCCAATTCTCGTACGTTACCATGCTCTGGTGCATATGTCGATAAATACCGGAAGCTGAGCAAAAATTCGTCAAGAACATCTTGGGATATTACAGATGATATCTTTGTTTTCTTGCTCTCATGTGGTCCAGCCGCACCGATGTGATTTATTTTGAATCCAATTCCGTCAGCGTTATAGGATAGCAAAGCGGTACACACCATATTGCGCCAAGCACTCTTTGTTTCCATTGCTGTGTCAGCCGTAGAACTTGCATGTCCACTATATTTTGGTTCATCTGTATCAATAGAATCCACTTTATGGCAAACATGCGAATGCGACTTTCTGTCATCTTCATCCATACACATCTGTGAGACGGGATCTGATGGGTCCGTTGTCGGTGCCATGTACGTTTGATACCGAATAGCTATTTTCTTATGTTCCTCTGGGCTACCATTACTGTATTTCCTAGTCAATACAGATATACATTTAGCCTGTAGGTCTCGCTGACGTTCATGTAACTCGGATGTCAGATGTGTCAATTCGTCATTATATAATCTTAAACGGTTGAACAGTTCTTTGGATCTTGTGTCGAGGCTGCATGACTCTTCCATATTTATTATTGTGGGTATTTCGTTGCGGCTGTATGGCTCCTCCCTGACTGTTATTGTGGGCATGTCATCACGGATGCGGAGCTTTTTCATATCTGTTATTGTCGACATTCCATCACGGCAGTATGGCTCTTCCCTTTCTGTTATTGTGGACTTACCATCGCGGCTACATGGCTTTTCCCTATCTGTTATTGAGGACATGTCATCAAGGATGCACTTGCCTTCCCTTCCTGTTTTTGTGGATATGCTGTCGGGACTATGTGACTGTTCTCCTTTTATTTGGGTCATGTCAACACGGCTGCGTGGTTGTTTCCTATATGTTAGTGTGGTTATGCAATCACGGCTGCTTTGCTCTTTCCTCATCATGCGACGTGGTGTATCGTATTCTTGTTTATCTTCTATTGTGGACATCTCGGCTATCTGGTTCTAATTTCTTAGTTGTGTTGGTCCAAGTTCTTTGAAATCACTCTTGCGAAATGCGATTTGGTACATGTAGGTCGTGTCGTCAGTTATTCGTCATTTTCGAATTGATATTTGGCAGGTTCCTGTTTATCATTCGCAGCGACATTTCCCCATGGACCATCTCTTTGGATAATCGGTTATTGTGTGTTCAGGTCGGCTTCTTTCTCGTTTGTGTGGCTGAAATATATCAATAAAATGCAGAGATAGTAGCTGACGGCATATCTATGACCAGCGTATGTAGCTCAGAGGCTACGTTATATCACCCGAAACTCACCGCCGGTCGAATTAGATGAGTGGAATTGCAAATAACTTACATTCGATTTCTAAATTTAGTAGGACGGCTAACTCTAAGACAGTGCGCTTTGCTATACTGGGGTGACGTTTTCCATGCGTTGTATCAAAGATGGCCGCATGTTCCGTGACCAATTGATTGACAACTTTATTCAGTGAGATGAGCGCATGCAAAATAGAAACACACAGCGAACGAAACGCGGACCGCTAGAATGGAGTCTCTCTAACTGATAACAATATCAATACGATCTCACAAATTATATGACAAACAGTGTCTGCCATATATGATTCGTTGGCGAATGTCGTTCCCTCGTTGAATCGTTGTGTAGGATCCCCCAGTATACCGATACTTGCTACTCGTCTCAACAACGGGCATACGAGGTCATGTAATTGTAAAATATGAACTACGAGTCCATATTTAAGTAACGCTAGATGTACAGAGTTTCAATTATTGAATGAAGCACCAAAGCCGGCACTCGCATCTTACACGCGACCTTAGTCGACAATGTGTAAGGGATAATATCTGCAGGATCAGGTATTCGGCAAAATAATGAAAGAGGCGCAGACGAGTTTGTTTTTTTGTTTTTGGTCGAAACCCCAATCCCGGGGATATTATCTAATTTAAAACCCACCTGTCGAACTATCATTGGAGCCGAGTATCCATTTGGTCTTCCCTATATCTAAGTTTGCTTACTTGATTATACGTGCACGCCATAGATCACCACGGGCGAATAGCAATGTGTTATATTAGTATTTTGAATCCAGACTCGCCAGTTGGGGCATGTCCTCCGAAGATTGTCGTTTCGCTGTGGATACGGCTATATTGTGAGATGTATTTCAATCCATTTGTATCTCTTTGTGTTTTATGTCTTTTTCTTCTCATTCCAGTTCGTGAGTTAAAGATACCGCATTCACTTCGGCAATAAATATGTTAACATTTTTCCATTTATCAGGTTAATAAAACATGAGCATGTATGGCAATAGACGATTGTCGATATACATATGCATCACCAATACACCACAAGAGCATTGGAAATAATGCGACCAGAATTAACATGAAAAGCATATTTTCCAAAACGCTCTTTGATTTTAATCGTTAAATGACAGTGAAGCCAAGATAACTTTTTATTAAATGTGATTCTTCTAATATTCTGGTGTCGAACACAAACTCTGGTAAAATGCCTTATTCAGAAGTCGATAGCTGCCCTCCAGAAGCTACCATAAGCGTATCCTCGTCGGAATGACATATCGCCAAAACAAGTAGCAGTGTACCGTCGTTCGTTCTAAATGTTGTCTGATGTAGAACACTGTTACACAGAAGTGTTACGGTGTCAAATAAGGTGTGTTTTATTCAATTTCCAATTGTTATTTGATAGACAAGATTGATATCTTAAATTATAGATATCACTCTTTGGCGTATAGTTTATATCCAGTGAACACGTATCTAGGTGTTTTTCTTTCGCACGGGGGTCCACGCAGAAATATTTTCAGAAAATTCATGTCTTAATGACTTGGTATAACCGGTTATTTATAGTTATAGTTCATTTGGGTATTTATATGTGACTTGTATACATGGTGTCAGTATTACACTGTGCTATGCCAATTCATATATGGATCATGAATGTGTATCCAATAAACACATAAATTGAATAGAATTCCATTGAGAAAACTCAGTGCATAAAAGCCACCGAAACAAGAAATCAACTGGAATCTTCTCCAGGTCTCTGAGACACGGAGTATATATCTTCAAATCTCTCGACAACGATTTTTCCAGGGCTATGAGACACGGGATATATATCTTCAAATCTCTCGACAACCCACCCCATGATCCACGTATTAAATTTGCAACGCTCCCCTAAATACGTCAAAGAAGAGTATGTGTATATTCATATTGGGCGACGGGAGTATGGACGCTCGTTACAAAGGCGATCAGTCTGTAATTTTCTGGGCTGACCCACTATTAATGCGCCCATGTGTCCATTCTGAGTAGTTTCTGGTATAAAAGCGTGAATGTTGTTGTTTGTTGTTTTATGGTGTCAAATCGGACAGGAAATCGTTTAAAGTACAACAATATTCTTTTACTTAAAGATTCATAAAGGATGACTCGACAAGAGCTGTTGGCAAATAAAGAGACAGTTACTCACGTTTTTATTAATTTTAGTGATCCACCCAGCATTAATAATTTAGTAATTTCGTATGATCGACGACCACCATGTCATACGCCTATACGGCTTAGATGCTGGCTTATGGTCCCGTGAAACCGAATACCAAAACTAAGTTAAATTCAGATGCATATGTGGTTACCCCACTATTCGGGCGTGAGTAGACCATGTGTGTGGTGCATATCATGATAGTGTATTGCAGTAGTGATTGGTCTGTACATGGCTAAGAACAAAACGGGGATCATGAGTCCATCTCAAATAATGACATATAGCAACAACTTCTGTACATACCAGACTCTGATGTATGGATAACTCATCCATAACAACTGTGATGTGCTGAGCGAAATCAGTAACTAGACACGATAGCCGTAGTTTAGTATTTACATTATATACTGTTTTACTTTAATGTTCGAGCAGACATAAACCTATTAGTCCGTGGGCCAAGCAAGATATTTTTCAAATTGGCTGCACCCCCTTCCAACAAAGGTTTCTATATATAAAATTAAAGGTAATGATATGGCCCATCAGATTTTGCTTGTTGCCCGTTTCAGAAAGTGTCCCAAAATAGTTTTTTAGGGAATACTAACTCTTACCCCTAAAATAAAATTAAAATTGTCTCGAGTATAAGAGTCAGAGCATGAACAAAATATTGCAGTTATAAACTGCACAATATATCGGTTATAGTAATAATGAATTATCACAAAATGACATGAGATACAAAACTAGACCAATTTATGAGCTAGTTAGAAAAAAATGCGATAAATATTTTGAAATCGGGAAACATTACTTGGATTTTGAAAAACATTGTCACATATAAATGGCTATAACTTGTGAACAGCATGGGCTATTGATCCGTAACATGGCTAACAAATTGCCACAATGACATACCAAAACGATTTTAATAATTGAATGCCAAGAGTTTTGATGTGAAAATGTGATATGAGTGTAAACTTAACCGCACCCCTAAAATATAAATTTTGCAGAAAAACGAATTATGTAGTTTACACTTGAATGCTGGACGTCAAGTTGGTTTTAGAAGCATAAACTGAAACAGTATAGAGAGTAATGAAGGGAGTTATATATATCGGTGTCTGAACTTGATCTAAGATTAAAATTTGAAAACAAAATTGTGAAAAATGAGAAATATAACTAATTTATGTAAAACTTACAACATTGTGATAAAATTTTGATAGGCTATGGCATATCCTCGCGAAAATCTGGTCTAGAATCATTAAGTTCATGAAAGCTCATACGATCACCTTTCTGGCAAATATTTCCTATATATTTTCAATTTTTACTTAAATTTTTATGGAAAGATTATATATATATATATATTTATCGTGATTAATCCGTCCCACACATAGATAATTATTTATTTATTTACAACTGCGTATATTTCAGACGTTATAACATGAACACCGTAAACACAGTAGTTCGCAAAAATAAAAAACGACAACTGGGTTTTACATACATGTAGACATGTATCAATAAATCTAATGGGTCGGACAACGAGTTTGAAGACACCTGGTTATCATATCTCAATGAATATAGAGATGTTTTAAAGAAATGTCCAGGGGCTCCTCTGTTTATCGTGCTATATATTGGCTAATTATTGGCTAATTAAAGCAATGTTGCAATAAAACTATATCAGCTACATGTGGCCGACACAGAGCGAGATTTTTTTAAGTTGTTTGTCTTAGGCGATGAGTCTGTGCTTAAACAGGAAAGATATCATCTGTACATTGGGCAGATATAACCTTGTCAGATGAAAGTATTGGAGGATCCCGCAAAGGCATGTGCCAGAGACTCCGTTTTCTTTTATCTCAGAAGAAATTATATTTGACGGCACACTGACCACTATTGTTGAACGGGCCTTCTATACATTTCCATATCTTTTGTAATTTTTTTGTGAAAACTATATTCAATGGGGCAGACTATAATATTAACATGAGCTATTCTAATATTTTAACATGCACCATTATCTTCCTCGTAAAAAGTTACCACTGTTAGAACGCATTTGTGCCAACTCGATTGTACCCCGTGAAGTTACATACAACACATACAGACAGACATATGGGAGAGGGGCGGATTTAAGTTGTTAAAACTTGTGCCCCGATCCCTCTTGTAATACTATATTACAATAAAATATGTTTAAACACAAAAAGACAGACATATACATCTATATATATAGGCACCAAATGTGATGTTTTAACACGCACGATTTGATTCCTCGTATCATTTGAAAAGAATGTGTATGAATTTGATGTTAGTTGGAACTAAGCATATGTCTATCAGTTGTGGGGACCCCACCCGTCCCTATGCAGGACTCAAGCGGCGCCACATTTGATATCGTTAAACCACAAACTTAGACTCATTGTGGAGATGACATATATAAAATTATTGAAAATTGGCGAGTATACAAATTCGTATCAAATTTAGGGCCCCCATATATCTTACCAAAATGGCACCAGTTTGGCATATTTAAACCACGCGATTAGATTTCTCGTATCATGGAGAAGAATATGTATCAGTCTGGTGGAAATCGACCCAAAACTTATTGTTTATCCATTTTTGTGTCTCACCCTCTGTGAATCCCTGTATCGAATGGCACCACGTTTGACATCTTTAAACCACACAATTAGACTTGTGATATCATGGAGATAAATATTTATAATTAAGTTTGGTTCTTATCGGCGACTAAACCATTTTTTTTATCAAATTTAGGGCCCACCCCACACCATCTCTAAGACAAACAGCACCAATATAGCGTCTTTAAATTACATGGTTTGATTCCTCGTATTATGGATAAGATTGTTGGTGAATATTGGCGCTAAAATGATTGTATATTATTTATGGTGCCCCTCTTCTTTTCGGTGCACCTCTGACTCGAATGACGCCACGTTTATAACAGTTTTAAGCCAACCATTAGACACCTCATACCATGTGGATGATTTTGTATAAGTTTGGTAGCAATAAGTGACTAAGCCAATTCTTATCAAATATAGTGCCTACCCCCTCCCCAATCTCACACCCAAAACGACACCAATTTGACGTCTTTAAATCACACAACTAGATTCCTTGTAGCATGGAGAAGAATGTGTATTAATTTGATGGAAATCGGCTCTAAAATAGTGTTATCAATGTTGGTGCCCCTCTCCATTTCAGTGCACACCTGAATCGAATGGCCCCACTTTAGACAGCAATGCGTATCATGTTGGTGAAAATTGGCGCTAAAATTATTGCGTATTAATTTTGGTGCCCCCCTGCCTTTCAGTTCAACACTGACTCGAATGACGTCACTTTGACAGATTTAAGCCACACCATTACACTCCTCATACCATGGGGATGATATTGTATAAGTGTGGTGGCAGTCGGCAACTAAACCCATTCTTATCAAATTGAGTGCCCCTCCCATAATCTTTCATCTAAACGACAGCAATTTGGAGTCTTTGAATCGCTCAATTAGATTCCTTGCATCATGGAGAAGAATATATATCAATTTGGTGGAAATCGGTGCAAATATAAATATTATCAATTTTGGTGCACCTCAGACACGAATGGCGCAACGTTTGAAATACTTAAACAACACAATTATATAAAAGTTTCGTGGCAATCGGCGGCAAACAATTTTTCTACCCCTCCCCGTTTTCTGCCCCTGACAACGGCGTCACTTTAGAAGATTCTAACCCACACCATTATCTTTCTCATAAAAAGTTACCCCTAGTAGACCGTTTGGTGCCATCTAGATGGTCCCTCGGCGCTCAACTTAGTTTATCGATTTTGTGCCCCTCTTCTCTTCCGTGCACCACTGACTCGAAATGCGCCACTCTTGACATATTTAAACCACAGCGTCAGATTCCTTATATCATGGGGATGATTATATATAATTATCTTGGCAATCGGCGACAATGTTTTTTTCTGCCCCTCCCCCTTTCTGCCCCTAACAACAACCACAGCGCCACTTTAGAAAATCCCAACCCACACCATTATCTTTCTCGTAAAAAGTTATCCCTAGTATACCCTTTTGGTGCAATCTAGATGGTCAACTGTGAATTTCTATAGAACACAGACAGACATTCGCAAATACACTGTCGGATACCCGTTTAGGTTCGGACATTCCAAGATGGCGGCGCCAACTAAATCAGATAAACGGTAAGTGTATATATTGTCTCCAAGCAGCAATCAACGACATCTTTCGGTGATACACCTTGAAACAGTTATGTAGGACTTTGTATGCCCAACACATACGTAACACGCCTTTTGCATATCAGGCATGTGAATTGTTGTATTTGGCGAGTCAAGTCATCATACATTTTCGAAATTTTATCGAGGCGGCGAAATGTTCGCTTTTTCGTATTTTTCTGGCCCTGGGCTCATGCATCGGAATGCAAAACCGGCGATATTTTTATTGTCTAACTCCGAAAAACGACCTTTGAAAATTTCAAAATGTTCAGGTTCGGATTCGCAACATTCCCGATGGTTTTGTTCAGGTTCAGACACAATTTTCGTTCAGGTTCGGACAAATTTGGTTCAGGTTCGGACGCATCAAAAACTTCGTATAAAAATGACACGCCGAGGTACAGTCGTGTTCTTATTGCGTTTTTGTGCATTTGAGTTTCTTCCATTCGTAAAAGAAACGATAAATGGGGAACACGAGGCATGGGTTTAGCCCATTCGTGAATAATTTGGGCGGACTTTCTTATTTTATGCGTGTGAGATGTATGCGATCACGTGCTTCCCCTTCACATCCACATACGATGCCACGAATGTCGCCGCACGTAGCCGAGCAGACAGCTGGTCATAACGTAAGTTACACGGCTTTTTGAGGGGGATACTTTGTTGTATCCCCGATAGAGGCTCGTATCCCCCTAGGCGACCCCCCCCTCAACAAGCATTGTAATGATGTATTTACCCCCAGTCTCTATTAACAATATATTCCCAGACATAAAGCGCAGAAATGAGCCACGAACAGTAATTATATTATGTTAGACTGCTTATACGATGAATATGATTATATAGATGTTCCCACAATTTGCCCATAAATACTTGCTGATAGATAGACAATATATATTTTGTATCAATAATTGGATGATATATTTGGGTATTCACACGAAACATATTCTTTTCAATATAAGCCTTATGTGTTTTGCCTCATATCTAAATGTTGAATCCAGTTACAAGTTAACCATTTGTCACACGACTATTATACATGACTATTATTTAGAGCCCGAACATGTTCTATTCAGCACTATGCGAACATAGCGAATACCTATATATGGTTTGCCGAATATTACCTGCAATATGCGAATCTTCACGAGCGGCGATATTTCAGGAATATATTATTCGAGAAACCATGTGTTCTCTTTATGTTATGCTTATGGTAAGCAATTCTGCAAAACTACAAGTATTTATTTATCGAAACGAGAATTTAGACGCCGTAGTAACGAAACTTATGCAAACAATATCAGCTGTTCCGTTGGCAAATTAAGCATCTCTAAATTTTGGTGGAAAATTTCCTTCATGCACTTTAGAGAATAGTGCCTACCCAATGGTTGAATATTACACACAGCAACCCAATTAACAAATAACTGAATACGTAATAAAACGGGATCATTTGTTTTTCTTTAGATCGTATCGCAGTAATAAACTATTTTCAATCTTCCGCGGAATTTCGCGTAGTTCCATTGATAATACACGCGTCAATAATTGTGTACCCTTTTTTAAACAGAAGTAACTACAGTGAGATAACGTTAATTATTATCCATGCCAAGGTCCTGACAAAAGAGATCGCATCGTATGTCATTTAAAATTACAGCTATTTCATAGGGAAACATATAACAAACAGCGCTTGTCCCCACACCCGGTTGTAACTGACAATCTGACTGACAACAACATCACGTTTAAGTCATGCACCATGTCACGTAACTCTTGACAGTGGGCGTAGAAAAGTACGCGAAACATCGTGGTTATGAATTACCCTTGGACTAGCAGTTTTACCAATCGTGACATTGTTCTAGCGCGCTGAGCTTAATTGACGTCACCTAAAACAGGATCGATAGGTCTGCTACTGAATTATGCTTATTGGTGCTGATTGGGGTGAATTTATCTGATAACATATAAAAAGCTATTGATGTGGGACAAAATTGTTAGCTCCGCCAACATCGTTTGATACTAGGAGATTTAATTCCCAGGATGTTTCTTTTTGAAACCTCTTGGCTCCGCCTCGGGGATTCAAAATCGAGACCAGGTATTAAATATCCATGTATCCCCGATATTTCAGAAGATAAGTATAATACCACTGTTGCTCATATGTGAAATGTAATAATTCCCACTAGCTGGTTTATAGTAGACATTGCTCGAGAATATTCAACTGTGGCTTTTATCCCATTAATTCGGAGAATTTACCACCTATATTTGGAAATTTCAGCTGCCATATTGAGATATAACAAATTAGCAGTGCATGTTCGTTAATAACACGCACAATAAGATCGAGACTGCACCTCGGCATGTCATTTATAGGCCAGGTTTGATGCGTCCGAACCTGATCTAAAATTGTCCGAACCCGAACCAAATTTGTCCAAACCTGAACGAAAATTGTGTCGCGAATGTTTTTCGGAGTTAGACAATAAAAATATCGCCGTTTTTGCATTCCGAAGATGTGTGGTACCTAATCTATCCACAACAATACATAAATTTGCGGATGCATGAGCCGAGGACCAGAAAAATACGAAAAAGCAAACATTTCACCGCCTCGATAAAATTTCGAAAAATTATGACGACTTGACACGCCAGATACAACAATTCACATGCCTGTTAAGCAAAAGGCGTATTACCTATGTATTGGGCATACAAATTCCTACATAAATTTATCAAGGTATATCACCAAAAGATGTCGTTGATTGCTGCTTGGAGACAATATATACACTTACCGTTTATCTGATTTAGTTGGCGCCGCCATTTTGGAATGTCCGAACCTAAACGGGTATCCGACAGTGAAATATAGATATAGATATAGGTAGGAACATAATTGTTTTTCTGTCGACGATAGGATAGGATAGGATAGGATATTTTATTTCAATATACTCATATTAATGAATAATACATTTGACAAATATTATATTGTATATTCGAGGGGGTGGCATAGTCAGACTAGACTGTCTTACTGCCATCCCCTTAAAGAAGAAAAGATGTTACGATAGGCGGTCAAGATTTCTTGTACAATGCACGGCTATATAATTATGTATCACACAATGGTTGCATTTAACTGGATTATATACATGGAGGGTATACGTCTAGATAAATCGCTTATTGGTTACTCGATGGTTTGTCTCTTTCTTGTCAGTGGGATGTTCCGTGTAAGTCGAGTAGGAATATGCTGAGTGAGGTTGATGATTGCGATATTGGGGAAGTCACTTATTGACGAGCTACCACACAGTCGGGACACCTTGATTGTTGCATTTAATTGTTGCAGCATATTTTTTAATTCCATCGGCATGTAAACGCCGTTTGAATGTGTGTCTGGATTGGTATGATGTAAATTCGTTATCTAAATTGTTCCATATAGTTGGAAAAGAATGGAATGGTAGTTGTTGGGACCAAGATGTTCTTGGTTTTTTTTTAAATAGTGGATGCTTTTGCCGGGTTTCTGGTCCGGTTTTGCGTTTGGTAAACATGTCGGTGAATGATTCTATTAAGCGCATATGATACCAATCATGCATGAAAACAGCCGCTTGTGCTTTGTGGATGTCATAGATTTTGAGTATATTTTCTTTTTTAAAGAGTGGTTCTGTGTGGCTTCTATATTTCTTGTTACATAAAACTCGCATCGCGCGTTTTTGAAGCATGACAATTTTTTTGACCGCAGGGACGTGTCCCCATATTTGAATACCGTAAACGAAATGGCTTTGTATTAGAGCATAATATAATGTTTTAAGTGCGCTACCAGGAAAGAAGTGTTTGACTTTATTGATGTGGTATATGGCATTCACCATTTTAGAACAAACAGAGGACACATGTTTTTTGAAAGTCAGGTTTTCATCTATATGGATTCCTAAGAATTTTGTGGAGGATTCGTGCTCAAGATTTCCTACCTTGTTTAGTTCTGTATTATTTAAGTAAACCTTTATAAAGTTCCATTTGTCATCATTGTTCTCTGGGTGTATTAGCATATAGTTGCTTTTTTAGTATTGATCACTAACTTATTGCTACAGCACAAAGCAAATATGTTGCGTAACTCATTATTCACATAACTTTCTACAAGGATGCCATCTTTTCCACCAGTTACTAGAGTCGTATCGTCCGCGTATGATAAGATATCCATGGTTGTCGAATTTGACATATCGTTAACGTATATTAAGAAAATTATCGGTCCCAGAATTTATCCCTGGGGCACTCCACACGTCACTTCCGTTAATTTAGATTTAATACCATTGAGTTCAACATATTGCCTTCTATTTTGCAGATAGCTCTGAAACCATGAGTATGCTGTGCCTCGTATACCATAGTGATCTAGTTTATGGAGTAAAATATCGTGATTTATCGTGTCAAATGCTTTTGAGAGGTCGAGAAATAGAGCTAAAGTGGAGTCTCTTGTCATTTTGTCATTACTTGAGACAACTTGATCGAGGAGGTGTAATACAGGATGGAAGGTTGAATGATTAGGACGGAAGCCGTATTGGTGTTTATAGAGTATGTTTTGTTCATTTAAGAAGTCTAATAATCGTTTATGCATTATTTTTTCGAGAAGTTTAGAGATAGCTGGAAGAATGCTGATAGGTCTGTAGTTGGAAATTTCATGAGTGATATTATTTTTTGGGATCGGGACTACTTTAGAAATTTTCATTTTGTTAGGGACTATTCCATGCTCTAAGGACAAGTTGAAAATATGCAATAATGCTGGGGCTATCACCTCAATTGTTTCCTTGATAAGTTTAGTTGATAGACCATTGAAATCCCTTGATACTTTCCCAGTCATAGAGAAACATGTGAGGATGATCTCCTGTATAGAGGTCGGAATTATTTTGAAATTGATGTCGTCTGGTTTGCGGTTATGAAGAAAATCTGTAAAATGAGAGTCATTTTCATTTTCATTGAGTTGGCTAGTTTCCCGCCCAATTTTTGAAAAAAAGTCATTGAACTTTTCCGATATGAGTTTGGAATTTGCAACTTAGTTCTATTCCGTTTTCAGTAAAGGTCTTTGGGCTATTATTTGTGTTTCCATTTATTTTCAATGCACCCTTAAGTATTTCCCATGTTTTCTTTAAGTTATTTTTATTTACTTCTAGAATATTTGTATAGTATATATGTTTACTCCTTCTGATTAGTTTATTATATAAGGTACGATAACTCAAATATTTATTTACGTTCGTTTCCGTGGGTTTATTCAATTTGCGTAAATATAGCTGGTTCTTAACAATACTAGACTTAATCAATCCAGATGTCATCCAAGGTTCGCGTTTTATGAATTGTTTGGGTATATGTCGACTTTTGGTGGGGAAAGCTAGTTCATATGCATTCATATAGATATCTAAGAAGATTTCATATGCTTGGTCGACACTTCTACAAGATGTAACGGAGTCAAAGGTACAAGATTTTAAAAGATTTTTGAATCTAATTATGTTATCAGGACTAAAACTTCTTTGATTAGTGATAGTTTCGTTATTATTGGGGCTGTTTTGTCTCTTTTGGTTAGATTCTGAATAAAATATGCCGAAGTGATCGGATACATCGCATGTGATTATACCAGATTTACATTCGCCTTGTAGATTATTGGTATATATATTATCGATAAGAGTTGCTGAATGATCAGTCATTCGAGTGGGTTTAGTTATCCTTGGCACGAATCCTCTTGTGAAAATGTTATTTATGAAATCATTCGTTTTTGTATGCGAGTTGAAATTGAGGAGGTCAATATTAAAGTTTCCTGATATATATGATTTGTGGTTATTAATTTTTTCTAGAATATCGTCAAATTTTTTCAAAAATTGATCAATGTTGGCCTTTGGTGCGGTATTTGGTCTGTAAACGCAGCCGATTATCCGAGAGTCATTTTTTCCAGGGTTAATTTCCACGAATATTGTTTCTATCACGTGTGGAATAAATTCACTAAGGTCGGGTCGATTTTTATAGCGGATTGATTCTTTTATGTAAAGGCATACACCACCTCTACCATCATCGTCATCATCTCTACACTTGAATTCCATAGGGTGATATCCCGGGATTTGAAAGTGTGATGCTTGCCGTATTTTGAATGTTTCCGTTAAAGCTATAACGTCGAATGAATTGTTATTCGACTTTAAGTCGCACAGGAGATTACACAATGAATCGAAATTCGCGTTAATGCTTCGACAGTTGAGGCTGAATATTGAAAATTTAGATTTTGTATTTGGTTGATCTATAGCATGTGATGGTGAAATGTATGCACATTCATTGCAGGTATTAATAGCAGAATTAACATAATCGTCATTTTCCTGTTCCGTTTCGTTCCATTTCATTGTAAAGTTATATTCATCAGAATCCCGAACCTCACTCAGATTTACGTTATGTGTAGCTATGGATATGACCTATAACGGAACGAATGATATATATGCCCTCCACTTCAGAATGAATTAAAAATGCAAGTATGAATATGTATAGTCCGTGCATTGTTACAAGAGCTAACCGTAATATGAAGTACATATTATTTTAATGATGTGTTGTCAGTCGACGGTTAATTAAAATTATAAGTTCCACGTGTTATTTTTTCATGTGAGTATTGCCAAAAAAAGCATATTTGTGACATGACGTGTAGTCTATCTTGACTCGCAACGAGGACTTACGGCATGATAGAAAGAGATAACTCCATAAAATGATAAAACATAGGCCTTTATGGCTAAATGCATGAGGGTAAGCCAATATATTGAAAATACATAAACAAGAACGTATTATTAATACAGCACGAAAATGCATACATGAGTGTATGTACATGTATGATATACCGACTTCTGATTATCTTTGAATAAGTCTATTTTGTCTTCAAAAGAAGTCTAAATTCGTTAATTAATTCGTCTTAATGGAGTGCACATAATTGTGCTCAGAATGTTTCGGACCTGACTGTACCACAACATGACATAGTTATTTCAATAACAATAAACGTCACAGCTTGCAGGTCAGATCGACGACCTCGCATTCGGGAATTCGCTGCGTTCTCTCGTGAGTCGTGTGCAAGGAAGACATCAAATTTGAGTTAATTTCTATTCTCGTTTGTTATATAAGTTATTCTGTGTTTACATTCATTCATTCATTCGGATTGAGGAAACGTGGAGCACTTGTTGTTCAAAGACATGCCTTCAATGCTATACGAATGGATTCGACTAAAACACGTGGTACCGGTAGCTACAATATGCATCCATTGCAGGTGGTTAACCCATTGACACAGTATTGAGTTGACTGGCAAACATCATTAGTTGAAGGCGTACGTTTCAGTCATGTCCAATTATGAACAAATGCAATGTACAATATGTAGGCTACCATAATGTGAAGTAAGTATTAAAAATTAATAATTGATAATTACTATATATACCGGTATAGCCAATTTGAAGTTGTGTATGTTTATATACCTCTGTACATGCACATGGATGCATATATTCTGTTTTGTCCTTTTGACATATTATAATACATTATTTGTGGTTATCTATATAGTATATTACAAAAATACAACAAGTAATGTGGAAAGATAATAATACTGACTGATACCATGAGTCCAGTAAATACAAAGAGGTATACAGTACATGTATGTGTAGGCCTATATGTGTGTAGTAAGGCCAAGGGGTAAGGTGGCACATGGCATTTTTCTATACTAAAGCAGGGTTCTAAGTCTGACATAATGCTTTGAGTGTTATTCCAATACAGTGACACATGTCATATATAAACTTTTATGACACATCATGGGATGTATGTGCTGGTTAATCCGCATATCTAAATAATCTTAAGGGTATTTAAAGTGGCCTACAATGCCCTACATGCATGCCATCATGAGACATTTTATCTATAAATTGTAATCAAAACACCAGTAAATACAAACAAATTTGGTGCGTCAAATAATTTGTACATACATTAGTTATAGTACGTATGTGTCAATTCATTCATACATTCACAGTTAAAGTGGCACATTTATATCATGGGTATTTTTTCTATTATAGAGCACCATCCAGTTTAAGTCTGGTATACATGGTGTGTTGTGTAATAGTCGAGTAAAACAAAAGATTTTATGACCCATCATGGGATTTGTAATTATGTATATATAGATTCATTTGTACTACGTACATGTAGATATACACAGGTAATAAGCAGTGTATGCCATTCATCACGATTCATGAGTGTATAGTGGTAGGCCACGGAACATATATATATAATCATCCCCATGATATGATGAATCTAATGGTGTGGTTTAAAATGGGCAAACGTGGCTTCGTTCGAGTCAGGGATGCACGGAAGGGGAGAGGAGCACCAAAATTGATAAAACTAATTTTAGCGCCGATAGGAATTCACAGGGGACCATATAGATGATACCAAAGGATTCTAATAGGGGCAGCTTTTTACGAGAAAGATAATGGTGGGGGTTATAATTTTTTAAGTGACGCCGTTGTATTTAGGGGCAGAAAAGGGGAGGGGCAGGATTTTTTTTTGGTCGCCGATTGACACGAAACTTACATATAATCATCCCCATGATATGAAGAATATAATGCTCTGGTTTAAATATGTCAAAAGTGGCGTCGTTCGAGTCAGGGATGACATATTGGAACAACCACACACGCTGAGCCTCGAATTTGTAAAAAGATAAATAGCTCTGATAGTTATTGAGGAGAACTCGTTTTAGAAGGCACCTATTTGACCCAGTGACCTTATTTGAATTAATCTGAATGTGAGTCACCGAGGGAACAGCCACACCATATATGAACCCATTCGGTCCTATCGTTCCGGAGAAGATGTTTCTGGAATTGTTGAAGGACGCACGGACGTACTGACGACAGCGACTTGTGGGGAGAGTCACTTGTGGGGTGCAATTCGCGGTTCAAATGCACTTATGAGGTGTGGGTTTTTGCCGAATGTGCGGGGTGAATTGACCATTATATACATGATTACTTCAGTAAAGTCTCTCAAGCTCAGAAGCTGGTACAAATGTTATAATACATAGAGCAGATAATTAAAGTATAGACAAACCTGGTGTGGTTGTCCCGAGCGGAACTGAAGTGGTGCCTGGAGTAACGTTGGCTGTTGTGGAAATTACGGCCTCTGTTGCTGTCAAAAAGTAAGAAGGTGACACTGTCTGAAATGTTCGTAGGATATACACTAATTAATATTGAATAACCGCATACGCAATCCTGAGATGCTCATTTATACGTAAATCGTGTGCTGAATAGTTCTGTATCCTCTACCAATACCAATATCATAATACTTTATTTCTTGACATAATATAGCATAGACATAATAAGAAAAATAAGTAAGATGTATTACTATAATTGCTTTATTCTCTGATCTAATTAAACGAAATTACGGTGATTTGCGGTTTTTCAAAATGTTGTTGATGGTAGATTTCAACTCTAAGCTATCGTTTTCCCGACAGCTCATTAATTGTAATAAGTTGATTACAATAAACAATACACCGCCGTCCTGTACTTTTAGCGAGTTAGTGTTCTGGAAAAATCAATCCGCGTCCGCAGCCACCTGTCGTGTACCAAGCGCCCCTTTCAATTAACAAACCTAATCATACCTGGGATGTGTGTATATATGACCATTTCACTTCCGTCCAACAGCATGTTAAATCATCATATAAGTAATGATTACTGAGCGGGAAATGAATTGCAAATCGCGCGTTAAGAATACGAAACCCGATTATGAAACGTTCTGTTCAAAAGTTTACCTGTTTTATCAGCCACCACGCCCTTATGCAAACGTCTCGTTAATATTCAATAGACACCCGTATACAGTCGATCTCATAGCCCCAATGAATGCATACATGTTTTTCTCCTGTCCGGTGGTATTATAACTATTGAACATTATGAATGCCT
This sequence comes from Siphonodentalium dalli, assembly GCA_032622095.1. Classification (NCBI taxonomy): domain Eukaryota; kingdom Metazoa; phylum Mollusca; class Scaphopoda; order Gadilida; family Siphonodentaliidae; genus Siphonodentalium; species Siphonodentalium dalli. The sequence goes on along the minus strand of CP136068.1, from coordinate 162,844,233 downwards.
TTGTTTATGGAACCTCTCGAACACATATGCACAACCGTGGAAATGTTAATACTATGGCATTTATAATATAAAGGTTATTATAAAGAAACAGCGTGAACAATTGGACAACCCGCCTGCATCTTATTCATTGAAATTTGACTCAATGCGTGTTTAACAGCGTGAACAATTGGACAATCGATATTGTTACCCTCCTCCCTATTTTCTACCCTTCTGATTGGCCCATGTCCTGTCACGTGCCGGGCGACAAATCACACTGTCGCCCGCTGAGCCGGGAGACATTGTTTTTGTCGCCCGCTTGATGTTATATTGCAAGAATATCCCCAAGCACACACTGCAGTAACTCATCTATTTCACATCACTGTAAAGTACTAAAATCATAGTTCTTATATACCCCACGCATTCGCAAAACACACCAGTTGTGGTGTTTGCTAATTTGCATATATTTAGTGAACACTAATATTCGAACTTTTAAGTTGATACTTTTATCGGACAAGCGTTATTATGTACTTTTAATATCGAAACATCTCGGTGATTCAATATGTTCATGTCGACATTATGGTGCAAGATTGAAAGAGTGGATCCCTTGAGGTTGGTTGGTTGTAAATGTCTGCTGGTAGACAACGTAATGCATACGTTCGTCGCGAATGAATGGTACTGTAAGCTTATCCATGATATCAGACCTCTCCGCGATGTCTGCACTGTGATCATAGAAGTATTTTTGTGTGATGATCGCCATGTACTTGGGAGCACTGACACATATGAATGTACATTAATGAAATTGACAACTTCCCAATAGCTTTCGGGGAAGACCTTTATGATATGAACATCGCGAGTAAATTCCGCGCAGAAGACGACATTGAATATGCCACATTTCAGAAGGCCATAACATACCTATATGGATTATTGGTTTACATTGCATGGACCGATATTGACGATTTAACCACCAAAATGATCGTAAATAAACGCTGATTATCAAACGCTTGACTATCTTTATGGAACAGAAATCCTATAGGACGATAAGTAGTTACTGAACATATACATAATCGGGAAATAAATTTAAGCACTCGTGACTCAGTGCAACATCGTGCGTGTGGATGGCAAGGATTGTTTTCTGTGGTATAGTCGGATAACAAAACAGTTGTTGCCCTTCTTCTCGGGAGACATCGAGATTTGTCACCCGCTCGAGAACGGAATGTCTCCCTCGGAGCTGCGCTCCTCGGGAGACATTCCGTTCTCGAGCGGGTGACAAATCTCAATGTCTCCCTCGACAGCGGGCGACAACTGTATAATATCCTTCATCTCTGCAATCTGGTAAACAGAGTAAAAATATCAAGAATTCTAGCAGAAAACGATCGCACATTCTTTGCCTATGAAAACCGATTATGAAACTAATTATATTCAAAACTTTCTCTACTTTTATCAGACACCATGTCCTTGGGTAAACGTCTCATGCACATTCAATAGACGTCCATATATTGTCGATCTCATAGTAGTCATGAGGCAAGCACCCAAACATTATTTTTTGCTAAACATGTTTAGTACCATATGCCAACATATCCTTTGTGGCAGAGTTTGGTCCTCTGATTAAAAATAACATTGTTGGCAATTTTCTATTCCCGTGTAGAGGTAAAGGTCAAGGTCAGTTGTGTAGGCGCCTTTCCGTCCTAGTCGGAATTTTTCCACATATTGAATGCTATTTTGTTTAGTAAGAGCTATTGATGAATGATGTATTGTGCCAAGGACCAGTGAGTCATGGTAATATCATTGCTGATGCGTCTGCATTCTTGTGTGGTTCCTTCGCAACAGTTGCTATGAAATTGTTTTTCCATAGCAACCAGCCTCAAACGATAGTTTTTGATTCATGCTATGACATCAAATAATGAATATATGCGAATAATTATACTTTGTGATGATCATGAGTGTGCTTGCATGAAAATACATACATTTAAAGCACACTACAGCAAATAATGTGGGTGTACGATATCGCCCAACATAGTAGACATATACTGTTACAATATCCAATAAGATGCAATTTGGAACTTAATGTCAATAGTGGAGTCCCTTAGGGGTTGAATCGTGACTTATTGACTAAAGCATGAAACTTTGAAGATATGTTGCTTACTCGTAAGGAAAACTTTCTGGAGGGGAGTACCCGGTGGGCGGGGGGGGGGGGGGGGGTTGTCATGTGTCGGGATAAAATAAGATTACCATGGCAACGGCATAACATATTTAGAGAAAAATTTAAAAAGGCCAATCTTGAGAACCAAAAAATCATGTGTTTGAAGAAATTATGTTAACTTATAGTGCCAGTTATGGTATATCAAACGGATTGAGTCACTTTGACCTATATGGTCAAGGTCAATTGCTAAGGTCAAGCTTATTATAAAAATGTGATAAAATTTATTTAGCTACCCCCAGTGTGTTAGTCATAAAAGCAATACCCAACATAATGCACAAAAAGTAGGGCACAATCACAATGTTCAATTTGTTATATGATGCATTTGGTATAATATGGTCACTGTCACTATAGTATTTGTGGCAGTACATAAGTCACGATACATTACACCTAAGAGACCATCAGACGAAAACAGATATGATTTTGTGACTTTAGTAACTAAAGCATGACACTGCATCACATGTGTTGCTTAGTTATAGTCAAAACATTTTGGAGGGTAATGTGTCAGTAAAATATGGTTTCCATGGCAACGGCATCAATTATTTGGAGAAAAGTTGAAAACGTCCACTTGTGTTTGTAAAATGATGTGAACTCATAGTTCCATTAATTGTCAATCAAACGCACTAGGCCATATGACATATAGGTCAATTGTCAAGGTCAAGGTCATTGCAATAGGTAATTTGATATATATATATTTTATAAATTGTCTCATATTTCACTACCCATAGCGCATGTGTTAGTCATAAAATAATCCCTTCATAATACACAACAATCGGGACACCATCACTACGTTCAATTTGATATTATATACTTGAAACAAGACGTGTCAACATGTCATAACATTTATAGTTTATATATAATCACACTTTAAGTGCTACTTTTTATAGTATTTGATACTATATGCACCACAGTACCACTCATCCATCGCAAATCTGCATATTAGTGCTCTAATGTTTTCAGGCAATCAGGATAGTCCACATATGTCAAGGTTACTAACCGGGGAAGTTGTTTTGGGGCCAATTTAAGATATATTTTGAAACACGACCATGCAGAGTCAATATTACAGAAAGGAATTATCATGCCACTTTTACTCTATTCTCACACCCAACTTGTTCAAAGCACATTCCTATTCCTTGCATATAGCTGGTCCCTTAATGAATTTATTTCCTAACAGATAGCGGTGTGTCTTAAGCATCACATGAATCGGGACAGTTTCTAAAGCATGAAACGTGGCATATTAGTCGAGTGACCCCAAGCAACATTGTTGGAGGTGATTACCTGGATGGTATGATGTTGATTAAGGTTAGGTCAACATAATCTATGTCAACATTTCCCTCTTATACTTTATCAGGTGTAGGCATTCAATTGTTATATCGGATATAGTGAACTTACTCCGACATCATGGACCATTTACAAAACCCAGATGGCAAATAACTTTAACAACCACAATTTTTGCATGTTTTTGAAGATTCTAGTCCCATTCAAATATCCAAGCAAACCATGGAATGTTGATATATGCCACTAAAAGACAATGGGGTATGGCAAAACAGATGTGACATCAGGCAGTGTGCAACAATGTGAATATAGAGTGGCCTATGGCACCATGGATTGGGGGAATACGATGCTTTGAAACTCTTGGGAGTTGGTGAAAAGGCTGCTGGCGTATTATCAGGTCGCAGCTGTGAACTATTTATAAAAGATAGTCAATTAATGACTATTGAGTCGCTCACATGAAATTCATAGTGTAGTCCCTTATGGGTTTAATCGTGACTTTAGTATATATGTCGCTTATTCAAAGGGAAAACTTTTTGGAGGGGGTACCCGGGTGGGGGGGGGGGGGTCCTGTGTCGGGATAAAATCAGGTGTCCATGGCAACGGCATAAAATGTTTGGAGAAAAATTGAAAAAGGCCACTGTTGAGAACCAACGAGCCTTGTGTTCGAAGAAATGGTGTTGACTCATAGTGCCGATAGTGGTCCATCAAAAGGAATGATCCACTATGACATATAGGGGCAATGTCAATTACTAAGGTAAAGGCCATTGAAAAAATATTATATTTTTGTCTGTTTTTTATAATTGTCTCATATTCCGCTACCCCTAGTGCTTTAGTCATAAAAGCTAATCCCCACAATAATGCACATAAAGTAGGTGTGTTCAATTTGTTATATGAAGCAATTGGTATACGTCAGAAGCTGTTAACATGTCACAGTATTTAGTTGATGCATAATCACATTTTAAGTATTAGTTTTATAGTATTTGTGGCAATACATCAGTCACGGTGCATTACCATTAATAGACCATCAGACTAAATAAATATGAGTTTGTGACTTTAGCAACAAAACCATATGTGGTGCGTAGTTATAGTGGAAACGTTTGGGAATGGAGTGCCCAGGTGAAGGATCATGCATCAGGATGAAATCTGGTTTCCATGGCAACGGCATCGAATATATGGGAAAACAGTTGAAAAAGCCCACTGTTGTAACCGGATGAGCCTTGTGTTTGTAGAAATGATGTGAATTCATAGTGCCATTAATGGTCCATCAAACGGACTATGCTGCCATCGTACATATATGGTCAAGGAAAATTGCTAAGGTCAAGGTAATTGGAAAAAAGGTAATTATACGTATATATTTTATAAATTGTCTCATATTCCGCTATATTCATAATACACACACATTTGAATTCCATCACCACGTTCAATCTGATATGATATACTTGATCACGGTCAACATGTCACAACATTTATAGTTTATATTTAATCATGTACTAAGTGTTATAGTATTTGAGACAGTACTTAAGTCACGATACATTACCATTTAGAGACTATCAGACCAAAATAAACACAAAGTTTGTGACTAAAGCACTATACTTCACACATATGTTGCTTAGTTATGGAGGAAACGTTTTAGATGGGGGGGGGGGGGGGTGGCTGCATGTATTTGGATAAAATATGGTTTCCATGGCAACAGCATAAAATATGTGCAGAAACATTGAAAAAGCCCACGGAGGAAACCTGTTGAGCCTTGTAGTTATTCAAATAAAAGTCACGATCCAACTCCGAATTAAGGGATCATCAGACCCAAAAAAACACGATTGTATGACTATGTTTGTTTATACTAAAGCATGAAACTTCACGTATAGGATGATTACATATAGAAGCAACTTTTGGGATGTGCTGTCCGATGGGGGAGTCGTATATCAAGGTCAAATAGAGCACAAAGGTCAAATACTAGAACAGTGCCATAATGCTAAAATAACTGCTGATTTGTTGTGGCTGAATAATGTAATTGATACTATATGCACAAAAATACTTTTCAACCATCGAAAATCTGCATATTAGTGCCCTAACGTTTTCTGTCAATCAGGATATTCCACAGATGTCAAGGTTATTCTTAGGATTTGGTCAAAAGGCTACTGGCGTAATGTGAGGTCGCAGTCGTGAACTATTACACAATATAGTCAGTTGATAACTGTGGAGTCACTCGCCTGACTGTAAAGAATGAAAATACTCGGACTCTGAAGATCACAACAGTTAGTACATGTCAAATCATTTAAGAACAAGTAGTACTAAATAGGGACGTCGCTAGAGGATCTCCGTTGTGAAGTGGAGTGTCAATCTTGAAACTTTCAATTGTACGCCCGACCCCCAACAGGATCTCCCTTCCCAACTGGAGCAAACATACATCTAAGTTCGTAAAATTCCCTTGCATACCCCCTTAGATTGAAAGTGATGACTCCAACCTGACATGCCTCTTCCTTTTTTAATGGCCGATCCCATTCAAACATACTTGATTCCCAACTTTCCATGGACCCTACACACCAAAACAGATTTCTTGACCGATCGGACCCATTTTAAGAAATATAACCCAAGAACCTTCCATACTATTTATAGGCTAAATAAGACTGATGGCTCTTGAGAAAATGTTTTAAGAATAACTATTGAGGAAAACAGTTATGTGATGTCCCTAGCTAGCTGGCTCCGCCCATATTACAGTGACCCAATTTGAACAAATCTGAATCAGTCACCAAGGGCCATTACCAAATATAAGCTGAATAGGCATGATTGATCTTGAGAATGTTTTTAATAAATACTATAAAGGGAATGAGTTTTAAATCTGGCTCCAACCCTATTTGACCCGGTCATCTCATTTGAACCAATCTGGATCAACTGACAATGGGATTGTCATGGGATAGGTGCATTCGACCTCAGATGACTTAAAGGGGACTAATAAATGATATGATCAATAAACAGCGTTTATTTTAAGCCCAGACGATATGTGGGGAAATAGGTGCACAGAGGTCAAATGACGCGGGGAATGTCACGGGATAGATGGTGTTGGCCTCAAATGACTTAAAGAGGCACTAATAGTTAGCAATAAAGAGTGTTTATTATGAACTTAAATGATAGATATGACTTTACCCGGAGATGATGTTTACCCCAGCAGACTGATGATTATTTAAAATTATTTGCAGTATCGCTAATAACATTACAAATTCTTCACCCGAGCTACGCAGCGTGTCACAGCTGGTGTTATATAAAATATCCCAGAATACCAATGTGACTTTTCACTGCCAAATTACGACAACAATGATCATAGATCTGACAATGAAGATACAACGGGTATTGGTAAATTATATCAGTCAGAACATTGTATGCAGAAGCTATTAACAGTGAAGTTTTATGCTTCAACATGTTGGGTTTCGTTGTTGATATGATTTCCCCTACCCTATATTCCGCTGTTAAAATTTGCAGTAAGTTCAAGGGGGGGGGGGGGGGTTCGGAAAAAAAATTCAGGCACGTATGACATTTTTTCCCTTTCGATCATTTTTTGTACACACCCACCCCCACCGCCAAATTTTTTGACACCCACCCCCTTTTTAACACTAAAACAGAGATTTGCGGGGGGAAATTCACTGTATGAATTTCTGTGCATACTATTTATCATGGTTGTTAACATGGACATGTAAATAGGAATGAGTCATTTTGAGGTCATTCGGCCAAAAAAATATGGCTGCCAGCGGCCATCTTGGATTTCAAAATTTGCAACAAAATACAACACGATAACTGCCTGCAGTCAGTTTACCAGTTATAATTACATTATTTCTCTCATTCAAAGTGGTTTTGAAGCCCAACTCATTGCCAAAACACTAAAAAAACAAGCAGGAAATTTTTTTAGTTGCTTGTTGGTGGTTTTGACCACCCACCCACCCCGTCATACGTGCCGGAATTTTTGTTTTTCACCCCCCCCCCTGGTAAGTTTCCCAATAGATGAGTCAAATCCAGTGACATTGAGTGGTATAGAACCATTGAAATGCTATTTTCTTATTTTCTGGACAAAGGTTTCACAGGGCCATAACTTAATTTACTTCGCCACTGTATTAGGAAAGTCCTTCACAATTTGCTTGCACTAGTCTAGTAGATACTTATAACGTTATGAGAAAAATAAATTGGGCCAAGTTCATGCATAGAATGGAACACATTTTGTTTGAGGATAATTTTGTCTTAATCATATATCCATAAATGAATATTTAGTTTTGTATAATATAGTGAGACAATTAATAAAACAGCGATCACGATCTTTATTTTTCTCTAGTTTTGAGAATACTTGACCATAAAATATTAAATTTGGCCAATTAATACATTTTGTGTTTTTGCACTTAAGATATGTTTATAATTGTTAAACCCCTGTCAGACTCAGGCCGGCGCTTTCACTGCGCTGCAAAAGTACCAACATATGAGTAACACGCAGGAGGAGCGCCGAAAACTGTCGAAAATTGTCAAACTTTTAAACAAAGTATGCTCCTATTGCGTTCCTACTTTGTCAAGTCTCACGCTCTTAGTGCGTTCAAGTCGCTGTCATTGTGATGCTAGTACGTTCTCAATAAGTTCGCAAAACGTTCTCTGCGCGGGCGCGGAGAGTATAGATAGCGCCTCCTGCGTTCTCCAGTCATAGTCAGTTTTTATGTTGTGGGTAAAATACCCAACACTCCGCAATAGATTAGCTGTCCGATTAAACTACTGTCACACTCCGCTGCGATCAGGCCGGCGCTTGCATTGCGCTGAAAAATAATCAAAGCGCCAAGCAAAGCGCAGTGAGGTATCCAAGAACGTATTGGTGACGCATTGGACACTGGCTAGGACGGGAGAGGGTCTCCGTGATCGCCCCAGAGCGCCAGAGCGCCGCGCTTGTTTTGCACAAAACAAGCGCAGAGGTTCGGCGTTCTGACCAGGTGTAGTACCGTCGCCATGGCAGCGCAAAGCGTACTAACAACGCAATGACAACGACTTGAACGCATTAAGAGCGTTTACGGCGTGGAGGAAACGCAGTGAGAGCGCAGTGAGAGCGCGTGAGAGCGTAAGACTTGACGTGACAAAGCAGGAACGCAATGGGTCGTACAAAGAGCGCGACGAAAACGTGATAAGCGGGATAGGAGCATAGCTTGTCACGCGCGCCGCATGTATAAATGGTGGGGCAGTTTCTCGTTTCGCGTGCGGGCTGACATTATCAATGGGTGTTATGTTAGTTTTATTTATAGAATGGGAATTTTTGGGATGATTTAAAGTCAAACTGCAAACTGGAGGCCGAGTCCCGTAAAAAGTTGGGGAAATTCAATTTCGTTTATTGTGTTAATCAACGTTGATTGATGTTGATTTTTGGTTTGTGATAAACTATATGTCAATTACAAATAAAAGAAATTTCTGCAGCCCACTGGGGGTTTTGGTCGGAGACGGTCGAGTCGGCCACTGGTTCGTTAAATAGGTGCTGGTTGTTATTGTTATTTAACGGAATTCTGAGTTGGTCATTCGCAAAACCAATATATTTTATATTCTACAATTACATTCTTGGGTTTATAATATATGATCTTGAGCGCGTTACCATTTCTGACATTGGTTCTCTTGTTTTAACAGATTGAAAATTTCTGACAATTTTTCGCGCTTCCACTGTGCGTTACTCGTATTTTGATACTTTTTCAAACCAAATCAAACGCCAGCCTGATCGCAGCGGAGTGTGACAGTGGTGTGAGCAGACCGCATTTCAAAGTGGGATCGTACTGTAAACCTGCTGTAAACGCTGGAAGAACGCCATGTATAACGCTTGTGCGTAAAGCGAGCGCCAGAGTCGCAATGGCAGCACAGTGTGGACGTTCTATGAGCGGGAACCAGTCCATGACACCCCATGACAGCGCAGAAAGAGCGCAATAAGTTTTGGACAGAGCCTCATTGAGCGTATTAAGGACGGGAAAGGCACGTAGTGAGAATTTGATTAAGCTTACTGTAGTCGCAAAAGACAAGATTAGTTCCTTGCTGCGACCACGAAAAGCTAATATGCGCTCTTGCTACGTCCACATAACGCTCACGTCGCTCGCTTGGCGCTTTGCTTTGCGCTGTCACGGCGACAGTACTACGTCCTGGTCAGAACGCCGAGCCTCTTCGCTTGTTTTGTGCATGCATAAAACGAGCGCGGCGCTCTGACACCTATGGGCGACCATGGAGATCCTCACCCGTTGTAGCCAGTGTCCACTGCGTCACCAATCGGTTCTTGGAGACCTTAGTGCGTTTAGGTGGGCGCTTTGATACTTTTGCAGCGCAATGAGAGCGCCCGCCTGAGTGTGACAGGGGCTTTACATAGCCTATATCTTGGATTTTAAAGTCTCCAGTAAAACATTTACGGGAGGGTATACAAAATGTTCTTTATTGTTTTGCAGTTTCGACGACTCATCAACTCCGGCATACCTTCCTGTAAAAATATACCCCCCCCTGTTCGAAGAACAAAAGTGTCATTATTTGTTTTTCTCGGCGTCACCTCAATAGTTATAGCGTTCTACATTGTTGCAAATTCAAGTGATTAAAAATTAGCAATTATTGTCCCTCCGACGGATTATCATGAATTAACAATAAACAAATTATAAAGAAAAGAAAAGAATATAAAAACAACAACAAATGAAAATAAACAGTACAATAAACATCAAACAAATCACTTACTTTAGTTCAGCACGAACAAAATGTTTTGTTGTTGGAAGGAAATTTTTCAGAACTAGTATGATTGAGCGTTAACCCCCGAAGCATATTTATAAGATCGCAATAGAATACTCAGACTACATTCGCACACTTAGCGCTCGTGGGAATCAGTGCATTTCGCGGTTTACATCCGATTTTCATAAACCAATAACTGAAGTGGACACTTATAGTCTATATACGGCCCTGGGGGTTGACCGTCGAACATGCATCGTGGGAATTTGTGCGACATTCATTCTCTTCAAGCTGCACCAAACGCACCAGTTACACAATGACAACATGTTGCCCTGCTCGCTTAGTATACCAAATTTGGGTAAAAATAATGTAGCAGTGGTCTTACCGAGTCATCTACGGAGGTAAACCCTGCATGGAGTTTGCATTTCTCTTATGGGAAAATTAATTAGTCTAGTTTTAACATTCAGACGGCGTCAAACCGAAACAGATGACAAAATAACGATTTTCGCTATGTTTCACAGGGTACTCTATTCCAAAAAATTGGCACATTTCCAGATTTCGCGACATCTTGGGGAAAGAATGTAACGTGAAGAGTCAAAAGTGCATGGCGATTAATTTTTATTGAGAAACTGGTGCCTGTTCTGTGATCACGTTTATGCACAAAGTCAATTATTTTAAGGGAAGGGGAATAACACTATATATTTAGATATAGAGTTATTCCCCTTCCATTTGAAAACATCTTTAGTTTGAATTCTGTTGCATTCTGGGAGCCAAATGGGGGAATGATTTTATTATTTCAGCTATTTTCTATTACTCTATTGCCACCTTACGAGACACAGACATTTCAAATGGTGATGAATTATAGTATTTTAATCATATTTTATGGCATAGATTGTTATTAAAACCGTATATCAAGGCACAATGAAAAACTAATCGGTGACTCGAAAATTAAGTGGGCCTTTCAGCGACGACGAACTAATTTCTAATCCTCATAATTGCGGGTATATGATGTTTCCGCAAAGGGTATGAAACTTAGTTTATATATCTCGTCAATGTATCAAAATTACATACTGTCGTCATTGCTTCCTACGACCAACGGAGTGACGTTCCAGGGAAACAATAGAAAATTATCTCCAACAAACCGGACCGAACTCTGTTGCACTATATTTCCACAGGGCAAGTGACGCATGGAATAATGTGATTATGTATAAATTTAATGTGACATATTTACATTGATCATCTTATATCAAGTGTGTCATATAGGCACTAGGGGTAGCGAAATATGTGACAATTAATAACATAAATTGACCAAAATATGACATTTGTCCAATGACCTTGACCATAGTAATATCCTTTATCCCGAGGAGAAAATTTTCTACCTCATGTTAGCAAGGATAATTGCACATACTGCTTACGAGGACGCTGGTGTCTGTCGCCTTTGTAAATCCAACTATTCTTGTTTAATTGAGCACATAATCATAATCAATTTTGCAATTCTCTGTCAACTCTCAGGAATGAAATATGATATGCTATCATAAACGTATATGGAATTGAGGCCTTCATAATACTCGATTCATTGCCACAAGCAATACAGTTTGCCACATGTCTGGGTCACTTTCCTTCTGAACTGAACGTATTATCTCCTAGCTCAACACAAGACTTTAGATTCTTCATGAAAGCTACACTTAATTTATTGTCCTTTTTCATCGCTTATAATAGATTATCTTTGACTCGTAAAGTCGTAAACTTATGTGACAACACAGATTATTAATATCTTGGGTTTGTTTTATATTACACATGGTATAGTACATTGGCATAATGTGTATATTATAACGAGTACGATTGGTGTGCTCGGTGAGAGAGGGAGAGAGAAAGAGAGAGCGATCGAGAACGAGAGTGTTATATATATAGAGAGTATAGACAGACATAGGGAGAGACATTCGGAGATAGAGGAGGATTTTTAGGAGTGAGCGTGTGCGCACACGGATGTGGCTAGGAGTGAGTATCAGTTTGTTTATTACTTGTTTGTGATGTAATTTGTTCTTGTAATGTATACCATCTTGTAAATATGTTGACCTTCCTGGGTCTATGTTTCCTTTCCGTATTTGTTTGTGTTAAATAACTCTTCATGTATGGAGGACAATTAAAGATATCTATATATAATTGTGGGTATGTGATGTCCCCACGATCAACGGAGTGACGTTCCAGTTAAACAATCTAAAATTATCTCCAACAAACCGGATCGAACTCTGTTTCGCTATATTTCCACAGGGCCCGTCACGCATGAAATAATATGATTATGTATAAATTTAATGTGGCATTTTGACATTGATCATCTTATATCAAGTGTGTCATATAGGCACTAGGGGTAGTGAAATATGTGACAATTAATAAAAAAATGGACCAAAATATGACATTTGTCCAATGACCTTCACCTTAGCAATTGACCTTGACCCGATATGTCCTAGTTGGCCAGTCCATTTGATGCACTATTGATGGCACAATGAGTTAACACCATTTGTTTGAATACAAGGCTAATTTATTCCCAACAGTGTGCTTTTAAAACTTTTCTCGAAACAGTTGATGCCGTTGCCATGGAAACCTTATTTTGTCTCGACGCAGGTCCTCCCACACGGGCACCCCCCTCCAAAAAGTTTTCCTTATGACTATAAGCAACATATATTTGAAGTTTCATGCTTTATTCACTAAAGTCACAATATTGCCATTGTTTGGGCATAATGGACCCATATCAATGTAAAGACTGGCAGTTTGGATCATTTTTTTCAAGTAAAATGAAACTATCTTTGGTAGCAAAAATATTTTTTGTTTGATCTGTCTTAAATGTGTCACACTGATGTATTTTGGACCAAATTACTTAAGATGGCTTGCAAAATGGCAACCAAATTTTATAAACGTTTAGTTTTCACATATATCCCGAACATTATTCTCTGCTTTTCCGAAAAGGTAGCAAATTATGACTCACTTGGTTATCAAACATGTTAATTAATTCTATTCTATTCTGGTTGTCCCAGTACCTTAGGAAGCATGACGAGTTCAATTTAAATGACGCAGTATGGAATTTTGCAGAAAACTTCTTTTGGGATTCCGGCCATGTTTTTGAAAGAAAATGAGAAGAACTTTCAAATGGAACTGAGAGAGACATTAATATTTCGCTAGTCTGGCCCGTTAGCACAAACATTTATCAACTTAATACAGGGTATATGTCAAGATAGCAGCCAGAGAGTGATTGTACGGTCAATATGTACACAGGGAGTTATTCTATGATCATGAATGATGTAAATAGGTATACAATGAGTGACTATATGGTCATGGGTGGGCTGTCCATGGAAAGATGTAAATAGGCATACAAGGAGTGGCTGAATAGGTATACATGTAGTAGCTCTACGATCATGGACATGGTGTATGGGCACATAGCGAGTAACTGAACCCATATAAAAATGTACCTGGGTAAATCTTGGTGTTTACATAGGTATACCCCGGTACATATAGGTTTTACCCTGGTTCCACCCAGGTCACACCCAGGTTACACCCAGGTAAATCCGGGATTTATATAAATTTACCCAGGTGTTTTCTATATATGTTAGGTATAAACCCCAGTTTACCCGGGTTTTTACGGATTTACACCCAGGTATTTACACCAGGTATTTACACCCAGGTATTTACACTAGGGTTTCGCCCAGGTATTTACTACAGTGTTCACCCGGATATATATACACCTGTGGTATTTTGTTAAACTGTATAATCTGCATTGAAGTCACCTTATTAACCCTTTCTATTTTACAGCACCATTGGCGTGTAGTTACCTTATTAACCATTCTATATTAAATCATTAATTGACAGGTAGTTACCTTATTAACCCTTTCTATACTAAGTAACATTGGTGAGTAGTTACAGTATTAACCCTTTCTATATTAAAGCACCATTGATGTGAAGTTACCTTATTAACCCTTTCTTTATTAAAGAATCATTGACGCGTAGTTACCTTATTAACCCTTTCTATATTAAATTATCATTGATGTGTAGTTACAATGTTAACCCTTTCTATAGTATAGCATCATTGACGGGTAGTTGGCTCCTTAACTCTGTATATACCAAAGTATCATTGTCGTATATGGTTACCTTATTAACCCGTTCTATACTAAGTACCGTTGGCGTGTAGTTACCTTATTAACCCTTTCTATATTAAAGCATTAATTGACAGGTAGTTACCTTATTAACCCGTTCTGTACTAAGTATCATTGGTGAGCAGTTGCAGTATTAACCCTTTCTATATTAAAGCGCCATTGGCGGGTAGTTACCTTATGAACCATTTATGTATTAAAGCATCATTGGCGTGTAGTTACCTTATTATAACCCTCTCTATATTAAAGCATCATTATTGCTGGGTAGTTACCTTATTAACCCGTTCTATACTAAGTATCATTGGTGAGTAGTTACAGTATTAACCCTTTCTATATTAAAGCATCATTGACGTGAAGTTACCTTATTAACCATTTCTGTATTAAAGCAGCATTGACATGTAGTTACCTTATTAGCCCTTTCTTTATTAAAATATCATTGACGTGTAGTTACCATGTTAACCCTTTCTATATTAAAGCATCGTTGACGGGTAGTTGCCTAATTAACCCTCTATATACTAAAGTATCATTGTCGTGTAGTTATCTTACCAACCCTTTCTATACTAAGTATCATTGGCGTGTAGTTACCTTATTAACCTTTTCTATATTAAAGCATTAATTGACAGGTAGTTACATTAAACAACCCTTTCTATACTAAGTATCATTGGTGAGTAGTTACATTATAAACCATTTCTATATTAGAGCGCCATTGACGGGTAATTACCTTATTAACCATTTTTGTATCAAAGCATCATTGACGTGCAGTTACCATATTATAACACTTTCTATATTAAAGCATCATTGACTGATAGTTACCATATTAACCCTTTCTATATTAAAGCACCATTGGCGTGTAATTACCTTATTAACCCTTTCTACGTTGAAGCAATAATTGACAGGCAGTTACCTTATTAACCCTTTTTATAATGAGTAGCATTGGTGATTAGTTACATTATTAACCCTTTCTACAATAAAGCATCATTGACATGTAGTTATCATAGTAGCCAGTTCTATATTAAAGCATCATGGACGGTAGTTACCATATTAACCCTTTCTATATTAAAGCACCATTGGCGTGTAATTACCATATTAACCCTTTCTATATTAAAACATCATTGACGTGTAGTTACCCTATTAGCCCTTTCTATATTTAAGCATCATTGACGTGTAGAACTTTATCTTATTAACCCTTTCTTTATTAAAGCATCATTGACATGTAGTTACCTTAGTAACCATTTCTACACTAAAGCATTATTGACGGGTATATAGTTACCTTATTAACCCTTTCTATATTAAAGCATCATTGACAAGAAGTTAAATTATTAAACTTCTATAATAAGTATCATTGCCGTGTAGTTAGTTACCTTATAAAACCTTTCTATATTAAGACGTCGATCATTGACGGGTAGTTGTTACCTTATTAATCATTTATGTATTCAAGCATCATTGACGAGTAGTTACCTTATTACTTGAAGTTTATTATGACAGTATGACAATACACTACCCCGGACAAATGAAGCAATATCATACTTTATCTAACAGCCTAGCTATAATTAGTGAACATTAAACTGACAAACAGACAATTTTCAGGGCCATTATTTAATATTAAAGGGATACAAAATAAAGAGATTTCTAATTATCAGTAAGAATTATTCTCTAAGTGATACTTATTATTTCAAATAAATGATTGCATATACTATAGTAGACCATATACCAACAGGAAAATATTAGTGAATACAATTATTGTGTTTCAAAATTCGTTTCGTTTCGTTTTTGCAGCCAAATTACAATCTTAACTTTTAGTTATCGTTCTTCAAAATGAAGCGCGGAGATTTCGTTGTGGTATTTTGAGTTAATTTTGTCGCGAATCAACGCGGATTGACAGAAGGAAATGGTGTATTGGCTACAAACGGATAAACTGTGGACTTATATATAAGATTCGCCGATTTCTCCCCATGGATGTGCGCAAATATCGAAAAAGACTGAATTTCATGTGACAAAAAATATTTCAATTCCCGGAACAGTAAGAATTAAGCTACGATAACGAAACGGATCAACTATAGTATTGAACAGTACCTCAGCTACCTGGCCATAACCAGAATATTGTCTCAAAATTGAATTTGTGGTACCGGTACAACCATGATGTAGTGCCAGTGGCCTGCTCATAAAGCAAAGAAGATGGATATATGACCAAGATCCTCTACGAGCTAGATTTACCAACATTGCAGAAACGGCGGAAAATAAATCGGCTGGGATTCATGAGTAAGGTGGTGGGCGGATTGGACCCGGCTATACCACCTAATCAATACTTTACACCCGAAACAAGGCGTCTTAGATCGCAGAGCAAAGTTCTGACAGGCTACGTCACCAGCCAAATTCCTCGGCACCTAATTTAAAGGAACAACAGTCAGTGCTACGAGGCTATACCATACGTGTCCGCTCAGTTCGCTAATTCCACATTTGTTCGAACTATATGCGACTGGAATCAGCTGGAGGAATCCTTAATCCTACACCAACAGCCTGTGGATTCCTTCAAGAGTGCGCTGAAGGAAAAGATCTGAGACTCTCTCGCCCGCTGCGAAATTACCATATTAAATTGGGATCTGCAGCGTAACCATTCAGATTCAGATTGATCCACGATAGTAAGGGGTCAGTTCATGTAGTAAGTACTGATAGTGATAAGCCTGCTGTACAATAATACTACTTTTGCTGTTTTACTTGTCTTAACTGAGTACTGTGTCAATGTGACATTGATAATTCAGTTCCACTCTAATGTACATTAACTGGCAATGATGCATCTGACGCTATTAAAGGCACCGGTAATCCCTAAATACCAGGAGGACGCGGCGTAGAAACTTGGTACAACAGTTGTTACACGACAAAGAAAATTATCAACAAGCTTAGTGAGCGTCATCATCAAAATTAAAACACGGCAATGGTAAATTGGTAATCCATACATACTAGGAGGACAAGGCATTGAAACTTGGGACAACAGTTGTTACACGGCAAAGAAATTTAAAACACACTGCAGATGAATGTTTATACATGTACTGTGCAGTCGAGATCACCTGGACTACAAATATTTAAGGATTATACTATTTGATGAAAATGAAACTGTTTTATGAAAAACTTCATGTTTTAACTGACAACTGAAGCATGTGAGAGGGCGAGGTGATACTCTTTCATGTCTATTGTGACATGTTGAACCTAATCCATATGCTAGGATTTCTTCAAAAGTTGTCTGAAAATGCCGCCACTGCCTGCTATATATGCGACTTGGTTTGGAGAACAAAATCACCGGGGTGAAGGAGAAGATCTCTTGATCTTTTCGACCATCCTCTTCACACCCTTCTAATCTCATTCAACAAAATCACTTCGCTTCGTGCCCATCTACTACCCTTACAAAATCATAAATTGAAAATGCCTTCAAATCGCTGTGCAGTTTTCGGTTGCAATAATGACCGACGTAACCCAGAAACGTGAGTATTATTTAATTTGGTATGAATATTCGTACATGTACTATAATTTTATTGATTTCGTACAAAAAACTTTCAAGTTTAGAGTAATTCGGAAGGTCATTTTATACCATATAAAACGGAACCAATAAAGAGCGTTTATGTTCTCATTACTTGACCGCAAATATGTCGTTTTCAATCTACATCGATGTGTTAAGATGGAGATGCACGTTTTGCATAAATACAGCAAAATATGGCAAGAAATTTCAACAAATTATTTCTTTGGATCTATCTGGCGAAAAATCTTGAATTTCACATCTTCGTTGTATGTAGAATCTGAGCATTTATTAAGAGACAACAAAACTCCAGTCATAACAACTTCGCTTGTTGGGTATTAACCGTTTTCTGTTGATCATCTGCCGACTGAATAACTGGAAATTTCTGTTTGTGTGCCAACTCGGCTAGCTGCACTTTCTCATCTTTTTTTCGTCTAGTTGATGGAACACCACGGTCGTTTAGGAAGGTTTTTAGTTCGCTGTCTGTACATCAACTGGCCATGCTTCTATTTTATATACCCCATAAAACTTCCGTTAGATGTTCTCACTTGTGTTTCAACAATTCACCGAAAGTGACGACGTGTCATGTATACTAAACATGTGTGATATACGGCATGAATTTGGCAAAGTATGACTTGTGTTCACTGCGTGCTCACCAAAGAATCACAATAGACTGTAACAACACCCGTGATGTTTTACTTCAACTTTCAAAAGAGAAAGTTTGAACACATTTTGTATTGTTTGTTTTTTTTTAGCATAGAACAAAATCCAATGATTGCGTCCATTAAAAACCTTCTGGCGCAAAAGCGCCGGGGTACACGATAAAGAGCGTTTTCATTTATAATAATTTTTACTCGTTTTCAAAACTGATGTATATTGTTTTGTGAATATTCATTGGTCACGCTATTTATTTTACGTATTTTTTTCCCGTTGTATTTGAACATTTGTTACACAGGCTTCACGATTATTAACTTCAATTGATAAGCGCCGACTGCTGCGTATGCGCGCAACAGTTTGTCTCAAATAAATCGTTATAAAAACACAGGTTTATGGCCGCAGACATAAGCCGATTAAGTGTGATGTAATTTATCCATGAACTTGACAAATGGAGATTCTATCACCATTCGACACGAAAATGGGACCTTTAAACAGACAAGTTTCATTTTCGTCGAACACGAAAAAGCGAATTTATTGACGGCAGCTTCGGCAGTCTGAGGGTTAATTAATACCAAATGCACAGAACTCCTTTATGATATTCCGATAGTACTGTGTTTACTCTATATTCTCTGAAAATTTGGTTTAAAAATTCCCAATAGAACGACTTTTATCAGGCGTTTACTAAAACCGCAAAATATTGAGAGATTAGTGCAATTTTCTGAATTTTCGCATTATTTCATCGCATAAAATCAATTAAAATACGACAAGCAACTGGCAATGTTTTTGAACATGCTTACAAGCCATCAGTAGTGTACTAGCCATCGGCCTACTAGCCATCGACCTACTAGCCATCCATCATCGAGGGCCAAATGATGGCTTAGCTCATTTAAATATTTCGGCCTATAGGAGGGCTAAGTGATGGCTAATAAGCCATCATCTAGCCATCACCTAGCTTCGATGGCTAAATTTTGCATTAGCCATCCATATCCTCTGAAAACTACTAGCCATCAGTAAGCCATCATTCCTTCTCTTCCGAGTGCTAAAGAATGGCTAACAGATGGCTAATGATTTCGGTAAGGGGTAGCTAAATGATTTTAGCAATGTTCTAAAGCCCATCTTGGTAACTTAACCTACAAAACCCTTTATTAAACAGCATGTGCAGTGCATTGTTGAAACTTTAACAAAATTTAGATACCATAGCTTTTATCTGCACATTGGCATAAAAGACATCATAAAATAATATAGCCATATTAATAGCTATTAGTAGTCCAAAGGCATGGGATGGAATTGTTGAATATGGCTCCAAACAAATTCACCAGTACATGACAATATTTTGGACCGATTTAAACCAAATTTGGTGTGCTGACTCGGGGTACCCTTGGCGGAGTTATAATAGTGTTAGTTTTTTTAATTTTGTTATTTAAAATGTTTTTGTTTTTTGTTATTATTTAAATTTTTTTTTGTTATTATTTTTGTTTGTTATTTATTTAATTAGTTTATTTTGTTTTGTTAGATTGAGCAAGGAATTAAATCAAATTTTGAGAAATTTGTTCTGAATGTCAACAGGTTTGAAATCTTAATAGTTGTGATTAAATTGCTGCTAAAGTTCTGAAAAATATAAGGTTGCTGGGGAGAGATTCTCTCAGTAGATGGGATATATTCATTCAGGTATATGGATCAAACAACTAATTTTTCTCCTTAACAGTTAGTCCTAATTTTGCCCCTGATATCCCATAGGACCAAATTTAAATACCAGTATGTGGTTTAGGGTTAGAAGTCAGAAAAAAATATGCTTGGCAGGTAGACTTAAAACTTATGTTTTGACATATTCTAATGGCTTTTCATGTTGTATTTTATTTAAATGTTTATAGAGTGATAAAGCTAATTAAGCTAAATTCATAGTCTATAAATATAGTCTTACAGAGTGATAAAGCTAATTAAGTTCAATCCATAGTCAGGCAGAAGAAACATGCATAACAATTAAAGATAAAAAGTTAAAACATTTAGTAAAATATGATTGATAATGATTGGATATATCATACTTTAATGCATAATTATGAGATAACTGTATGAGAGTCTGTAAACACCAGCTGCTATCTGACAATGTCAATACACTGTACTGATCCATAGCTAATTTAACTGACTGCTCTGTGGGAATGACTTTGTCTTAATATTCCCAGTCTATTACATGTAACTATATTATCAGTTACTTGAATTATAAAGGGCCACAACTCTGTTAAAAGATATCGGATCAAACCCAAATTTGAACTTGATCTGTATTTTGATGTAGATCAGATGAAAAATGTTTTGAGTCATAGCAGCTTGAGTGAGTTCTAAGTAAACATAAGAGTGAAAAGGGTTAATTAATTAATACCAAAAATCATACAGATGAAGACCATGCTAAGGAAAACCTAGGTAAGAAATGAGGCAGATCAGAAGAAATATGTTCAACTTATTACATTGGATAGCATGTGTGTGAAGGGTTAATTATTTTCTAAACTGATCAACTAGTCGATACCAAAAACTATACAGGTGAGGGTTGTGTCATTATAAACCTACATATCAAATATGAAAACAATCGGACGAAAAATACTTTGGTTAGAGCATCGGATAGCTCATGCCTACATGTATGTGCGGATGCAAAGTGTCAATAATTTCTAAACCGATTGATACCACAAACTATACAGGTGAGAAGTTTGTCATCATAAACATGCACATAAAATTTGAACACGATTCGATAAAAAATATTTGAGTAAAT
The DNA here is from genome assembly GCA_032622095.1 of Siphonodentalium dalli. Taxonomy (NCBI): domain Eukaryota; kingdom Metazoa; phylum Mollusca; class Scaphopoda; order Gadilida; family Siphonodentaliidae; genus Siphonodentalium; species Siphonodentalium dalli. The sequence continues at coordinate 162,823,021 of CP136068.1, read as the reverse complement.
GAATCGGATAGCAAGTGTCTACGGACAGACAGATGGACAGACGGCCGGTACGACAGACGGACGGACGGACGAACGACGAATGGTTGATCCGGACGTCGGCATTATGTGTACCATACATGGTATGGGTACACATAGCAATTGAATAAATCTTTGCTTCCAATTGGTTATGTTGTTAACGCATAATAATGTAATAGGGAGAAGAATAATCAGTAAATTATAAGTATAAAATGGGCATATCTCTGATTAGAAAAGATTGGACTCTTATCAGTGTTATAATGTAAATAACCCACTTACAAAAACAAAACAAAAGTTCTCATTCAGAAACAAGATAATTAGCACATTAAACGTTGATAAGGACCATAACTCTGGTAAATATTGCACCCATATTCAAACCTGTCTATTATATTTTCATGTGAGTATAATCCATAAAATAATCAATTATCTAAACTAAAGTTTTCATTTGGAAGAAAAATAATCTGAACAGTCAATATATTTTCTTGTGAGCAATTAGTCCAACTTTGCTCATACATAAACGGTAAACCAGCTAGTTATATTGGTAGGCAAGATGCTGTTTTACATTAGAGAATGGTTCCTCAAGTTTCTTATGATGGACTTTTAAGTATTGATTTATAACTCATCTAAACCCACCAATAAATATGATCGTCTAATCAAATCAGTTTATTCCATAGAAAACATGTCATTATACTTGTAAGATGCCTGTAAATTTTCAAAAATATGCTCAAATAAATGCGGGCTGCGTGGTGTGCCAATAGATTAAAATTTGAAATTAAAGATTGATGCTCTGGTGGCCATGTTTTTTACAAATTTTCGGGAAAAATGGAGGCTCGCATCTAGAGGTCACACGAAGATCCACATGAAAGTTGATGATGATCTGATAAGAGATGTGACCTGCAGGTGTGCCGAAGGATTAAGTCATGCAAAGAGTAAAATACAAGAAGGCTGCTGCTGGCCATACTTTTTCAACAAATAAATTACAATACCTGTGTAACAGGTTATCTTCCCCCTGGATATTCCCCCCCCGGGGGAAGATATCCTAGGATATCTCCCCCCACCCTGGATATATTCCCCCCATGTACGACTAAAAAATAATTTCACTCATTTGATATCGTTTGGTTCTGAAATGGCCAGAAAAATGTTTTTTGAGTTTAAAAAAAACATTTATTAATTTTTTTTTTATTTAAAAAAAAAAAGTGACAAAATTATTGTTTTCACGAATTTGATGGTCTGTTCATTGACCAGAAAAATGTTTTTTTTAATTCAGTTTTTTTCTTTTCTTTCAAATGTCCAGGCTTGGATATTCCACTTACATGACAAATGAAAGTGTCAATGACACTGCAGCTCAACTTGGAGAGGGGATATTGTCATGATAGTACATTACAGTAAATGGAGCAATAAGGAATGCAGACTGTTTAAATGTTTAAGTAATACCAGAGGTCAAGCCGAAGACCCGTATGAATTTTGGGATCAATTGGATGAACAATGTTGGCAGTATGGTATGCCAAAGTATTTAGTGATGCAAACAGTAAATCCAAGATGGCTGCTGCCAGCTATTTTTTTATTGAATACCATTTGATAGCTCCCATCTATAAGTGATCATGAACATGACACTAAATGTTTCAAACATTTCACCAATAAATGTTGGGTGCATGGTGTTCTGATAATTCAAATGTGAAATTCATGATGGTCACTGGCGTCCATGTTTTTTTAACGAAATTTTGATAAATTTGACGGCTCCCATCTAGTGGTCACTCCAAAGATCCATACGTAGTATTTAGGTAGGGTATGGCGAAGGATTTAGTCATGCAAAGAGTAAAATCTAAGATGGCCACTGGTGGCCATGTTTTTCATCGAGAATCGTTCAAATTCGATAGCTACCATCAAAAGGGACGTGGTCTGTATGGTGTGCCAAAGTATTTAGTCATGCGAAGAGTAAAATCCAAGATGGCTGCCGGCAGCCATGTTTTTCATCGAAAAACATTCAAATTCAATAGCTCCCATCAAAAGGTGATCATTGTATTTTTTTAACGAATTTTTGAAAAAAAATGATGGCTCCCATCTAGTGGTCCTCCCGAAGATCCATATGAAGTTTGATAATGATCGGATTAGAGATGTGACTAGTAGGATGTGCTAAAGAAAATTATTGATGGACGGATGCATGCACACTTTGTCAAGTTGAGCTAAAAATGCAATCAATTAGAACTTTTGCATTTGATTTGACTGATGTTTGCGAAAACCCTGTGCCAATGCATCTATGGTCGACTCGCATATATAAGAGAATGCATTGGCCTAACAAATTTTATATAATTTTTTTTTTAAATGTAAGAAAAAATGATAAAAATTAATAAAGAATGTAAGAAAAAACTATAAAAGAATATAAACTTGTTAAAGAATGTAAGAAAAAATGATAAAAATTGTTAAAGAATGAAAGAAAAATGGATAAAAAAATGATAAATTTTTAAGCCAATGGATTCTCTTATATATGCAAGGCGACCTATAATCGACTCGCATATATAATAGAATGCATTGGCACAGGGTCATTAATGTTGCACCAGCGCAGATCCCGCCATGAAAGGGTTGACAGAACTGAGATTTAGAGAGGTAGGTCTTGTTGCATGTTACTCAACAAAATGGCAGCCAGTTAGTACTCTCATGTTTGATTTGACTGATGTTTGTCATGAGTGTTGTAGACTATGTGCATTTAGACATTTGTGTTGATAAAATAACCGGAGAACCAAAGTACCAAGCCTTGAAATAGTGTGTCTGTCATTTGCAGAATGAGGTTCACAGAGGGTGATGATGATGTCCCCCGACGAAGGTGGCAGGTTTGAAGGATTTATGGGTTTCAGTCAGATCCCTATACTATAAACTGTAGGAGGAATTGATTACACCAATATGATACAAAGTGCATATCCACTAAATATGTTGCACATGTTCAATGTGTCGAGAAAGGGTCAATATGACAGAATACAAGCTCGGACAATTAAATTAAAACCAGTTATGACGTAATGAAATGTTTCTTGACTGCAATTGTCATGTCGTCTCCGGACTACTGATTTCGCCTCAGTAGAATAGACATATAAATGCAGACACGCTTCAATTACTAGATCATGGGATGTTCATATACGATCGACTTCATCCATGCCTCTATGAATCCTAAATTTTAGTCATGTTTCTAGTTATATATATATATACTAGAAGGTGACCCGACTTCGTCCGGGCTTTGGCCTTGAATTGTCTATTTTGAAGGCCAAGGTCAAGTGGGGTCACGATTTGACCCGTCCAAAACACAGTGCCCGAACAAAAGTACCCGACAAAAGTACCCGTCGAAATCCATCCGGTTTTACCCGATTTGACCTTGAATTGACCATTTTGAAGGTCAAGGTCAGGTGGGGTCAAACACCAACACCCCAAAAATGGTGGAAATCGGCCCAGCGGATACCGGGAAATCGGCCCAGCGGATACCGAGATACCCTATGCATCAAATTTCGTCCGTAAATATCCGCCAGTTTAACCCGATTTGATTTCCACTGAAGTATATAAACGCGCCTCATATACACACGCTCATTAATTATCAAGTTTCAACGTAAAGATAAATTACCATCGGTGCCCGAGATATCGCCAAGACGTCTGAAACAGACAAATGCATCGGCCGTTTAAGAGTTAACGTGATCTAACTTTATGACCTCTAACGACGTCATAGAAGTTACGCATTGTTTTTACCCTGATAGAAGATCGTACCACTTCTTCTTAATAATTGAGGCAGATAACTAAAACGGATACATACATATTATATATCGTTGGAAAGAGGAAACACGAAAGATTCTCATAGTGTCATTATTATGACTGGCATGTTATTATTCGCGCCGTTTCGAATCGATTTGTAAGCACCGAACTCAAATGAAAGTCCCGTAACACAGCGTAAAAACAGATTTGACCTCGGCACGTGAGAAGTTGACCTCGCACGGACAAATTAATAGGCCTATGTTGCTCCTGGCCCGAAAATACCCCCACATACCAAGTTTCATCGAAATCGGGTCGGCCGTTTTTGAGTTCATCGATTACACACAAACACACAAACACACAAACAAACAAACAGATCTTCCAAAATATATAATAGATATATAGATATGTCTGTATCAGGCTGAAAAAGGTGACCCGACTTCGTCCGGGCTTTGACCTTGAATTGTCCATTTTGAAGGTCAAGGTCAAGTGGGGTAACGATTTGACCAGTCCAAAAACACTGCCCGGACAAAAGTACCCGACAAACGTGCCCGTCGAAATCCATCCGGTTTTACCCGATTTGACCTTGAATTGATCATTTTGAAGGTCAAGGTCTGGTCGGGGTCACGATTGGACCCGTCCAAAACAATCGGTGAACAAAAGTAACCCCACGTATCAAATTTCGTCGAAATCCCATCAAAATTGGCGATTTGACCTTGAAGTTACCCGATTTCAAGGTCAAGGTCACGTCGCACGGGCAAATGAATATGCTTATGAGACTCGCCATAAGAAAATACCCCCACATACAAGTTTCATCGAAATCCCGTGATATTCGGGCGTTTGACCTTGAAATGACCCGATTTCAAGGTCAATGTGACGTCGCACGGACAAATTAATATGCCTATGTTCGTCCCCGGCCGAAAACATCCCCACATACCAAGTTTCATCGAAATCGGCTGGGCCATTTTCGAGTCCATCGATTACAGACAGACAGACACACACACACACACACAGATCTTCCAAAATATATAATAGAAGGTGACCCGACTTCGTCCGGGCTTTGACCTTGAATTGTCCATTTTGAAGGTCAAGGTCAAGTGGGCTAACGATTTGACCAGTCCAAAAACACTGCCCGGACAAAAGTACCCGACAAACGTGCCCGTCGAAATCCATCCGGTTTTACCCGATTTGACCTTGAATTGATCATTTTGAAGGTCAATGTCTGGTCGGGGTCACGATTGGACCCGTCCAAAACAATCGGTGAACAAAAGTAACCCCACGTATCAAATTTCGTCGAAATCCCATCAAAATTGGCGATTTGACCTTGAAGTTACCCGAGTTCAAGGTCAAGGTCACGTCGCACGGGCAAATGAATATGCTTATGAGACTCGCCATAAGAAAGTACCCCCACATACCAAGTTTCATCGAAATCCCGTGATATTCGGGCGTTTGACCTTGAAATGACCCGATTTCAAGGTCACAAAAAGAATGTCAATGTGTCTCTTGTGTATAAAACAGTCTGACTTCACAAAAAGAATGTCAATGTGTCTCTTGCGTGGAAGATTTCAAGTATGTCAATGTAAGGAATGTCGTCAAACAATGAGTATGTACAAAGAGGCAGTAGAAATATGAACAGTCAGTTTAGCACTGCGGATCACTGTAATCTAACTTCAAGAAGCAAACAATGATATATTAGGAAAATGTGTGTACAAAGAGGCAGTATTTCAGTTATCAAAACAAATCTGAACAGTTAGTTTAGCTCGACGTGAGCATGAGGCAAATGAATGGCGTCGAACAATGATGAGATTAGGAAGATATACAAAGAGGCAGTATTTCAGTTATCAAAACAAATATGAACAGTCACAGTTTATCTCGAAGTGAGAATTCACAAAAAGAATGTCAATGTGTCTCTTGTGTGGAAGATTTCAAGTATGTCAATAACAGTAAGGAATGGCGTCAAACAATGAAACTATAAAACAGTAAGGAATGGCGTCAAACAATGAGTATGTACAAAGAGGCAGTAGAAATATGAACAGTCAGTTTAGCAGTGCGGATCACTGTAATCTAACTTCAAGAAGCGTTGTGTTGATCGTTAAGAAACGGCTCGCTGAATAAAGAGCGTTATCTGTTAAGCATCCCGAATATGGGCATAATTAAAGAGCGTATTGTATGAAGCAATTAGCAATATATTTATAGGCTTATTTGTATTCATAATTATCAAATTCTACTCGCATCCAAAATGATCTACAAGATTAACTAGAGGTGTGACTGTCCCAATGGGACTACGGATACCCCCCTGTTTTTAAAATACTAAGATGTTTCACATGTCAGTAAACATTTAGTTAAAATAATAAAATAACAGTTCCCATTGCAGGTGTACAACCATAACCCTAATCTTAAACCTATTGACCAAAAAATGTAGGAATAAAAGCTGGGACAAAATTATGTCGAAAAAGGGGAATAACTCCACACAAAATATGTCGGACAGACGTCATAATCGCAGGTGCACAGGTTCCCATGGTACTAAATATCAGTGGAAAGATTAAAAAACATTGATCGAAAAATGTAGGAATAAAAGCTCGGACAAAATTATGCATGTTGCAAAAAAAGTTTCTAAGTCGAAAAAGGGGGATAACTCGACCAAAAAAAGTCTGACAGACTTCATAATCGCAGGTGCACAGGTTCCCATGGTGGTTGATGTCTGTGCCAAGTTTCACGGAAATTGATAAAAAAAAACGACTGAGAAAAACTCACGGACGGACGACGGACGGACGACAGACGACGGACGGACAAGCTGACTCCAGTATACCCCCCCCCTAACTTCGTTGCGGGGGGTATAATGATATATTACGGACTTGTTCGGGTGCGTTCAAATAATAAGTTACTGTTAGTTTTCAGCGCTATGTCAACTGGAGGAATGTAGCATTCTACAAATGTTGACGAAATCTGAAAAAAATTGACTGTACCACTCCACAGAGAACATCGTCTAAACTTCGCGCAATTGGAAATATTTACTTCTCGATTATGGACGCAATTATCAGAGATAGACTAATGAAAAAGAGTTTGCCATCGAGAGTCACTGCGTTTAATTAATATACAAGAATGATAGTGAGTGTTGTCAATTTGGATATGATAATTGTAAAAATAACTACAAGATAGTTAACCATTTATATTTTATCACCCTACTTGAGCGTTTCACATCACTTTAATCAAGCACTCGGCATGTTACCATGCGTTAGACCTATATATTTCATGACTATTTACATGTTCCTTCACAAGGTTCTTCCCCTTATAACATTATGCCGGGGTCGTTCTATATGCTTTGTACACACTCACAATACCTTGTGAAAATCTTAAAACTGGGGGTTTAACGGGTGTTAGGTCTCTTGTTTCCCCTCACAATAATTAAATTTATTGTTTTCCACTGAAAACCTTGAAGTATACACACATAGAATGCATAAGCAGTGGTTTGTTATATATACATTATAAGCATGACGTCTGATTTATGAAATATAGTGTGTTTGTTAATTTCGCTTATAAATTGGATGCTGTGTTTATAACACCCAATTAGCCTGAGAAACTTACAATCAGTGATGAGTTTCTCTAACCAACAGCTTCAGTGATCGATTTATCTGGACTTTATTTATATGTATTTGTGCCGATTCATGAAATTTCAATTGACTTTTGTGGTAATAATCAGACGTCATAATCGCAGGTGCACATGTTCCCATGGTACTAAAAATCTGTGCCAAGTTTAAAAAACATTGACCTAAAACGTAGGAATAAAAGCTGGGACAAAATTATGCATGTTGCAAAAGTTGGATAACTCCACCAAAAAAAGTCAGACAGACATCATAATCACAGATGCACAGGTTCCCATGGTGGTTGATGTCTGTACCAAGTTTCATGTTGCAGGGGGTATAATAAAGGTTGGTTACCAGACCTCATCAGGTAACTTCCATTGGTCAAGTAATAAATACTCAGGAATAACTTACCCTGCATATCGACAACAGGCACTTGATCGAATCCTTCTTTGTCCAGTAAATTGAGCGTGTCTTGAATGGTGATGGATGGGATGATGGACAGTGGGGCCCGCAACGACAACTGGCTCACCTTCAAGTCCCACCACCTAAATGATCAACATGAGTATGTATCATCAGCTATATTTATATAGATATATTATCATTAAAGAAATTTTTACAATGATATTTATAGTTTATACTAAACATATATATATATATGGTAATCTGTAGACTATATTTTATTAGGCGCATTAAATTTAAAACAAAAAGTAGTGAATTGGCTGAGTGTTTTCTATGTCTGCACATTTCGTTGATAATTATTAGGCATGTGTGTGTCGAAAGAATGTTTTAAGTTCGAAGAGAATTATAATGGGGATAACAGTGTGGTGTTTTGTGGTTTTGGAAAGGTACAAGGCAAATCTATTGTGGCAAATACCCATTATTGGGCTCCAGATCGCCCATTAACAAAATTTCCCAACAGTATATTCACCCTGTACCTAATGTGATCCGAAATCAAGAAACACCATTATCCGCTAATTCAACACAATATTTTATACCTGACTCTGAAAAGAATCACAGTCATTCTTTGATGGATATGCTAATACACAAAGCTTCCATAAATATGTCATATTTTCATCATTGAGAAGTTCCCTTTATATGATCATAATATTTACCAAGGTTTGTCTGCTTCTATCAAATCACCGTTTTCTGTGAAGAGTCTTTCAGTCATCCAATCATCACTCAGAAATTTTGTCCTGTGGAAAAAATTAATAAATAGCAATTTATGAACAGAGCGCCTATTGTTATAAGCCTTCATTTTATTATTTTCAAAACATCTACTGGATATATGATTACTTTGAGCATGTCTGTATTTCATACTAAGTGCATCCATGCCAATTGCAAAACTTGACCATCACCTCACTGTGGTTCAGAAACCAATGCTCGACAGGGAATCATAAGATAATACAGAGAGAACCATGTTTTCAATTTGAAAAAGCTATCACTTGCTAGATAAATTAGTTTATTGAAGTTCAATGAAGAATTATTTGGAGATAAGAGTGTTAATGGAAAATATTAGATCGACCGGGGTTAAATCGATGGGGCATATCTGGGTGATTGGCAATAGCGGTTCACGCATGATAAGCGTTGATTGATATTGACTAGATTCAGCAGGGGTTTCTTGATTGTTCTAAAGAGTGCTTGAACCCAAACAAGATTTTAGCACTCATTCTATGTTCAGCTTCTAATGTGCACGGTTGGCCCACCCTCCCACCCAAATTTAGTGACGTTGATAATTAATATTGGCTTTTGAAAAAGTTGAACATCAATACATATGAGAATATAGACTGCAAAAGTTAGTTTCATTGTATGATACATGTTTATAGTATTACAGGTCTTTTGTGATTATATAATGATAACAACATATTTATGTGCAGCAAATCGTTAACCTGAATTTCTAGATTAAAACTTTGTTTTAATATAATTCGTAGTTGTTATTCTATAAATCAGTTGTTTGTTCAAGCAAAATAAATTAAAACAGAAATTAATTTACAGATTAGTAACAGGAAATTCCTTACTGAATAAACATAGGGATTACGCTACCGCTGCATTCCCTTCCCAACCATGACTTCATATTTGGCAACAGAACAAGGATCAGCCAAAATTATTTTGTTTTATTATAATAATAATAATCATCATTCCATTTAATTACATGCATGCCACAGGTATCAATTAGTTTCAATGTGTGGGAAAATTATTATCATGATGAACCTGAACAGTCAGTAACCATATACTTCTCCCCGGGATATGGGGGAGGTACAGCCACAATGTGGCCAGCAATTGTGACTAGCATACTAACAAGATTTTTCACTGCTCATAATCAGGTACCCTTTATAATGCATGGTCAGCTTTCCTGCCAAAACATTTCTATGAAACGTCTTTTTGGTAATAATGTCGCATTTTGTGTCAGTTTAATATCGGGTCCTGAACCACAACCTATGTCAACAATGCCACGTGCTCATCCTTCCCGCCTTTCCGTGTAACATTTTGAACTTTTAGTAACAGTGTTAATTTTTTGCATCAGGTATAAAGATCTTCGGTGGTTGTACATTAACACACTTTTGAGTCTCAATCTACGTAAACAATACCAGATGGTCAGCTTTCCCACTAAAAACTTGTTAATATCGCTAATATCGGGAAATCTCCTGGTACAACCAATTGTTATTTGCTTGACTATTTTGTCGCAAGATTTATCATGCATGCGGAGACCAAAAAATGATTAGTTCTACTGTGATTCTCGGCATTTAACCCTTTACCCAACAGAACGGCCCTGTGCCAATGCATTCTCTTATATATGCGAGTCGACCATAGGTCGCCTCGCATATATAAGAGAATGCATTGGCTTAACACATATTAAAAATGATAAAATTGTCAAAGAATGTAGAAAAATATTATAAAAATTGTTAAAAAATGTAAGAAAAATTCTAAAATTGTTAAAGAATGTAAGAAAAAATGGTAAAAAGTGTTAAAAAAAGAAATTATTTAGGCCAATGCATTCTCTTATATATGCGAGGCGACCTATGGTCGACTCGCATATATAAGAGAATGCATTGGCACAGGGCATCACAATGTGGTCAATGAACCGGTTCCAATGATATCCATATTTGTATGGTGTTATTGAGACAGACGGAAGATATTTTAGGCTGTTGAAGCTTTATTTGGGAGTTTCTGGCCGTTTTGTTGGGTAAAGGGTTAAAGGAGTCGTGAATCAAAAGCATGGTCTCTGTTTTCAACAACCTGTAAGTTGATTAGTAATAATATGCACGCATTTTAAATTACATTGTTTCACTTTTTAATTCATTAACTTGAAGTCAACGAAACACACTCTGTTTCAATTTGCTTTCAGTACAAAGCTTCAATATTCCTGCTTCTTGTTTCGGCTAATTTTCAGTGAACAATAAAACAAATTCTCCCCACAAGATCGCCCCCAACATGTTATATGTTCCCCAAAATGTCCTATTTTTATTTCTGTCTGGCAGAAACGCTGAAAAACAAACACACGTCAGGAATCCTGAGCGACAATACTTACATGTAGTTTCCTCACAGAATCTGGTAGAATCACAACGCATGTTCCTTGAGGCCGAATTCTTTTATTGCCTGTATCGCATAGTGCATCGAACAGCCACTGCTACCTCCTGTAACAACCAATATTGTACATGTATATTCATATATCCCTTTCATGATGGGAGCTGCGTTGGGCCAGCATTAAAGATCATGTGCCAGTGCGTTCGCTTATATATACGAGTCTCCCATAGGGAGTCGCATATATAAGAGAATGCACTGGCTTACAAGGTCAAGGTAAATAGTGTTGGGCCAATGTATTGCGAAGGCTTATAAAAGTGTGTGAGGTTGTTGCCAGGGATCTGAAGCTGGTCTATAACCCGCTAAAAACTGTTGCGATGTCCTTCATACCGAAAACTCTTGATATAAATACAGTGCCCACATTGTCGTTGGGCGGTTCGTCTATACAGCAGGCTTCGTCTTGCAAGTACCTCGGTCATGTGATAACGAAAGACGTGGACGATGAAGAGGACATCCAAAGGCAATATCGCTCTACATGTTCCCGTTCAAATACGATTATACGAAAATTTGGCAAGTGCTCTAGTCATGTTAAGAGATTCTTATTTGAACGTTTTGTTGCTCCTCAGTACTGTACCCACTTGTGGGCAAGTTATAAAAAGACAACCTATAATAAACTCATAGTGTGCTACAATAACGCCTACAGGATGCTAATGAAATACGATCGATATTGCAGCGCTAGTGGAATGTTCGCATGGGATCAGGTTGGCTCTTTGCCTGAAGTAAGGAGGAGGACGATATACAGTGTCATACAGAGGGTATCCAATAGCACAAATTCTCTGGTTCAAGCAATATATGAAATGAGCGTTGTTTCGTCAGCGAGACTAATAACACTTTGGAATCTTCTGCTCCATGTATAAGTATTCAATACTTCTAACGTCTAAAAAACCTATATATGGGCAATACTGCCTGAAATAAAAGAATACAATACAATACAATATTCTCCTATATATGCGAGGCTCCCTATGGGAGACTGCATATATAAGAGAATGTATTGGCACATGGTTTTCACAAAATTTCAAGAAGCTCCAGTCATAAAAGGGTTAAAGACATATTATGTACTTGTTTGGGTGCGTGAAACTGATCAGTTACTATCCAGGCGCTATGCCAACTGGAGGAATGTACCATTCTACTAACATCGCCGAAAATCTGAAGCAAATCGACCATACCATTCCATAGAAAACATCGTCTGAACTACGCTCAAATGTAAATATTTACAACTCCAATCGGGACGCATCTATCTGCGATAAACTAATGAAAACGATTTCGCCATCAAGAGTCACTGCATTTAATTAATATATAAGAATGACAGTGTGTGTTGTAAATTTGGATTAATATTCATAAAAATAACTACTTGAGCAAGATTATTCTCAATATATGTTTGGTCACACAACCTGAGTGTTTCACATCACTTTAAGGTATAGGTCGCCTCGCATATATAAGAGAATGCATTGGCCCAACAATTTTTTATCATTTTTTTAAAATAAATGTTTCTTACAATTTTTAGGATATAAAATAAAAAACATCCATTTAATACCCTGCAGGGAGCCCCACACATATATAGAAGCATATAGAAGAGTGTGGTCTGCTCATGTTTGTCTGGGGCTCTGTATGGGTGAAATTATAAAATTGTTAAAGAATACAAGAAAAAATTATTAAAATTGTAAAAAATTGTTAGGCCAATGCATTCTCTTATATATGCGAGGCGACCTATGGTTGACTCGCATATATAAGAGAATGCATTGGCACAGGGCATAACTATTATCGTTTACAATCGTGGAACATCGTACACTTTTTGAAACTTTGAGATACAGTTATTCCATTGCACCAATACTGCTAGTGTGCCGAGGTAGGTCTGCAGTACCTACGGACCATATAGCACACGACGTGCACTTTTACATCCATAATAGTTACGGACGTCATAGCAGCGAAGAGGTTAATTAGTTAGATACGCTGTATACTGATAATCCCTTATCATCAATATGAAGTGAGCATATGAAGTGATATCTACATATTCACTATTGATATGCTGATGTAATGATTCGCAGGGCCCAAGCCTTGAAATAGGGTGTCTGTCATTTGCAGAATGAGGTCCCCAGAGGGTGAATTTAGTGATGTTACCCTGCATAGCGCGCTAGCATCACCAAATTCACCGTCTGGGAACCTCATTCTGCTGAGGTGTAAGCAGAATGAGGTCCCCAGAGGGTGAATTTGGTGATGCTAGCCCGCTATGCGGGGTAGCATCACTAAATTCACCCTCTGGGGACCTCACTCTGCAAATGACAGACACCCTATTTCAAGGTTTGGCAGGGCCCTATTAACCATTTATATATTAAATGTATTCTCCCAGTCAGTGAAGAAATGTCCATTGGAATAGTCTATTTAATATTCATTTGGAGGGATGTTAAAGAAATAAATGTGCAGAAGGAGCCCTATTTTTTTAGGAAAAGGTTTAGTTAAGTTCAAGGTTGTTTGTTGAACTTATTATCTAAACATTTCCTACGGGATACAAGCCTGAGTTTAGTGTGTCTGTCATTTGCAGAATGAGGTCCCCAGAGGGTAAATTTAGCGACAATATCCTGCATAACTGACTAGCATCTCTAAATTCACCCTCTGGGGACCTCATTCTGCTTAGGCCTCATCTTCTCTGGAAAGATCCTTTATTATAAAATTTCGATAGAATCTTAGATTCTATTTGTTTTTTAGTATAGTTTCTCTATATCCCCAAATTGGCAGATGACACATTGTATAATCGAGGTTCCCAATAGGGTTACATCACAATATTCACCATTTGGGAAGTTCAATCTGAGTCTTTGTCTCCCATAGCAGTTGAGGCCTAAGCAGAATGAGGTCCCCATAGGGTGAATTTGGTGATGCTGGCCTGCTTAGTGGGATAGTCACTAACTTCACCCTCCTCTGGGGACCTCAATCTGCAAATGACAGGTACACTAAACTCAGACTTGATGGGATAACTACTAATCAATGATGCTTTAGTATAGAAATGATTGCTGTAACACTGAGGTCACCACAGAAATATCAGTTCCTCACTGCTTTATATTCAAAATACTTAGCTACCTATTTGCAATTATAGTAAACTGGACATCTTTCTCGAACTATAGGCACTGCTGAAACAAGCCTGCAAATAGTGTCTCTGTCATTGCAGAATGAGGTCCCCAGAAGGTAAATTTTGCATGACAGACTAGCGTCACCAAATTCATCCTCTAGGAACCTCATTCTACTTAGGCCTCAACTGCTATGGGAGACCTAGGATCAGCTTGAAGTTCCCCAGGTGATGTTGGTGAAAATTAGAGGAGTATCAGGATTGGCAGAAATAACTGACAACATGCTTCAAGTAGTGGCATTTGTAAGGACTTTAAAAAGAGGGGTAAAATTAAACATTTCAGGAAGAAGAAAGTTCTTAATTGTTTGTCTAAGCTAGCTTTTTCCTGTCATAGAACAAGAAAAGTTTACCTACCGCAAAGCAGCCCTTCCTCACGTATAAGACGACGAGCCATGATAAAGGACTCTTTGTCAGCAGCCTTATACCACTTATCTATAAGCTGTAAAAAGATAAGAGTTTTGAGAACAGGTTGACATTGCAAAACACTATTAATGAGTACCATTGTGTGTAGAGAAAATAGACAGAAATCCAACAAAACTCAAATAGCCATCAACCTTTGCCATGTATTTATTCTATAAAACAGCATGTAAGATGTAATGAGGTTTTTATCAGTAGGCGAAAACCACAAACTGAGTCAGTGGACACCGATCAATCGATTTCTTAGAATGTTTAAAGGGCCACTTAATGTTTGAATACCAAGATCACATTATAAACAACATATTCTATATGATATACCATTTGAAAGAGGAAGTTCCAAAACATTGTACTATCAACTTATCCGGTTGAATAAACGGTCAACACGTTGTTTTTGTCGAGATACCGATGTGTGTTCTGAGTAGTTATGTGCTTAATTTTGATCTGGACTGTGCTCCCATTCTATTATTCTCGATGGAATAGAAATAACTATATCTCCTACTTCAGAATTTCATTGGCCACAGCTGTTCCGTATCCTGGTGATACAGAAAAACCTCTCTAAATCGAACACCATTCGGATCGGTTCTTCTGTTTAGAGAGGTGTTCGGTTTACAGAAAATCGCACAACCATCAGAATATATTGCCGCCGTCAGTAAGAGTTATTGTGACCCGAACACCTCCTCACTGATTAATTAAACTTTATTCAATAAAACATAAATTTCAATAGATAAAACGTGTTATAATAAGACATATACATATATGTATAGATAAACCAGGAAATACGAAAACGATAAATTTTATGGTGATTCACGGTTTTTAAAAATGTTGTTGACAGTAGATTTGACATACTTGACGCTGAGCTCTTGTCGGCTTTGGTGTATACTGGGAATATTTTATGTTTAATATTCTTGTCTATATTCAACTCTGAGTTGTCATTTTCCCGACGGCTCATTAATTGTGATAAGATGATTGAAACTGTGACGCTGACAATAAACCATCAACGTGAACTTTTAGCGAATTAGTGTTTAGTTTGGACAATTGTTAAACAAAGAGTTCACTCCAGCACAATAACTGCTGTAGTAACAATGTGTCATTGCTCTAATTATCTGTGAAGTGACCATTGTTCAATCAAAAGACCGCTAATTAAATTGGTACGCTTATTCAATAGTACGAAAGGTACATTACCTGTGTGCACACGCGTTCGGCTGGTATCGCTTTCGGAATTTATTTAGAATAAGATTAAATATAAATATGGCCGCATCTTGTTATTATCAGCCATTATATTTGTTTTATTTTTTCAACAAATTTGATTAATGTACCAAGAACGCTTTGTCCGTTTGTAACTAACAGTTGTCACGGACGATGATCGAGGTAAAATCAAATCAAATCAAAAGCGGAAACAATCAAATCATTAACTGAATGCATTCGGCCCCTTCCATTGCTTTCAGCATTCAGATTTTGGAGGTAAACATTTAGTGTATTAGTTCACTTATGGACTAATAAACCAGTCTGGTATTTGGAGTACAGAGGTTTCGGATTACAGAGGTAATTATAGTGACAATGCGCTTGAGTAAATTTGGGCCCGAACAATTCGTTCGGAATGGAGATGGATTCGGATTGTAGAGGGTCCGGTTTGGAGAGGTTTCACTGTATATATATTTTTGGTTTTATTTCATGACAACAATATATAGTCAATGAAAGTGTCAATGACACTGTAGCTCAACTTAGGTAGGGGAATAATTTAATGGTTGACAGTAAATGGAGGAATAGGAAAGGTGCTAATTGAAATGTCTAACCTGCGCCAAAGGATTTAGTGAGGCAAAGAGTAAAATACAAGATGGCTGCTGGTGGCCAGTTTTTTTGGCCAATTGACCTTAAAAGAACTCGTTCCCATCTACGTATAATTGTTAACATCCATGACAAATTTTATGAATATCTGACCAAAGCTACGACCTACAAATTTCATGATGATCAGACAAACAGTACGACCTGTAGACCGCGCCAATGGATTGAATTTTGAAATCCAAGATGGCCGCTGGCAGCCATGTTTTTTGGCCGAATGACCCCACAATGATTCGTTCCCAACAACATGTCAATGTCAACATTCATGACAAATTTCATAAAGATAAAACTAAAGGTACAACCTGTAGCCCGTGCCAAAGGATTTAGTCATGCAAAGAGTAAAATCCAAGATGGCTGCTGGCGGCCATGTTTTTTAGCCGAACGACTCCAAAATCACTCGTTCCCATCTATATGTCAGTGTTAACATCCACGACAAATTTCATGTAATTCCGACCAAAGCTACGACCTGTAGCCCGCGGGAAAGGATTTAGTCATGCAAATAGTAAATTCCAAGATGGCTGCTGCCGGCCATGTTTTTTAGCTGAACGACCCCAAAATTACTCGTTCCCATTTACATGTCAATATTAACATCTGTGACAAATTTAATGATGATCAGACTAACAGTACAACCTGTAGCTCTCGCCAATGGATTTAATTTTGAAATCCAAGATGGCCACCAGCAGCCATGTTTTTTGGCCGAATGACCCCAAAATCACTCGTTCCCATCTACATGTCAATGTCAACATTCATGACAAATTGCATAAAGATCAGACAAAATGTGCGACCTGTAGCCCGCGACAAAGGATTTAGTCATGCAAAGAGTAAAATTCAAGATGGCTGCTGGCGGCCATGTTTTTTGGCCGAATGACCCCGAAATTACTCGTTCCCATCTACATGTCATTGTTAACATCCATGACAAATTTCATGAAGATCTGACCAGAGCAAAAGATCGAACACATATGCACACTGGTGTTGCAACATACACATATGTGTTGTAAAAAGGTAGCACATTGGTATTGTAAAATACCACATATATGTTTAAAACATCGAACATCCAGTGCCTGTATAAAAGTCAATGTCATGTATATGTTCAATACATGATATAAACTTTTATACAGGCACTGGATGTTCGATGTTTTAAACATATATGTGGTATTTTACAATACCAATGTGCTACTTTTTACAACAGATATGTGCATGTTGCAACACCAGTGTGCATATGTGTTCGATCTTTAGCTTTGGTCAGATCTTCATGAAATTTGTCGTGGATGTTAACAATGACATGTAGATGGGAATGAGTCAGTTTGGGTTCATTCGGCCAAAAAACATGGCCGCCAGCAGCCATCTTAAATTTTACTCTTTGCATGACTATATCGTTTAGCACGGGCTACATGTCGTACCTTTGCTCAGATCTTCTTGAAATTTGTCATGGATATTAACAATGACATGTAGATGGGAACGAGTCATTTGGGGGTCATTCGGCAAAAAACATGGCTACCAGCAGCCATCTTGGATTTTACTCTTTACATTACTAAATCCTTTGGCACGGGCTACAGGTCGTACCTTTGGTCAGATCTTCTTGAAATGTGTCATGGATATTAACAATCACATGTATATGGGAACGAGTCATTTTGGGGTCATTCGGCCAAAAACATGGCTGCCAGCAGTTATCTTGGATTTTACATCTTCCATAATGAAAGTGTCTATGACACTGTAGCTCAACATGGAAAGGGAATAATTTAATGTGTTACAGTCAATGGAGCGATTAGGAATGTGGAAAGTTGAATGTCTAAAACTAGTTTATCAACATGAAGAGATAAATATATATAAAAGTAAAATCTAAGATGGTTGCTGGCGGCTATTTTCAATGAAAGTGTCAATGACACTGTAGCTCAACTTAGGTAGGGGATAATTTAATGGTTTACAGTAAATAGAGAAATAGGAAAGATGCTGATTGAAATGTCTTACCTGTGCCAAAGGATTTAGTCATGCAAATAGTAAAATCCAAGATGGCTGCTGGTGGCCATGTTTTTTGGCCGAATGACCCCAAAACAACTCGTTCCCATCTACATGTAATTATTAACATCCATGACAAATTTTATGAAGATCCGACCAAAGCTACAATCTGTAGCCTGCGCCAAAGGATTTAGTCATGCAAAGAGTAAAATCCAAGATGGTTGCTGGCGGCCATGTCTTTTGGCCGAGCGACCCCAAAATGACTCGTTCCGATCTACATGTCAATATTAACATCCATGACAAATTTCATGATTATCAGACGAATAGTATGGCATGTAGCCCGCCCGCGCCAATGGATTTAATTTTGAAATCCAAGATGGGCCACCAGTGGCCATGTTTTTTGGTCGAATGACCCAAAAATGTCTCGTTCCGATCTACATGTCAATGTCAACAGCCATGACAAATTTCATGAAGATCCTACCAAAGGTACGACCTGCAGCCCGCACCAAAGGATTTAGTCATGCAAAGAGTAAAATCCAAGATGGCTGCTGGTGGCCATGTTTTTTCGCCGAACGACCCCAAAATAACTTGTTCCCATCTACATGTCATTGTTAACATCCGTGACAAATTTCATGTAATTCCGACCAAAGCTACGACCTGTAGCCCGCGGGAAAGGATTTAGTCATGCAAATAGTAAATTCCAAGATGGCTGCTGGTGGCCATGTTTTTCGACCGAACGACCCCAAAATGACTCGTTCTCATTTACATGTCAATATTAACATCCGTGACAAATTTCATGGTGATCAGACTAACAGTACAACCTGTAGCCCTCCCAATGGATTTAATTTTGAAATCCAAGATGGCCACCAGCAGCCATGTTTTTTGGCCGAATGACCCCAAAATCACTCGTTCCCATCTACATGTCAATGTCAACATTCATGACAAATTGCATAAATATCAGACAAAATGTGCGACCTGTAGCCCGCGACAAATGATTTAGTCATGCAAAGAGTAAAATTCAAGATGGCTGCTGGCGGCCATGTTTTTTGGCCGAATGACCCCAAAATTACTCGTTCCCATCTACACACGGTGGGGAATCACGTGGTTTCGAGTTGATGAGTACCACGATTTGAAATGGCGGCGGATAGAGAAATTGTGCCAAGAAACGACGAAAAAGGTAATAAACTACGATATGAACTACTACATATTATTTTGGCAGCGACGAGCATATGCTACACTATTTTTTATACAAGATGATACCTCACATGTGTCCAAACTCACATTTGTTTGCTCAAACATTCTGACCAAATGTCGTCAGTCGGACGATTTTTCACGATGTTTTCACGATGTGTTTACTGGTGTATTCCACGAACATTCTATATTTTCATGCCTTTTCTCTAGTTGGACCAAAAATATTGTTACTGGTGTTATGTTTACTGAAAGAAAGCACATTTAGTCGGCAATATATTGAACCTTCTTTTAAAAAAAATTTATTTTTCCTTGTGAATCATAGCTTTTTCATTAGTGGTGAGTGTACATGCACCACAATTAAATGATGAGTTACCACGAACTTGTTCGGAATCGATTGAATAACTGGAGGACAGTCACAACTATTCAACGGAATCCCAGCAATTGAATACATATTAGTGTATACCTCTAGTGGAATACAAGTCGGAACTATTCTTGTTGACGTTGTCGCCAAGAAAGATGACGTCGATCATCCGCTTCCGGTGGTCTCCCCCATAATTACTGGTTATTTGTCAGACTTAAATCACAATAAGGGTGGCTATAGTAACAATGAAGGTGACATTCATGGATTGAACTTATCTGACTGAACGGCGTATATAGAATAAATACAGAACACAACTTGCATCATATAATCTCGAATCGTTTATCGAACTCGTTGTGGACGGCGCAAAGTTATATATCCTTGCGCCAACCGCAAATCATTCGATAAAAGAGTCTCGATTAAGATGCGCGTTGTGTTCTATATATGCACTTCATGTTAAACTTTCGAAATTTATAGCATGGGATGCAGACATTCTGTTATATTTCCCTCATTGGACTACATGGATTTAGCCCCGTTTTTACATTTTTGCGTTATTCCGATTGCGTGGTAGATCTGTTGCTCACATCCTGCTAATCGTTGTACGGACTACAGCCATATTATGCTCATTCATATTGTTAATCAACAAAACCACCCATTTTATCTTTCAGAAATTACACATTCGATTCTGCCGAAAGAAGACGACTACCCGGGAGGCAGAAAGAAGGCACGATATCGACAGAACGTAATTCGTTCCCGAAAGGCACTCTCGGAGTCCGAAGGGAAAAGGCCAGGTGTAATCATTCAAAGATGTTACCACACAAGAAGATGGGGCTATATGATGTTGATCAATAATAAATAAAACAATGTTACAATATTCGTTTTTTATTCAATATTAAACAACTATAGGCATCTCGCCATTAAAAATAAACAACAGATGTGTGTAAATAAACAACCAGACATCGTCATAAACTATACAAAATATGTGAAAAAGTTAAAACAATAATGTTTGTCAACATGGTTAAAGGGGGACTGCACACTAAATCCAGCCATTTATGGGGTCATCTCCTATTATACTCAACAGAAAATATGCAACAAATAAATGAATTTGAGCCAGGAATGAGTGCGAAATAACTCATGCGCTCTCATTTTCATTATAATTACCATTCTGTTAACATCGTTCATAGAGCACATGAGTGTATTTTGCACTCACCCTGGCTCAAATTCATTCATTTGTTGCATACATTCTGTTGAGTATACTAGGAGATTGCACCATACATGGATGGATTTTGTGTACAGCCCCTCTTTAAATGGGTACTAGTGCTGTACACTAAATCCGGCCATTTATGAGAGAATCTCCTTTTATACTCTACAGAATATATGAAATAAATGAATGAAAGTGAGTCATGGTTTAGTACAAAAACACTCGTATGCTCTACGAACGATGCAAACAACACGGTAATTATCATGAAAATGAATTTATGACCCCCAGTTATAAATTCATTTGCATTGTAGCTACCATTTTGTTTGCATCGTTCACGGAGCACCAGTGTATTTTGCGCTAACCCGTTGCTCAAATTTATTCATTTGTTGCATACATTATTTTGAGTATAAAAGGAGATGGTCACGCAAATGACCGGATTTAGTGTACAGTACCCGTTCAACATGACTAAACAATATCTGAAGATAATAAGCCAGACCACCGCGATGCGGCCCGTTCGGCGGTTTAAGTGCTACATGTCAGAGTTCTGGCGGTGCATTCCATATTGAATATTCATGATTTCATATTTGGAGCTTTTGAAATTTCGCGATTTCAATATATGGAATGCACTTCCAGAACTTTGACCAGTGGCACTTAAACCGCGGAATATGGTGAACCCAATATGGCCGCGACTCGGTGATCTCGCTTATTCAGTTAATTGAAGATGCATTCCGCATTTGATGATACATTTCTGACAAAATATAACTATGAAAACTTCAATTAGCAACGTTCTAACAAACGCATTTCTTCTTATGTCGATATAGATTGCTTTCGTGCCTATAGAGTTTACCACATTCGCAGCGACACCTCCGGTCCCCGCTATGAATGTCCATGTGCCCTGTCAATCGGACCTTGGTACGAAATGCTGCACCGCATTCAATGCATTTGAAGGTTGGATCGCTGTGTTTCAGTCGTTCGTGCTTTCTGACATCTGTTGCACTCGCAAATTTTTTTTGGCATTTATCACAAACGTACCTCCCTTCGTCTCCGTGTTTGCTGCACACCTAAAACACAACGAAGAATAGTTTACTTGTTGTCATATGATATATCACTGACGTATAATCAATATAAATTACCATGAAAAATCAATCACCCAAACTAAATCGCACTATGTGTCGCTTGGCCAGGTGGAAATTTATCATGCTGGTCATTGTAATAAATGGGGGCGCCGCTGTTTTATCATGTTGGCATATTAAATTGACCAATGATAATGGAGATCTACTAACCGGACGTGATGGCATATTAGGTTCACCGTGAATGACAGCGACCCCATATTGAAAGCCCCAGTGGGTATATGGGGACAACAGACGCCATCTTGTTTTTTTTGGAACTCACCTCTGTGATATTGTCTGTGTATTTTGGTGCCAATAAAAGGGAAAATATGTCGGAAATCATTTTCCGCGAATTTAAAAAAAAATAGCGACATGTAGCCAAACTTGCTTGTTATATATTTAAGGAATTCTAAAGACTCATAAATTAAAGACATACTCAGTTTGTTGTCCTATATAAAACGACATAACTTACTAGAATCTAATGAACTTCGTAGGCCTACAAGTAATTCAAAATCTGAACTTGAATACACGAACATATCGCTACAGGACTCTTAGTTGTCGGCTGCGGTGGCAAGAGAGGCTTAGCGAGATGAATATCAGGCTCGGCTAGCGCCTCGCCGGATATTAATCTCACTTTGCCTCACATGCCACCGTATCCGGCAACAAATCGTCCTGTAACTTAAAATATGTGTACATTATACCATATGGAAAGCGTATTAAACGCTTATCCAACTTCCTCGGTGAATCATGGAAACACCGCCATCTTGGGTCAAATGTCAACATGGCACAATGCAGCCATTACGGGGCTAAAATGACAACCATCCAATACATCCATGATATTACCCATCTACATATGGTATAATTATGTAACTTCCTACATGTATATGGTTTCTGAAAAAAAAAAATCAAACTTTAATTAAGTTTACCTGTGTCGATGCAAATTTGCCATGCTATAGAAACATTTTCCGCAGCAGCTATATATATGGTGCCTCCTTTCTGTGGGCACGTGTATGGCAACTCATGCATGACTTGGATGCAAACTGCTTACCACAGGTACTGCACAACATAAATTTTGTCTGATGAAACCCACTATTTGTCGCATTACTGTCGCTATAAATAACTTCCACAGAGAACCCCCTGCTAAAGGACGTCACAGCCCACATTTGTCTTTAAAAATAACTTTGATTGACATGATGTAGTTCGGTTTCGTTTCCGCGTAAGAGTTTACTTTCCGCGAAAGCCTTTCGTTTCCTGGGACAATTGATAATACGCATTCTCTCAGAATATCTTCTGCGCCTGGTGACATTATTTTAACTGAGATTAATCACGTTTAACAAACTTTAATTGCGTTTATGAATCGACACAAGATATATTTTCTGTGTTTAATTTCGAAGTTAATTTCGAAATTAAATAAATTTACGACATCGCGACGTCTACATTATTAGGGACTAAATGTTGAATTTCTTAAAAAGATTCAATTATATTTGACATATTAAGTATATTGGTCAATTATGCACTCTTTAAATGCGCATTTCAGTGTTAAATTTGTTGTCGTAAAACTGAATTTGTAAACATTAGCCATGCGGCGGAAAAATTATTGTGCTATTTATAACTATTGGTCGGGATTTACTGGAATCGGCACCGGCTGAAGGAATTCCCCTTGTCTTGGGAATTCCATGCGACTGTCGCCTGATTGGTCACATCGCGTTTATTAGGATATTGTGATTGGCTGGCAAATACGTAATTCCTGCTGGGAGTAATGGAATATCTGCCCATTGTCATCAGACTCAGTACTTTTAGAGTCTGAGTATGGTTTTAATCAGAACTGAACTTTACAATATATGCTTTACATCTAGGGTACACAGTTTGGACGGCTCAGACCTAATTTGCTTAACACCTTTTGTAAATTTCGCTATAAGCCGGTTGACTGTTTTCCATCCTCCATTTATCCAATCGATTCCGAACAAGTTCGTGGTAACTCATCACTTAATTGTAGTGCATGTACACTCATCACTATTGAAAAAGCTATGATTCACAAGGTAAAATATATTTTCTTTAAAAGAAGGTTCAATATATTGCCGACTAAATATGCTTTATTTCAGTAAACATAACACCAGTAACAATATTTTTGGTCCAACTAGAGAAAAGGCATGAAAATATAGAATGTTCGTGGAATAGACCAGTAAACACATCGTGAAAACATCGTGAAAAATCGTCCGACTGACGACATTTGGTCAGAATGTTTGAGCAAACAAATGTGAGTTTGGACACATATAAGGTATCATCTTGTATAAAAATAGTGTAGCATATGCTCGTCGCTGCCAAAATAATATGTAATATGTCATATCGTAGTTTATTACCTTTTTCTTCCTTTCTTGACGCACTTTCTGTAGCCGCCGCCATTTAAAATCGTGGTACTCATCAACTCGAAACCACGTGATTCCCCACCGTGCATATAGTACTTCGTAAATCGCATTCATTTGTGATCAGTTATTGCCATCGGTCACCACGTCAATCAGGGACGCCGGAAAATGAAAAAGACAGGGGCGGGTGGGTAGAAAACAGTCTGGGTGAACGTCGACTCTATATTTGAAATCTAGATGTTGTTATGAATATTAAGGTATGAGTTTACTCAGAGTGTGTAGAAAATAGTCATACCAAATGCTACTAGTATGTTGCTCATACAAGTTTGTACATACACCTTGTACTATGCTTGTAATTGTCAATATGTAAATGTATATCATGTAGATTTTGTTGAATGTAGGAGAATCACATGTGCTTGGAAATAACAATTTGTTAATGAATGTCGGAGTTATATTTGCATTTCCAAAGTTTCACACCAGTAAATTGGGACATGGCTATTATGACTGTTTATAATATTGTATTGTTTATTAAGCAAACCGTGAATCTGATTATACAAATATAAATCTGTGAATAGAAATATGCATAGTAATAACAAAATAAGATCATGTCGCTTTCCCAAAAATATAAAAAGTCATAAGAGTTAAAAATACAGTTTTGTTGAATGAGTTGAAAGCCTTCTTATACCGAATCACCGGGATACACGGCGGATCGCCGGCATTCACCGCGAAACTCTTATATACCCAACTGGTCCAGGGTACGGGTCGAGTTCGAGTTGCTCATATATTATGGGTATCACAAAAATAAACGGAATCGCATTGCATTTTCCACAATTGTCTTTTGTATTTGTTTTCATTAAACGTTTTTGAAAAAAAAAGCCAACCTATTGATGTATAATAATATATTTATATACAAACTAGCTGAAACAGGCTATTGTTAAGATGGAGTGCCTGTCATTTGCAGAATGAGGTCCCCAGAGGGTGAATTTAGTGATGCTATCCCACACAGCGGGCTAGCATCACCAAATTTACCCTCTGGAGACATCATTCTGCTTAGGCCTCATCTTCTGGGAAGTATCTATAGTATCAAATTAACATTGTTTTCAGTTACGTTTTCCCTTCTGGGAAGTTTCTATATCCCCTAATTTGCAGAAGGTAAAATCCATAATCGAGGTGCCCAATGGGTGATCATCACCAACTTCAACCTAGGTCTGCCATAGCAGTTGAGGGCCTAAGCAGAATGAGGTCCCCAGAGGGTGAATGTAGTGATGCTAGCCCGATGTGCGGGATAGCATCACTAAATTCACCCTCTGGGGACCTCATTCTGCAAATGACAGACACGCTATTTGCAGGCTTGCTTATGTGCACATTTTGATCATTTAACCATTTTCACATGTTGATTTTAAAATAATTAAAAAAAAAAAAATTATTGATTTTTTTTTTCAGATTAAAACTCCTCGCTCAAGTTAAAGGCACTTGGCGGTTTGAAAGTCCAAATTATAATCGCTTTGTTACATCGCGATCTGATTACTCATTCATATTCGGACCTAAAATAAAACCTAAACATTTTTAAAAGAAAACGTAAAATTGCGAAAATCCACAAAATCATCCTTCAGGAAATAATACGTGGACACTGGACAATAAAATTATATATATTTTTTTTCTTATTTTTTTCCTCCATAACTGAAGAATTATAATTTATATATATAATTTATATCAACACAATCAACAATCCCACCACCAGATAACACATACATGAAAACATACAATATCCTAAGTTTTACATCAATAGGTGAACTCTATATCCGTCTACTGTTAGCGATATAAATGGAATATGGCAATCATTGGAATTTTTGCTAGGCTGACAAATATGCTCGTTAAAGTGATGTGAAACACTCCGGTAGGGTGATCGAATAGAAATGGAGAATAATCTTGTTCAAAGTAGTTATTTTCTACAAATATTATATCTAAATTGATAACACGCACCGTCATTCTTGTATATTAATTAAATGCAGCGACTGCCGATGGCGAAATCGTTTTCGTTAGTTTATCGCCGAAAGAAGCGTCCCGATTCGAGTAGTAAATATTTACACTTTAGCATAGTTCAGACAATGTTTTCTATGGAGTGGTACGGTCGATTTGCTTGAGATTTTCGGTGATGTTAGTAGAATGCTAAATTCCTCCAGTTGGCATAGCACCTGAATACTAACGTATCAGTTTCACGCACCTCAACAAGTCCCTATAATTAGTCTTTAAGCTTCCTCTTTTGAAAGTCGATATATGGCCATCACAACTTCCTATTAATAGACTCAGTGTATGAGCTAATTTGTTCCCGTGTTAGAAACTTTATGCATGCTACAGGCGTATACATTATGCATGTAAAGGTACGGGACTCGTTTCTGCTACACGTATCAATATAGCGAATATCAGGATATAATTTGTCTCATTTGCATTTATATACAAACTAGCTGAAACAGGCTATTGTTAAAATGGAGTGCCTGTCATTTGCAGAATGAGGTCCCCAGAGGGTGAATTTAGTGATGCATCCCACACAGCGGGCTAGCATCACCAAATTTACCCTCTGGAGACATCATTATGATTAGGCCTCATCTTCTGGGAAGTATCTATAGTATCAAATTAACACTGTTTTCAGTTACGTTTTCCCTTCTGGGAAGTTTCTATATCCCATAATTTGCAGAAGGTAAAATCCATAATCGAGGTGCCCAATGGGTGATCATCACCAACTTCAACTTCAACCTAGGTCTGCCATAGCAGTTGAGGGCCTAAGCAGAATGAGGTCCCCAGAGGGTGAATGTAGTGATGCTAGCCCGATGTGCGGGAAAGCATCACTAAATTCACCCTCTGGTGACCTCATTCTGTAAATGATAGACACGCTATTTGCAGCCTTGCTTATGTGCACATTTTGATCATTTAACCATTTTCACATGTTGATTTTAAAATATTTAAACAAAAAATAATTATTGATTTTTTTTTTAGATTAAAACTCCTTGCTCAAGTTAAAGGCACTTGGCGGTTTGAAAGTCCAAATTATAATCGCTTTTGTTACATCGCGATCTGATTACTCAGAATGGCGCATAATATTCGGACCTAAAATAAAACTTAAACATTTTTAAAAGAAAACGTAAAATTGCGAAAATCCACAAAATCATCCTTCAGGAAATAATACGTGGACACTGGACAATAAAATTATATATATATTTGTTTTCTTCTTTTTTCCCTCTATAACTGAAGAGTTATATAATTTATATCAACACAATCAACAATCCCACCACCAGATAACACATACATGAAAACATACAAAATCCTAAGTTTTACATCAATAGGTGAACTCTATATCCGTCTACTGTTAGCGAAATAAATGGAATATGGCAATCATTGGAATTTTTGCTAGGCTGACAAAAATGCTCGTTAAAGTGATGTGAAACACTCCGGTAGGGTGATCGAATAGAAATGGAGAATAATCTTGTTCAAAGTAGTTATTTTCTACAAATATTATATCTAAATTGATAACACGCACCGTCATTCTTGTATATTAATTAAATGCAGCGACTGCCGATGGCGAAATCGTTTTCGTTAGTTTATCGCCGAAAGAAGCGTCCTGATTCGAGTAGTAAATATTTACACTTTAGCATAGTTCAGACAATGTTTTCTATGGAGTGGTACGGTCGATTTGCTTGAGATTTTCGGTGATGTTAGTAGAATGCTAAATTCCTCCAGTTGGCATAGCACCTGAATACTAACGTATCAGTTTCACGCACCTCAACAAGTCCCTATAATTAGTCTTTAAGCTTCCTCTTTTGAAAGTCGATATATGGCCATCACAACTTCCTATTAATAGACTCAGTGTATGAGCTAATTTGTTCCCGTGTTAGAAACTTTATGCATGCTACAGGCGTATACATTATGCATGTAAAAGTACGGGACTCGTTTCTGCTACACGTATCAATATAGCGAATATCAGGATATAATTTGTCTCATTGCACGGCAATAAAGAGCGCTTTTGTCAAATATTCGGAAAATTTATTATAAAGTTAGTATATTATATACATTGTATAGCACAAATTGCTCCCACTGAGTCAATAGGTTTTGAAGGGCATCTCAATTCAGCCAATACGAATTTTGTTTACATGTATTGATCGACATCTTTCGTCTGAATTCAGTGAACATTGTTCTAAAGCCGTTTAAAGCGCCCAATAAGATACATGTATGCTTTTGAATTTGTCCCGGTATCGAAATAGGTCGATGCATACTTGGAACTACCTTTCAACGAGCATTATATATCCAAGACGCGTTGAAGTCATACACACACACAACTTTGAACAAGATAGTTTTGGTCACAAACAAACAAATAACTATTGAACAGAAAAAGAGCGTTCCTTGTCATTCAATTCCTGATATGGTAGAAATAAAGAGCGTTTAGTTCACGTGTGTGCGAAAAATGTATAACAGTTTGAAAATGGCTATGCACATGTAATGTTTTTTTTGGAGCATAATGACACCCGTATATCAATATTTCGTGTATGTGTCAACCTATCTTATACCTCCTTCCACATTATGTAGACATAACTTGGGCTGAATAGGACATTGTCGCATGGTTTTGAGGAAAAAGACACCCAGGGTGTCCCAAACAAGAAAAATGACACCCAGGATCACCAAACAACGGGAATTTTGTTTAGTCGTCTGATATTAATATTATGATAATTATTTGTTTGTGATCGGAGTGAAATATCAACGAAATTTAAATGGGCTTTGAGTCTGACTGGCAGCGCAGTTCCGCATCCTTGATAATTGGTACAAATTAGAAATTATAATTACCGTATAATATAAAGCGGACTATTTCGCGGGGCAGTTGTTTGAATACAAAACTTTCATAATTAGGTTTAGTCTCTACTATACAGATAGGGGCTTGAAATCTAATTTCAGGTTTCAGCATGCAATTTGCCCCGTTTGTCGATTGAACAAGTTCTGTTGCACATGCAGGCTCCAA
Source organism: Siphonodentalium dalli (assembly GCA_032622095.1). NCBI lineage: Eukaryota > Metazoa > Mollusca > Scaphopoda > Gadilida > Siphonodentaliidae > Siphonodentalium > Siphonodentalium dalli. The sequence goes on along the minus strand of CP136068.1, from coordinate 162,793,560 downwards.
ACTAGCGTGTGTTCTGCCTTATGTCATAATGAAATAAACCCATAAAATATTCTCTCAACTAATAATGGCTGACAAAAAAAAAACACTTGCTGGGGAGATATTCTTGTAAACACAATAAACGAAACTGCGTGTAGCCTACATGTATATATTGTCAAATAACAATTGAATCAAATCGTGAATTAATGTTACTTCATTCATGCATGCAGTTAGCGTATATTGTTCGAACAATTTTCAATGATTGGCCTGCCGAAAACTAGCCACAATGGCACAGGGACGCAATTGTGTGAAGTTTGACTGTCAAGACTTGCAAGAAAATACCATTACAAAGAAGGGGACTGTCGTTTTAAACAAGATGAATTGCACTTAGGTGCAAATGAATTACACTTAAGTACAAATCAAATCACTATTTGGACTTAAGTCCAAACATTAAGTCCAAATATTTGGACTTAAGTAATAATTGGACTTTTTAAAAGTCCAAATAAATCAAAAATGTGAAAACGGCTTGCCATTCACTGCATGGTAATACGACATAACCGATGTAAATATTGTCTGTCACGCGGGATCGACTTCCGAAGTGAACACATCAGCACTTGCACTAGCTGAAACAGACTCATGTTTATAATTCGTGCAAACTGTTATCTTTTAGACAGTTTGATTAAAAACAATTATTTATATTCAGCTTTTTATTTTTTTTTAGATTGTACTCTGATATTTGAAAATAAATGTACATTATTTTTTTTTTATTAAAATTAAAAAGGTTTCTATATATATATTTGGATTGAAACTTTAACAATTTTTTTTTATTTTTTTAATTTAATTTTTCAATTTTCAATTTTCTTTTTGGATTGTTAGCTTGAAACTTCTTGATAAACATTTTGAAATTTTGAAAAACAAATAAAGGTAAAAATTTAATTTATTTAAATATTTTAATTTAAAAATATGAACGTTGTAACGTCTGCCGGTGTACACACAGGCACCACATCAAATTTGGTTGAAATCGGTCAAGGGCTCTGGATGAAAAATCGCGAACCTACCAGAACATACAGACATATCCCTGAGCTAGAACACACATTCGTTTTGTCATTAAATGTGAAAATATGACAAGTGTCATGCTAAATGAAAACATTGTCATAACAACGGATAAATTTATAACACCATGGCCCAAATATAAATCTCATTCAATAATTATTTGACAACAAAAATGTTGTTTGACATCTATTTTAATATCATAAAATTTATCATTGTCTGGAATAATTCCTGAAATAATTCCTGACACCTGCCGCTCAGTTGACATGAACACGATTTTTGACAGGGTTCGCTTGATCCTCACTGAGTACGCAGCATTTACACATTTAAAAAATAATAACAAGGACACTATCAGGTGAGATGTTCAATTCTTGAATCTGGTTAAATAAAAGAACATCACTCATGTTTTAATATAATTTTGAAAATAATTACAAATAGTTATAATACATGTAAGTGCATTTAATATATACTAGCTGACGTGCCCGATTTCGTCCTGGCTATTTAGGGATTTCTTTGTAATCGCCTCCGTCTGGAGAGAAAGGACAAACTATTGTTCGATCGGTCAAGAAACATACCTATATGAGCGTATATGAGGGAGGTCAATGTCAAGGACACGGTCGCACGTGAAATTGGACCCCCCCATATTGTTCCCGGGATCAAAGTAGGCCTGCATACCAAATTTGAGTCGGATCGGTCAAGGTCGAGAAAGATGCCTATATGAGGGTATATGGGCGAGGTCAAGACCAAGGACACCGTGCTACATGAAATTTGGCCCAACCATATTGTTCTCGGGATCAAAGTAGGCATACATACCAACTTCAAGTCGGATCGGTCGAGCAGTTTACGAGTCTATAAGACACATAGAGATGTACATACAGACAGACAGAAGTTCCAAAAATATATAATACATGTAGATATATATACTAGCTGAATCAAACTCACTTTGTGAACTTTTATTCATCGACGTAGGCGCCTGCACAAAAGACCGATGGCAAGTGAGTCGGGCTTTTTTCAACTATCTTGAGGAATTAAAAAGTGACTTGCCAAACTTTTGCCAAATGAAACATTTTTTGCCAAAATAAATTAATGTGGAATATTTTTTTAATTGGCAAATTTGGCAAGTGGCAGCGTGAACCCTGGACTGAGCCGTTTATGCCCTTCGCGCAAATTTCGATCCACTGGACACCACAGACGGCGGCGAAAATCTACCCCGGCTGGACCAACATCTTTAAATTTTCTTTATACACTAATTCGTCAGGAGAGCATCAGCCATGCGGAAAGAGTCGGTCTCGGCACCGATATAGTCAATCTAGTACCCGACCTTTCCATGATCGGTGGTGAGAAATCACTACTAGGTATGGTCTAACCTTTGTTCCTACCCCACCCGATCTCAGACAAACACCACATGTTGTTGAAACGGAGATTGACTTTACCGGACACTAATTGTACCACGAAAATCAACGGTCCAGCAAGCATGCACTTTAGGGAAGTAACAACCATGGCTGATTTCTTTCGCAATTTAACAGGTTTAAAAGGTCAATTTAAAGAACCTTCGATGTGGACCCTCTCTGATGGCCAGATTGGCAAATCAGTTCCTGAGGTCGCTGGCTTAGACAAAACCGACGTTACAAATTTACCACATTTTCACAATGAGGATAACCTCTCTAAAGTAGACAGAACTGCATTAAAATCCCTTCGCAGCAATACACACATTGTAATCAAACCTTGTGACAAAGGGCAAGAAGTTTAGTCCAAATTTTGCCTCAATTTTTGTTTTTGCAGAGAGGGAGAAAGGCGCCCTAGCCAAGTCTGATAAACAACCATTAGCCTATTATAGATTCTTGGACGACATTTTTATCATTTGGAATCATAGTCTTGATGAGTTTAGTGTTTTCTTGGACATCTTGAAAAGTCATGACGAATCAATCAAACTTAAAGAATCAATATCGCAAACCAGCATTGATTTCCTTGATATAACAATATTTAAGGGCCCACAATTTACTTCACGCAACATTTTAGATACAAAACAGTTTGCGAAACCATCGGATTCTCACCAGCTTCTTCGTGGCAAATCTTTCCATCCGCCAAAACGTTTCAATGGATTGATTAATTTCCAAATCATTCGATACCACCGGAACTGTACGGACAGCTAGAAGCGACCTAAACCAAGCGTGTTCTATAAAATGGAACATGTACAGTATATGTTTCAAAAATAAACTACAGTAAATGATTTCCGCTATAACGTGGACAAGTAGATGTCAGCATTTTGCGGCGATTATCTGTAATTCACAGTGATTCACGGTGATTCCGTGACCCGAGCCACTTAAGTTCACGGATGATCACCGTGGAATAATCATCGCGAATGCCAGTGACACACGGTGGGGTTTGTGGGGTTCAACTATGCTTTACGTTTACGTACTGCATGTGTATTGTTTGTTGATTTTATGAAATGACACATAGTTATAACAGGTTACACACTAGAGCCATCTTCATTAATTAATGTGGCACATGATTATCAGTAAGTGATGCACCATCATTTTGTTTTAGCAAACCACGAAACTCCACACTGGTATCAGAGTAAATTGTTGATATCAACGCGTTGTCTGATAACATTAAAATTATGAACAATATGACACAGGGTCAGGAAATTTCAAAATCGCATATATTTATTAGATTAATTGGAACATTTAATAATTCACGTAATAACTAAACGCTCTTTAATTTCGAAAAACCCCTTAAAATATGGGTTAATGTGGAATTGTTTGATTTATTTCAGCGCGGCTCCACATCTCATATCAATAAGTATGTGAATATGTACATATGTGCACTCTCATAACTAATGTGTAGAAACGATTACACATCAAATTGTGAACACGGTTAATACACATAGCAATGTGTAGTTTTATACAAATACACTGACCAAGGGCCGTTCGACACTAAATGTGTATATTATGTTACACACAATAGTGTAAGAACGTAGAGCATGCGCATTGCGGTGCCTTCAGTTTCATAGTCTGCTACATGACGGCCATATTGTTTGAATATATTTTTTTGGAATACATATGTCATTTGGAATGATATATGAGGATTTATTTGTTAAAACTTTCATGGCGAATACTGCTCTTACACTTGTTTATATGATTGTTGTAATACGTAATACTAATAGTATGCAACAACGCATCGACACTGGTTTGTACGGAAGCGTATTCGGTACATGGTAGAAAACAATAAAGTCAAAATTTTGACTTTTAAACTCACAATTTTGACTTTTTATCTCGAAATTTCGACTTTTAAACTCATAATTTTGACTTTTTATCTCGAAATTTTAACTTTTAAACTCATAATTTTGACGAGTCAATATTTTGACTTTGAAAGTCGAAATTTCGAGATAAAAAGTCAAAATTTTGACTTTATTTTTTTCTACCATGTCCCGAATACGCTTCCGTAGGTTAGTTCATTTAAAACGAAAACTCACACAAAATATTACGTACCATTGTACGCCATGAAAGTTTTAACATATAAATCTCCATATGTCATCAATACTATATACACACAGTTCTGAATACTGAACTTACATTATTGTCTACGATCTATATGTGTAAGAATCTACAAAAAAATTGTAAGGGCTATGTGTTGATTATATGCACACCGGTGTGTATAAATGTGTAGAAATTGACCCATTTATTGTGTAAAAATTGTTACACAATTTGTGTACGTACATAAAACTACAATTATACTACACAAATATGTTTAAGATAAAAAATTAATAATGATTGTGTAGCAGGGCTACACATTATGTGTAGAAAACCTACGCATTAGTCATAAGAGTGTGCGAAGTTTCATACTTCACTACCAAAATTTTAGTGATTTAAGACCATCTAATGCAGCATTTCCAATACTCTCTAATGTCCGACCTACAGTCTCTACTGCCTCAACTACTTTTACAACGACTTCCTTGGCCAAACTGAATGATTCATCTTCAACGGCTTTCAAAACCGTACCCCGAACAGCCTCCTTCTTCGTAGCATAATATTCTTTTGTGGCCTCCATTTCCTTCTTCGTGTCATCCAATTATCGCTCCAATTCCCTCTCCCTGTCTTCCATCTCACGCTTGTGTTTCTCCTCCGCCTCTTTTTCCTTCTCCTTCTGCTTCCTCGCTCTGTCCTGATTTCCCTTCTCTTTGGCCTTGGCTTCCCTCTCCTTGTCTTCCATCTGACGCTTATGTTTCTCCACCATCTTTGCGCGCGCGACTTTTCTCTCCTCCTTCTGATCCCTCTCTCTGTTCCGATTTTCCTCCTCTTTGGCCTTGAATTCCCTCTCCTTGTCTTCCATCTGACGCTTATGTTTCTCCACCATCTTTGCGCGCGCGACTATTCCCGCCTCATTCTGCTCCATCTCTCTGTTCCGAGTTTCCTCCTCTTTGGCCTTGAATTCCCTCTCCTTGTCTTCCATCTGACGCTTGTGTTTCTCCACCATCTTTGCGCGCGCGACTTCTCCCTCCTCCTTCTGCTCCCTCTCTCTGTTCCGATTTTCCTCCGCTTTGTCCTTGGCTTCCCTCTCCTTGTCTTCCATCTGACACTTATGTTTCTCCACCATCTTTGCGCGCGCGACTTTTCCCTCCTCCTTCTGCTCCCTCTATCTGTTCCGATTTTCCTCCTCTTTGGCCTTGAATTCCCTCTCATTGTCTTCCATCTGACGCTTATGTTTCTCCACCATCTTTGCGCGCGCGACTATTCCCGCCTCATTCTGCTCCCTCTCTCTGTTCCGAGTTTCCTCCTCTTTGGCCTTGAATTCCCTCTCCTTGTCTTCCATCTGACGCTTGTGTTTCTCCGCCATCTTTGCGCGCGCGACTATTCCCGCCTCATTCTGCTCCCTCTCTCTGTTCCCAGTTTCCTCCTCTTTGGCCTTGAATTCCCTCTCCTTGTCTTCCATCTGACGCTTGTGTTTCTCCACCATCTTTGCGCGCGCGACTTCTCCCTCCTTCTTCTGCTCCCTCTCTCTCTGTTCCGAGTTTCCTCCGCTTTGTCCTTGGCTTCCCTCTCATTGTCTTCCATCTCACGCTTGTGTTTCGCCGCCGCCTCCGCGCGCGCGAATTGTTCCTTCTCCTTCTGCTTCCTCTCTTTGTCCTGATGCTCCTTCTCTAAGGACTGGCGAGTTTTACGAATACGCTCGTTGATGGCTTCGGTTTTCTTATTCTCCTCTTTTTTCAGCTCACGCGTGCGTTTATCCTCCTCTTCGCGCATGGTCTTTTCTGCAGCGACAAGTAAATCGCTGGAATAATATTTCCCGCCGTTACGTGCATTGATAGTATGGACACGGTCAATGAGGTCGTGTGATTGCCTCTTTTTCGCCGCAGCGTCTGCTTTGTTATTAAATGCAATGTACTCGTTGTTACAATCACTAAGCAGTTTGCGAAGATCGTCTGGAACATTCTCCTTATAATCATCTATGGATATATTCTCAGCATCAAGTTCATAAAGTCAAAATATTGAATTTTTATCTCCAAATTTTGACTTTATAAACTCAAAATTTTGACTTTTTATCTCGAAATTTTGACTTTATAAACTCAAAATTTTGACTTTTTATCTCGAAATTTCGACTTTCAAATTCAAAATTTTGACTTTTTATCTCGAAATTTTCACTTTTAAACGAGTCAAAATTTGGATTTTGAAATTCGAAATTTCGAGATAAAAAGTCAAAATTTTGACTTATAAAGTCGAAATGTCGAGATAAAAAGTCAAAATTTTGAGTTTATAAAGTCAAAATTTGGAGATAAAAATTCAATATTTTGACTTTATTGTTTTTCTACCATGTACCGAATACGCTTCGTACAAACCAGTGTCGATGCGTTGTTGCATACTATTAGTATTACGTATTACAACAATCATATAAACAAGTGTAAGAGCAGTATTCGCCATTAAAGTTTTAACAGATAAATCCTCACATATCATTCCAAATGACATATGTATTCCAAAAAAATATACTCAAACAATATGGCCGTCATGTAGCAGACTATGAAACTGAAGGCACCGCAATGCGCATGCTCTACGTTCTTACACAAAATTTTGACTTTATTTTTTTTCTACCATGTCCCGAATACGCTTCCGTAGGTTAGTTCATTTAAAACGAAAACTCACACAAAATATTACGTACCATTGTACGCCATGAAAGTTTTAACATATAAATCTCCATATGTCATCAATACTATATACACACAGTTCTGAATACTGAACTTACATTATTGTCTACGATCTATATGTGTAAGAATCTACAAAAAATTGTAAGGCATATGTGTTGATTGTATGCACACCGGTGTGTGTATAAATGTGTAGAAATTGACTCATTTATTGTGTAAAAATTTGTGTACGTACATAAAACTACAATTATACTACGCAAATATGTTTCAGATTAATAATGAATAATGATTGTGTAGCAGGGCTACACATTATGTATAGAAAACCTACGCATTAGTCATAAGAGTGTGCAAAGTTTCATACTTCACTACCAAAATTTTAGTGATTTAATACCCTCTAGTGTAGCTTTTCCAACACTCTCTATTGCCCGACCTACAGACTCTACTGCCTCAACTACTTTTACAACGACTTCCTTGGCCAAACTGAACGTTTCATCTTCAACGGATTTCAAAACCGTACCCTGAACAGCCTCCTTCTTCGTAGCATAATATTCTTTTGTGGCCTCCATTTCCTTCTTCGTTTTATCCAATTCTCGCTCCAATTCCCTCTCCCTGTCGTCCATCTCACGCTTGTGCTTCTCCTCCGCCTCTTTTTCCTTCTTCTTCTGCTTCCTCGCTCTGTCTTGATTTTCCTTCTCTTTGGCCTTGGCTTCCCTCTCCTTGTCTTCCATCTGACGCTTGTGTTTCTCCACCATCTTTGCGCGCGCGACTATTCCCGCCTCATCCTGCTCCCTCTCTCTGTTCCGAGTTTCCTCCGCTTTGTCCTTGGCTTCCCTCTCCTTGTCTTCCATCTGACGCTTGTGTTTCGCCGCCGCCTCCGCGCGCGCGACTTGTTCCTTCTCCTTCTGCTTCCTCGCTCTGTCCTGATGCTCCTTCTCTAAGGACTGGCGAGTTTTACGAATACGCTCGTTGATGGCTTCGGTTTTCTTATTCTCCTCTTTTTCGAGCTCACGCGTGCGTTTATCCTCCTCTTCGCGCATGGCCGTATCTGCAGCGACAAGTAACTCGTTGGAATAATATTTCCCGCCGTTACGTGCATTGATAGCATGGACACGGTCAATGAGGTCGTGTGATTGCTTCTTTTTCGCCGCAGCGTCTGCTTTGTTATTAAATGCAATGTACTCGTTGTTACAATCACTAAGCAGTTTGCGAAGAGCGTCTGGAACAGTCTCCGTATACTGACCTATTGACAATCCCGCATCTTCAAGTTCATCTTTTCTCACGAACAGGACTATCATGTATCTCATAACTTCTTGACCGAATGTTTCCTTTATCAACTGGACAGTGTTAATCTCTTCTTGTGTGAATCTGTCTGGTTTAACAACCATGATTACAGCATGAGGACCCGGATGTGACAATGCGATGCACTTGATAATCTCATCCCCGATGTCTTTGTTGGACATACCGGTGTCATAGAATCCTGGGGTGTCTATAACGCGGACCGCTTTATTGAATTCAACACTACATTTTGATGTCACCGATTTTGCGCATAATGTCGATTTGAATTTTTTTTCGCCCAAGATGGTATTTCCTGTGGCACTTTTCCCGACTCCGGTCTTGCCCAATAGTACAATCCTCACCGGCTCCTTTGGTGGGTTGGCTATCAATAGAAAAATAGTAAGCATTAGACATTATATTACTGCTGACTTTGCCGAGTTGGCAAGTTTCCAATTATTATAGATTACCAAGAATATCCAATACCATTACTACGTGTACCGTATCCAGGATATGCGGAATGTTGATTAGAGTACCACATATATTCGGGACTTTGGCCAAAATTTAACATTCTAATTATCATGCCTTACACAATATTAGTAGGAAATTTATCACCAACTTACGTGACATTTTGATCTGATGCACTGAGATCCAAAGTCGAATATTTTCCTACTTTTAGTCATGTTTTTGACTACTTTAAGTCATGTTTTCACTATTTTCAGTCATGTTTTGAATATGGTATACTTGGAATTGATTTGCAACCATGCATGTGGGTTTTAGGTTAGCTATTTACAACAGTTGATAATTTCCAGGTACACGTTGGAAAACTCCAATCAAATGATGGGGGGGGGGGGGGTAATGGCATTCTCGGACTTGGATACTTTGATCACTTTATATAGGTGCAGTCGGAAATTCCAAGGTCGGTACCCCTTACACAACAGAGACATTCTAAATTCAATTACGTTCCTGATCATTTGAAGCAGACATCTAAAGCCAAGGCGGGGCATCTCATCAAATCAGCACAATTAACGAAAGCAGGTTAACTTTTACCTAAATCGCTTAAGAACATGTTCACATTTGTCTTATAATTTGGCGGACGGAGCAGATTTAAGAAAGTTTAGTCCATCGGCACAACACAAGGCTTGTGATATGAACGAGCCATTCATAAGTCGCATTTATCACCGTACAAAGCGAGTAATTTATGATCCCTGACAAGTCACATATTTACCACTGAATAAACGCTAAATATACATGTAAGTCGAGCGAAAATAGCTTCTCCATGCATGCTTTACTCTATGGATTTAAACATGCCAATCGCCAGGTAAGTTTAATTTCAAATAACTTTTCGGCAGTTATCTTATCTTGTTCAACCTATGTTTTATGTATTTAAAACAAAATTAGTATATTTAAACTCAACATTGTATGTGTTTCCACTGGCTATCGGTGCAAAACAATGTGTTTATAGATGTATGGTTCTAAAGCATAGGAGCTGTTCACCTCAGTTGTCTTAAACTGGCACTAAGATTTATTTTATTTTTTGGATACAGTACACCATGTTTAAAAAAGTTGTCTTAAAATTGCACACAGATTTATTTTATTATTTGGATACAGTACATCATTTTTAACCCTGATTCGAACATCAGAGCTGAACATTTGTACGTATGGATAACTTTACCCCAGCATTCTTAATGAATAAGTCCGATTCACATCATATTTCTTCAAAAGTGTGCTAATAATGAACACATCTGTTTACATGCAATTCATTCACCCACTCGTGGCTGAAATTTTGTTATCAGTTAGGTACCGTTGTTATCAAATATCTTAAAGGGGCACTACTAATTAATTATATCCCTAAAATGGTTTGGTGATAATCATTATATCATCAATAAAGACCGTCTATTATCTGTTCAGACATAATTATGCAGGAACGTTGTTGCACAAAAAGCGCCGATGACCTCAAATGAAAGGTCCACTAATCTCATTTTTACCAATGTGTACCCTAATGAGATATACAAACACATATATCGATGTCATAATCAAATTGTGATAATGTCTTAATCACACAAAAAAGCTAAATAAATAATATTACACTTTTCCACACAAATGTATAGATAATACATTATAGGCTCCAAATTAACATTGTTTTAATGCAAGTGTACGAAGGTCACATGATGTTATCTGACATGCAATTAAAACAAATAATCATAGTTTTACATGTTTTTACTGTCAATTCTGGCCACATATTTTTCCACATGTTGTGGCTAAGCACATCGGGAGCTCATAAAAGCCGAACACAACCGAACACAACCGAACATAACCGAACACAAGTCCAAATAATGGGAAATTTCACGAATAAAGTTCATAGGCATATGTATTCATGATCACACTATTACTATACGAAGTTTGGGTCAATAATAAGTGTTTTATTCAATATTTTGTAAAACGCGTTTAGTGTTCGGCATAGAAAAGCCGAACACAAGCTTAGATGTGTAGATAATACATTATGTGCTTTTCTTCTTGGAACAGAGGTCGTTACCATTCCCGACGAAGTGTTGCATCAAATGGAGCTTATTATTCTGGACTCATCAACTTACTTGCTCACCATGTGTCGATTTATTCGCGGGAACTCAAATTGATATTAGATACTAATAATTAGACTACTAAATATACGACCACATTGTAAAGTTCATATGCATATGTATTCACGTTCAAACTATCACGATACGAAGTTTGGTGGAGTTTGGTTCAATAATGAGTGGTTTGTTAGATATTTTGTATAACGCGTTTGTGTTCGCTTCTGTCTCATGGATTAGTTTATCCGCTGATAGGTGATAATTAATATCTGCCAGATGGGATTCGGCAGGCTTTATTCGCGAGAAAAACGTGTTGTTCATTTTCGTCTGCATTTTCACTAAAATGGTACCCCCCGTTATTATTACAAGTCCATTCGTACAATATGGTAATTTTGATTGATCATAGTGGACAAATGGGAACATATCAGCACGCTACCTCTAAGAAGTAGTAAATTGGTTGTTGAGTTAAGATACTCATGCAGAGAGTATAATACTAACCACAAAACAAATAATTTTCAAATAGTTTATTGCAATCATAAGTAAACATTGTAAAATTATATTTATGCAAAACATAGATCTGTGTTACTGTACTCTTCTCTATTCATGACCACCGACTAGCTCTTTTGTTTTCACCGATTTTTTTTTGGATCACCATGCCTGTTATTTTGATTTACAGTGGTTATTCGTGACATCGTGTCGTCATCGGTGCGAAAAACAATTTTAGAAGAAGGAACATCTGCCAGTTTACTGTTGAGGTAACATAAGAAGCGATGGTATGTGTGAAATGTACCATCCCAGTGTAGAAAAACCGGACCAAGCAATATAGGAACATATTCTGACGACTTTCTGATGATATTTGGATTTTTGAAACAAATTGTGGTTACATAGCAAGAACTTAGATTGAACGTACGATCGATACCAATAACTGAACTACTCTTTATGACATATTTCAAGAGTGATATTTGCTCATTGGTATGGCAAATAATTGAAAGAGGTTTATCTGCGTCTGTTGAAATCACCCATCTGATATAGCTGCTTCCAATCGATTTATTTAGCATGGTGATGAGATCATCAGCAGTACGTTCGAACGTAAGGGCTCGCACCATGTTCTAAACCAGCCACTGTAGCTAAGGGTACGTTCATACAACGACAAGTTTACACGTCATTTGTAGCATATATTTCCAGATAATGAGCGGGAACATGCATATAATCTTGAGGTTCGAACGCGTAAGGGCTCGAACGTGCGAGCTTTTTGTACCATATCCTTAACTAGCCACCGTACTTAGCCCAGTGAAAACAATGTAACTATATAAAATCGGCACGAGAATTGTTCTGTTCGAACGCAAGGGCTCACACGTTCGAACGTCAGAGCTAGAACGTTCGAACGCAAGAGCTCACACGTTCGAACGTAAGGGCTCGCACGTTCGAACGCAAGAGCTTGCATGTTCGAACGAAAGGGCTCGCACGTTCGAACGTAAGGGCTCGCACGTTCAATCTCAAGGGCTCGCGCGTTCGAACGTAAGAACTAGCACGTTCGAACGCAAAAACTCGCAGGTTTGAACGCAAGGGCTCGCACGTTCGAATGCAAGAGCTCGCACATTCGAACGCGTATGGGCTCGCACGTTCGAACGAAAGAGCTCGCACGTTCGAACGTAAGGGCTCGAACGTTCGAACGTGCGAGCTTTTTTGCCATGCCCTAAACCAGCCACCGTAACTATATTAAAGCGGCACGGGAATATTTCTATCTAAACAAAGCGAACACACAGTGTAATTTTGAGAGATTTTCAGAAGTTCATCATACATCTTATCACCAGGGAAAGATAAATATATGCTCTCAATATTTAATGTTTGTAATAATGTAAAATATATGCCAAAGTATCAAACAATATGTCATAAAAAAAAAATGTTTTTAACATGGCGTCCAATATGGCTATTGAGAACTGTGAGCTTCAAAAATATACCTGATAAATGTCAACATGTAAATTTATATCCTGTAGCTTGTGTTGAATATAGGAGAATCACATGTGCTTGAAAATAGTACTTTGTTGCACAGGGCATCAACAACATGTCAATGAATGAGGTATATTTGCATTTCCCAAGTTACACACCAGTAAATTGGCTATAAAATAACTATTTATTATATTTAGTATCGTTGTGGTAAGCTAAAAAGGGGGTTGACCACAAGGGGGGTCATTCACTTTGTCCATATAGTAGGCCGGAGTGGGTGGGAGGTTCAGCCAATGTCACTTTTCTCCACATGGTCACAATTTTTTCCTCTTACTGCATGTATGCATTATAATTACGTCAAAGTGTTCAGCATCATTGTTAATTTATGTGTGACACGTATGGCAGTGCGTTGGGGGTAGTTAGTGTGGATATAGGCATGATGCTTATCAGAAATCCGGTTTATGAACCAACACTCATGAATTCATCTTTTACATCCGATCACATTGCCATGTACCAAAGCTGATGGTTCCAGATGAAAATGGACAGTCATGTAGCACATGAATAAACTTTAATGTAAATAAAATGAAAAAAGCTATTCATTTATATTAATAATAATAATGTATATAATTTATATAGCGCTTAATCCCTGGTGTAGCTCTAAGCGCTCACATTATTACCACAGCTGTTTTTTATGAGTAATGCCAGAACCCCAAAGCACATTTTGGTTAAATATCATACCGCATACGTTAGAACTATTGAGTGAAGGACTGGGGTAAACTATGACTTAAACGACACATGTCATTTCTGGAATGATCAGTTAACACGACCATTGGAAGAGTATACCCACTGTACCCAGGTTCAGAGAACAATAAGTGATATAAAGAAGTGATAGAAAATTGTATTTTTTACATCGGGTGGCCATTTTGGATACGGTTTTTTAAGATTGTCCATAGAGCTAGCATAATGGCACCACGAAGAGGTATACATTCGTATTTATTTAGTCAATTGTTTTCATCAACCACTACTTATACTCGATGGAATGACACTGTGGGTAATATCCGCCATTTTCCATATTTTGACAGCCATTTTGAGACAAACTGCCAATTTGAGTTTCATTGAATTGGAGTATTCATAGCTAATGGTATGCCCAACTTACATTGTACAGTTATGTCCATTTATTGTTGATATATTAGACCGGCCCCCAGATGAGGGTAGTGTCACACAAAAGGGTAGAAATTTTGACGCTATCTCCATGGGGGTTCCAAAACACTGAGGTATCCAGGCCGGAGCAGGTGGAAAATAATTGTTTTTTACCTTTTTGGAGTTTTTGACCTGCAAATTTTAGTATAATCAGGAAAACCAATAAAATAAGACAAATGTTAAATAAAATATATTTGAATATTATATATTTATTCTATCTGTGTTGCTTAACATTTATGATGTGCAAAAGGTTACATTATCCAACATTTTTTGTGAAAAAAAATGCATAAATTGCAGTGCTTTTTCAAAAAAGTTTTCCAGAAGATTTCCAATAACATTTTAATATTTTGGTATAAAGCTCTCTTTGGTGCATCAATATTTTCAGCAGTATATACCTGATTTATTATATCAACATCACAAGCAATGATAACCAGCAAACCGAGATATTTCAAAAACTTAACCCACCCCCCTTAAAACTGATTTTCTATCAGAAAATACGGTCACGTCAAAATAGCCCATTTTCATTCAGTTTTGTTAACCAATTCAGAGTCTTATCATATATCATGGAATTACAATGTATCTGAGGAGGTTTATGTTATGGTAGAGTCTATTTTGTTAAATATTGGATTTTTTGGGGGTTAAATTGGCTAAAATTTTGATTATTTTCAAGTGAATTTAAAAAAAAAATTCCCATGACTTCGTCAGTTTTATGGTTACAGCTGAACAACATGCACCACAATAAGCATAACTGCTTCCCCAATATCAGACATGAAATGCTATAATCATGTACCAGACCACAATTAACAAATAAAGTAAAACTTAACCCTACCCCAATATAGTGTTCTCAATGCTTTCAGTTTTATGCTATACTAAACCCGAAAGGTCGTTCATACTAGTTGATAGAATTCATATAATAAATTCATTTATCACATGATTAGCACTATTTTCCTATGTACTATTCTAGCGTAATAGACACGTGTAATATCGTCGCGTGCAATGACGTCACGCTGCTCTTTGGAACAAAGTCTCTGTCTGTAAATTATTGTTGTTTTCGATAAAATTTAAGCGATTATATGACCATGTGATAAAAGGTATCTCAAACTCGTTCTATTTTATACGTAATTTACCAACCTCGTCCACTAAATTCTATTTGAGCCTCGGTAAACCTCGGCTCAAATCGAATTTAGTGAACTCGGTTGATAAATTCCGTATAAAATAGAAACTCAGGTGAGATCCTGTATATATAAATAGTTCTGCCCACGGATTATGTAAATCTCATCTTCACTGTCACTGTCAATTTCATAAAATGTGATGGTATCAGTCAATAGAATTTCTGTGCAGCATCTTACAGGAAGAATGGTTGAAAACAACCCAGGCTGCCTATCGGCCGTCCATCCATGAAGTGCTACACCGGGAGTGGTTGATTTGGCAACGGTTGCAAGTCTTCACTGTTTTTCTATCATATTGGCTCGTTTTGAGTGTAGAATTAAAGATTCCTCACATTGTGGAAGTGCAGAAAGATCAACTACCTTTTGCTGATTCTCAAACTTCTGCTGGAACTTTAACCACCAAGCTTTATTCACTTTTCTCGAATGTGGACCATACTTGTATAATGCACATGTTAACTTGATTGTATTAAGCGTGTCACTGTCCAAAACCCAATTCGTTCCTAAATAAGCCATGACTTCCATATTATCTTGATGGACTTTCCAGCAACTTCCAGAAGTGTTTTTTTCTTTTCGGAACAACGATGAAAGGTAATTATTACATGTGAAGGAATGGAACACAACAACTGCATTCTTCTGTATATTTGGCTGGCAAAATGTGGAAACGGCAGATATTGACCCAGCGTGTCCCGCAATCGCTTAGTAGTTGTAGTTGATCTATAACATTGGCTATTCTGCCTTATATACAGTGAACACTAACATGTATGATGCACCTTAGTTAAGTTTTACTATTGTCACCACTTAGAGCCCGATGCCGCCATCGCACGCCGCTGCCACCGCAAGCCATATTGGCCACAAGCCGTCGCCAGTCATATTATCTCTAACGCCTGTCGCATGAAAAATTCTCCGCCGCCGGAATTGTAAAACGGCTGAGCCGTGTGCATGTACTTGTATGTTAAGGACAACTGTACTGCGAATCGCAAATAACTAAACCACACAAATACTGGCATACTCGTATGGACACGGCATTGTGGTTACACTATCAGAACACCCGGGGCCTCGCATTGTGGAATAGACTATTCCAATACAGTCTTTCATATAACGGAGTGGGAGCATCCATTCAGTATTGAAAGGGTTTAAAGTATAAATTGTTTATTTCGACACGACTCAGTCTCAGACATAGCAGACATTTGTCAATATATGCACATAATATGTAGAAGAGAATAGAAAATAGTTTGAAATATTATATATTATATATCAATACTATCGGATTCAGCATTCAATCATGCATGCATATATCGCAAGATGCCAGAAACTACATAGTAAATAAAACGTGTTCACAACAAAGGCTAAAACAAGCGGGTGTCTATAACCGGGTGTCAGGAAAATTTCGGAAACGAAATACGCTGAATGATAACGTCTCAGCAGGCTGAACCGCCATATTTCGTCAGCCACGAACGTCGTGACTGATCCAGCTTAGCTAGATAACCAGCCACGAAAATTGGTTTAGCAAGCCGCGAAAACTAGTTGTGGCTTCGGGGTCTATCTTTTGACACAAAGATTTTCAAGTAAAATGTAACTATGTTGGGTATAAAAGGCGTTTATTGTTTTTATCTACCTTAAATGTGTCACACTAATATGTTTATAATCCAAGTTACTCAAAATGGCTTCCAAAATGGCAACCATTTTTACATATATCCCGAACATTATTCTCTGCGTTTGCGAAAATGAAGCAAATTGTGACTCACTTGGTTATTTTACATGTTAGCTAATCAACTGACAACTACATGTTCTATTCTGATTGTCCCATTTCCTTATGGGGCATAACAAATTAATTTTAAAGTTAATCTGGATTTTTTCCGAGAACCTCGTTTTGGATACTGTCTATATTTTTTTTAATAAATGGGCAGAACTTTGAAATCGAACTGAAATTAATCATAATCTGTGGCTATTCTGGCCTATTAGGGTAAAAATTGATCAACACGATGCAGGGTGGTGGTCAAGATGGCAACCAGTGAGTTACTGTGTGGTCATAGGTGAGGTGAATATGTATAAAGGGAGTTATTTTATTGTCATGAATTATGTAAATATGTGTACATTATTAGCTATATGGTAATGAAAGGGGTGGGCATGGTGAGATGTATATGTATGCAACGAGTGTATGGTCATGTGTGATGTGAATAGATATACAGGGAGTGACTGCATGGTTGTATGGTTATGACTACCCAGTACAGGTGTACACAATGTGGCTCAATAGGCATTGCTGTGGTTGTTTATGTAAATAACGAGAGTACCTACATGGTCATATGTCTGTTTATGTATATATGGAGTGACTGTATGGCCATGGGGGATGCACAGGTGTACATTGTGTGGCTGTATTGTCACAGGTAGATGTATATGTATAAATACATGTGTTGTCTGTATGATCATGGGTGGGATGAATGGATAAATCGATGTGCAGTTATGTGTAATGCGTACAGTTGTACATGGAATGGCAGTAGTCATAATGTGTATGTGTACCTGATGTATGCTGAACTGTCATTGACAAGCGTGAGGATGGTCATTTGTGGATGTATATGTATATATCGAGTGACAATATGACTATTGACGTGGCAAATATGTACACAGTGAGTGACTCTATGGAAGGCCGATCTTTTCACGAACAACTTTGTTCACTGCATTATTGACAGGTTATGGTTAATAGAGTGAGTACATGGTGCTATAGACGCAGTCTCGATCCATTGCAGGGAGAGAGAGATAATGTTCTAATTAACACCCCTTGAACCATATCAAATGCACAAGTTTGCGCATAATTCCATTTGCATCCCCTCTTGGTTGGCATCAAGCTTTCCAATTATTGGAAATTTGAGACCTGACAACCCCCCAAAGGTTGGAAAACAGTTTCTGACAGTCATTTCAGTCAAATTGTGTGAAAAAAAATAGGAAAATATGCTAATGTTGGTCTAAATACTACAAATTGTCCACTAAGTAATTGTTGAAAAATCAAACTACGAAAACAATTTCAACATATTGTTGGTGTGAAATTTCCAACAAATGTTGTGTCAGGTATATCAAATGTCCAACTGTTAAATATCTTACCACAAATTTTGGTCCCAACGAAACAGGCTAAAATCAAGAAATTTGTCAATTTTACTTTGCGTGTGAAGAAAATATTCATTTAAACTTCCAAAATTGGTTGAAATATGCTCAACAACATTCAGATGAATGGTGACATTATTTATAGTCACCGACTAACTTCCACGATGAATCAAATTTGTTTTTATTGGTGACAATTATGTCGCGAGAGATGAAATGTTAATTTTCTGAAGAAAATGTCAAATTTTAGCTGATTTTAATTAATTTACTGATTAATATTTGTTCTGAAGGGTATCGGTAAGGGGCAAGATTCTGGCCTGCGAAATTGTCGCGAATAATTTGTCGATCGAACAACATTTTTTAACATTTGCTTATTATCAATTCAGAAAGGGTATCTGGTGGGGAAAAATTCTGGCCTGTGCCTTGAGGGTGGGGGGTTGTGGAGTGCTACCCAATTCAATTATTGACATAATATTTATAATCACAGACTAACTTCCACGATGAAATAGATATGTTTTTATTGGTGACAATTATATCGCAAAAGATTACTATATACGGGTAGTCCCATCAATTACTATAGAATTCGGGCACCATGTCTAGAGATAATTCAGATCGTGACCCCCCCCCCATGTTATAGCTTTGTTGCAACAGTACAGTACTACAGTTGTGATGCATTGTGGTCAACATTGGTCGTTATCGCTCTGCTAATTAATAACATTCCATCAGTATGAACTCCTAATTCCCCATATGGCCCACCCTACCCCCCCCCAATTTATCGGTACTTAGGCTTGAACATACCAAGTTATGCTGCATACGGTACACACCAGACATCGCGATATGTAAACGCGCTTCAAGTTTGCATTTTTTTTAGAAAAACACAGGTGAAAACAGTTCAAAACACGGCTACATAGGAAATGTTTGCACAGGAATATATGTGAACTCGTATCTGTGAGGTGAATTTGTTAAGAAAGAAAGAAAGGTCCCAAATCAAGGTCCCTGTCCAAATCCCCAAATACACTGAGATTCCCTTGTAAATGTTTTCAACCGAAAAAAATTCATTTTTTTGTCAATTTCAAGCTAGTTTATAGCATGGTCAGGGGATAATTTGGCCTATCGAGTGGTGGTAGACGTTCCTTGAGTGTGCACAACAAATTTAGGTCTCAACGATGCAGGCTAAAATCAAGAAATTTGTCAATTTTACTTTGCGTGTGAAGAAAATATTTATTTAAACTTCCAAAATTGGTTGAAATATCCTCAACAACATTCAGTTGAATGGTTACATTATTTATAGTCACCGACTAACTTCCATGATGAATCAAATTTGTTTTTATTGGTGACAATTATGTCGCGAGAGATAAAAATGTAAAATTTCTGAAGAAAATGTTTAATTTTAGCTGATTTTAATTAATTTACTGATTAATATTTGTTCTGAAGGGTACAATGTGGGGCAAGAATCTGGCCTGCGCCTTAGGGGGCGGAGTGCTGCTCAAATTTCAATTTATATTGACAAAATTGTCGCGAATAATTTGTCGATCGTTAACATTTTTTCATATTTGCTTATCAATTCAGAAGGGTATCGGGTGGGGGCAAAATTATGGCCTGTGCATTGAGCGGGGGGGGGGGGTGGAGTGCTACCCAAATTTCAATTATTGACAAAATATTTATAATCACTGACTAGCTTACACGATGAAATAGATATGTTTTTATTGGTGACAATTATGTCGCAAAAGATTACTATATACCGGTAGTCCCATCAATTACTATAGAATTTGGGCACCATCTCTAGAGATAATTCAGATTGTGACCCCCCCCCATTTTATAGCTTTGGTGCAACAGTACAGTACTACAGTTGTGATGCATTGTGGTCAACATTGGTCGTTATCGCTCTGCTAATTAATATCATTCCATCAGTATGAACTCCTAATTCCCCATATAGCCCACCCTACCCCCCCCCCAATTTATCGGTACTTAGGCTTGAACATACCAAGTTATGCTGCATACGGTACACACCAGACATCGCGATATGTAAACGCGCTTCAAGTTTGCATTTTTTTTAGACAAACACAGGTGAAAACAGTTCAAAACACGGCTACATAGGAAATGTTTGCACAGGAATATATGTGAACTCGTATCTGTGAGGTGAATTTGTTAAGAAAGAAAGAAAGGTCCCAAATCAAGGTCCCTGTCCAAATCCCCAAATACACTGAGATTCCCTTGTAAATGTTTTCAACCGAAAAAAATTCAATTTTGTCAATTTCAAGCTAGTTTATAGCATGGTCAGGGGATAATTTGGCATATCGAGTGATTGTAGACGTTCCTTGAGTGTGCACAACAAATTTAGGTCTCAACGATGCAGGCTAAAATCAAGAAATTTGTCAATTTTACTTTGCGTGTGAAGAAAATATTCATTTAAACTTCCAAAATTGGTTGAAATATCCTCAACAACATTCAGTTGAATGGTGACATTATCTATAGTCACCGACTAACTTCCATGATGAATCAAATTTGTTTTTATTGGTGACAATTATGTCGCGAGAGATAAAAATGTAAATTTTCTGAAGAAAATGTTTAATTTTAGCTGATTTTAATTAATATACTGATTAATATTTGTTCTGAAGGGTATAGTGTGGGGCAAGAATCTGGCCTGTGCCTTAGGGGGGAGTGCTGCTCAAATTTCAATTTATATTGACAAAATTGTCGCGAATAATTTGTCGATCGTTAACATTTTTTCATATTTGCTTATCAATTCAGAAGGGTATCGGGTGGGGGCAAAATTATGGCCTGTGCATTGAGCGGGGTGGGGGGGGGGGGGTGTGGAGTGCCACCCAAATTTCAATTATTGACAAAATATTTATAATCACCGACTAACTTACACGATGAAATAGATATGTTTTTATTGGTGACAATTATGTCGCAAAAGATTACTATATACCGGTAGTCCCATCAATTACTATAGAATTCGGGCACCATCTCTAGAGATAATTCAGATTGTGACCCCCCCATTTTATAGCTTTGGTGCAACAGTACAGTACTACAGTTGTGATGCATTGTGGTCAACATTGGTCGTTATCGCTCTGCTAATTAATATCATTCCATCAGTATGAACTCCTAATTCCCCATATAGCCCACCCTACCCCCCCCCAATTTATCGGTACTTAGGTTTGAACATACCAAGTTACGCTGCATACAGTACACACCAGACATCGCGAAATGTAAACTTGCTTCAAGTTTGCATTTATTTTTAGAAAAACACAGGTGAAAACAGTTCAAAACACGGCTACATAGGAAATGTTTGCACAGGAATATATGTGAACGTGTATCTGTGAGGCGAAATTGTTCAAAAAGAAAGAAAGGTCCCAAATCAAGGACCCTGTCCAAATCCTCAAATACACTGAGATTCCCATGTTAAATTTTTCAACCAAAAACAATTCATTTTTTTGTCAATTTCAAGCTAGTTTATAGCATGACCAGGGCATAATTTGGCCTATCGAGTGATGGTAGACGTTCCTTGAGTGTGCACAACAAATTTTGGTCTCAACGAAGCAGGCTAAAATCAAGAAATTTGTCAATTTTACTTTGCGTGTGAAGAAAATATTCATTTAAACTTCCAAAATTGGTTGAAATATCCTCAACAACATTCAGTTGAATGGTGACATTATTTATAGTCACCGACTAACTTCCATGATGAATCAAATTTGTTTTTATTGGTGACAATTATGTCGCGAGAGATAAAAATGTAAATTTTCTGAAGAAAATGTTTAATTTTAGCTGATTTTAATTAATTTACTGATTAATATTTGTTGTGAAGGGTATCGTGTGGGCCAAGATTCTGGTCTGCGCCTTAGGGGGCGGAGTGCTGCTCAAATTTCAATTTATATTGACAAAATTGTCGCGAATAAATTGTCGATCGTTAACATATTTCATATTTGCTTATCAATTCAGAAGGGTATCGGGTGGGGCAAAATTATGGCCTGTGCCTTGAGCGGGGGGGGGGGGGTGTGGAGTGCTACCCAAATTTCAATTATTGACAAAATATTTATAATCACCGACTAACTTACACGATGAAATAGATATGTTTTTATTGGTGACAATTATGTCGCAAAAGATTACTATATACCGGTAGTCCCATCAATTACTATAGAATTCGGGCACCATCTCTAGAGATAATTCAGATTGTGACCCCCCCATTTTATAGCTTTGGTGCAACAGTATAGTACTACAGTTGTGATGCATTGTGGTCAACATTGGTCGTTATCGCTCTGCTAATTAATAACATTCCATCAGTATGAACTCCTAATTCCCCATATGGCCCACCCTACCCCCCCCAATTTATCGGTACTTAGGCTTGAACATACCAAGTTATGCTGCATACGGTACACACCAGACATCGCGATATGTAAACGCGCTTCAAGTTTGCATTTTTTTTAGAAAAACACAGGTGAAAACAGTTCAAAACACGGCTACATAGGAAATGTTTGCACAGGAATATATGTGAACTCGTATCTGTGAGGTGAATTTGTTAAGAAAGAAAGAAAGGTCCCAAATCAAGGTCCCTGTCCAAATCCCCAAATACACTGAGATTCCCTTGTAAATGTTTTCAACCGAAAAAAATTCATTTTTTTGTCAATTTCAAGCTAGTTTATAGCATGGTCAGGGGATAATTTGGCCTATCGAGTGGTGGTAGACGTTCCTTGAGTGTGCACAACAAATTTAGGTCTCAACGATGCAGGCTAAAATCAAGAAATTTGTCAATTTTACTTTGCGTGTGAAGAAAATATTTATTTAAACTTCCAAAATTGGTTGAAATATCCTCAACAACATTCAGTTGAATGGTTACATTATTTATAGTCACCGACTAACTTCCATGATGAATCAAATTTGTTTTTATTGGTGACAATTATGTCGCGAGAGATAAAAATGTAAAATTTCTGAAGAAAATGTTTAATTTTAGCTGATTTTAATTAATTTACTGATTAATATTTGTTCTGAAGGGTACAATGTGGGGCAAGAATCTGGCCTGCGCCTTAGGGGGCGGAGTGCTGCTCAAATTTCAATTTATATTGACAAAATTGTCGCGAATAATTTGTCGATCGTTAACATTTTTTCATATTTGCTTATCAATTCAGAAGGGTATCGGGTGGGGGCAAAATTATGGCCTGTGCCTTGAGCGGGGGGGGGGGGGGGGTGGAGTGCTACCCAAATTTCAATTATTGACAAAATATTTATAATCACTGACTAGCTTACACGATGAAATAGATATGTTTTTATTGGTGACAATTATGTCGCAAAAGATTACTATATACCGGTAGTCCCATCAATTACTATAGAATTTGGGCACCATCTCTAGAGATAATTCAGATTGTGACCCCCCCCCCATTTTATAGCTTTGGTGCAACAGTACAGTACTACAGTTGTGATGCATTGTGGTCAACATTGGTCGTTATCGCTCTGCTAATTAATATCATTCCATCAGTATGAACTCCTAATTCCCCATATAGCCCACCCTACCCCCCCCAATTTATCGGTACTTAGGCTTGAACATACCAAGTTATGCTGCATACGGTACACACCAGACATCGCGATATGTAAACGCGCTTCAAGTTTGCATTTTTTTTAGACAAACACAGGTGAAAACAGTTCAAAACACGGCTACATAGGAAATGTTTGCACAGGAATATATGTGAACTCGTATCTGTGAGGTGAATTTGTTAAGAAAGAAAGAAAGGTCCCAAATCAAGGTCCCTGTCCAAATCCCCAAATACACTGAGATTCCCTTGTAAATGTTTTCAACCGAAAAAAATTCAATTTTGTCAATTTCAAGCTAGTTTATAGCATGGTCAGGGGATAATTTGGCATATCGAGTGATGGTAGACGTTCCTTGAGTGTGCACAACAAATTTTGGTCTCAACGAAGCAGGCTAAAATCAAGAAATTTGTCAATTTTACTTTGCGTGTGAAGAAAATATTCATTTAAACTTCCAAAATTGGTTGAAATATCCTCAACAACATTCAGTTGAATGGTGACATTATTTATAGTCACCGACTAACTTCCATGATGAATCAAATTTGTTTTTATTGGTGACAATTATGTCGCGAGAGATAAAAATGTAAATTTTCTGAAGAAAATGTTTAATTTTAGCTGATTTTAATTAATTTACTGATTAATATTTGTTGTGAAGGGTATCGTGTGGGCCAAGATTCTGGCCTGCGCCTTAGGGGGCGGAGTGCTGCTCAAATTTCAATTTATATTGACAAAATTGTCGCGAATAAATTGTCGATCGTTAACATATTTCATATTTGCTTATCAATTCAGAAGGGTATCGGGTGGGGCAAAATTATGGCCTGTGCCTTGAGCGGGGGGGGGGGGGGGTGTTGAGTGCTACCCAAATTTCAATTATTGACAAAATATTTATAATCACCGACTAACTTACACGATGAAATAGATATGTTTTTATTGGTGACAATTATGTCGCAAAAGATTACTATATACCGGTAGTCCCATCAATTACTATAGAATTCGGGCACCATCTCTAGAGATAATTCAGATTGTGACCCCCCCATTTTATAGCTTTGGTGCAACAGTATAGAACTACAGTTGTGATGCATTGTGGTCAACATTGGTCGTTATCGCTCTGCTAATTAATATCATTCCATCAGTATGAACTCCTAATTCCCCATATAGCCCACCCTACCCCCCCCCAATTTATCGGTACTTAGGCTTGAACATACAAAGTTACGCTGCATACAGTACACACCAGACATCGCGAAATGTAAACTTGCTTCAAGTTTGCATTTATTTTTTAGAAAAACACAGGTGAAAACAGTTCAAAACACGGCTACATAAGAAATGTTTGCACAGGAATATATGTGAACGCGTATCTGTGAGGCGAAATTGTTCAAAAAGAAAGAAAGGTCCCAAATCAAGGTCCCTGTACAAATCCTCAAATACACTGAGATTCCATGTTAAATTTTTCAACCAAAAACAATTCATTTTTTTGTCAATTTCAAGCTAGTTTATAGCATGACCAGGGCATAATTTGGCCTATCGAGTGATGGTAGACGTTCCTTGAGTGTGCACAACAAATTTAGGTCACAACGAAGCAGGCTAAAATCAAGAAATTTGTCAATTTTACTTTGCGTGTGAAGAAAATATTCATTTAAACTTCCAAAATTGGTTTGAAATATGCTCAACACCATTCAGTTGAATGGTGACATCATTTATAGTCACCGACTAACTTCCATGATGAATCAAATTTGTTTTTATTGGTGACAATTATGTCGCGAGAGATAAAAATGTTAATTTTCTGAAGAAAATGTTAAATTTTAGCTGATTTTAATTAATTTACTGATTAATATTTGTTGTGAAGGGTATCGTGTGGGCCTAGATTCTGGCCTGCGCCTTAGGGGGGAGTGCTGCTCAAATTTCAATTTATATTGACAAAATTGTCGCGAATAATTTGTCGATCGATTAACATTTTTTCACATTTGATTATTATCAATTCAGAAGGGTATCGGGTGGGGGCAAAATTCTGGCCTGTGCCTTGAGGTGGGGGGGGTGGAGTGCTACCCAAATTTCAATTATTGACAAAATATATATAATCACCGACTAACTTCCACAATGAAATAGATATGTTTTTATTGGTGACAATTATGTCGTGAAAGATTACTATATAGTCCCATCAATTACTATATAATTCGGGCACCATCTCTAGAGATAATTCAGATCGTGACCCCCCCCCCATTTTATAGCTTTGGTGCAACAGTACAGTACTACAGTTGTGATGCATTAATGGTCAACATTGGTCGTTATCGCTCTGCTAATTAATATCATTCCATCAGTATGAACTCCTAATTCCCCATATAGCTAACCCTACCCCCACCAAATTAACGGTACTTAGGCTTGAACATACCTAGTTACGCTGCATTCGGTACACACCAGACATCGTGAAATGTAAACGCGCTTCAAGTTTGTATTTTCTGAGAAAAACACAGGTGAAAACACGGCTACATAGGAAATGTTTGCACAGGAATATATGTGAACTCGTATCTGTGAGATGAACATGTTCAAAAACAAAGAAAGAAAGATCCCAAATCAAGTCCCTGTCCAAATCCCCAAATACACTGATGTGAGGTTTAATGATAACTCCATATATCTACATAACCAATACAAGGGTGTGAGGTTTAATGATAACTCCATCAGCATAACCAATATAAGGATGTGAGGTTTAAAGATAACTCCATATACATACATGTATCCAATATAAGGATGTGAGGTTTAATGATAACTCCATCTACATAACCGATATAAGTATGTGAGGTTTAATGATAACCCCATCCAAATAACTAATAAATATGAGTGAACATAAAACAAGTCAACTGGCTAACATTGAAATTCCCTGCAATTTGAATATATACACGATTTTTTTGTGCCCCCCCCCCCCAAATGTTCTGTCTCCTTGTATGTATGGCTATCAGTCTAAATTGCTAGAAATGAAATTCCCTGCAATTGGTATATATAGACGATTTTTGTGTGACCCCCCCCAACTGTCCTGTGTGTATGTCTGACACACTTTATGCAACTTTAGGCATATTTTGGGAAAATCCATGATGGTATCCAATATGGTCGTGTGTGCGAAAGAACGGGAGCGAAGATTATTTTAGGCCACAGATGTCATGTCTGTCTGGTATTTATGTATGTCTATTTCTGACATACTTCATGCTATTTTTGCACATTTTGGGCACAGTTTTGCCAATTTGGTTGGAGGGACGGAACAGGGGCGACACATTCGACGCCGACTGTATATTACCCATGACTGTCTCAGGGTGTCGCTGGTCTTTGGAACTTTCAAGCTCAAAGATTGTGTGTGGGCCTTTGAACGATGCATACATGTAATACATACATGTACGATGCCACACAGGCACAGAAATGTTATTGCTGCAACACGGATGCGACAAGGTTAAAGGTGCTCAATCTGATTCGATAGTGGCCCCCATATAATCGGATGCAAAACAGATTTTTACAAATGCCACTTCAGTTATCAATTGATTAATTGCTAAAAAATATTCATAAGGACTGTCGACTATAGTACAAAATTGCCTTATTATCCACATAAAGCCTCTTCATTTTATTTATCCATTTTTATTCGCAATTTGGTCCGATATCAGCAACTTGTCAACTAGGGGAGGCCAAATTCATGTTTGATAACTAATTACTCTTAAAAGCTTCAGCGTAAATCAGATTTCCATTACACTTAAGTTTAATAGCATTGCACTTTAGCATAATTCAAATTCCATATTTCAAAACTCCCCTGGAGCTGAAATAGAACAGCCAATTACTGATCCTAGTAACTTTTAATATATATCTACATTAGATGATACAATTGTATGTAAGGTTGTAAGTCTATGAAAACCTATTACGTTTAAGCATAATGGCACTACAAATAAGCGTAATAGAGTTGTGAATGAGTTATTATGCTTACGTGTAAGTGTATTACGCTTAAGCGTAATTAACTATTAAAATTTAATTTGTCCTCCCATAGTCGACTGCTTATTCGGACACTAATAATTCTCAATTGTGACAAACAACAGATTATTAAATTCAATCTGATACTTAAGGTCGGTTATTTGGCTCGAATCAAATAGTGTTGCCCACCAAATAAATATAAATAGAGGGCCGTTTAATCCGATTATTTTAAAGCACTATCGAATATAAAATCTTAAATTTTTCACAAAAAAAATATATACATGTATATATATAAATGATAAACAACTTTTAAGTTACAATGTGCATACTGTATTTTCTAAACAAGCTAGATAAAACATGATAATTTGTACTTTTCACACCCAAAACTTCCAACCTATCCCAATTTTTATACTTTAACTCAATCTGTCTTTAGATTCAATATAAATATTTGACATTTCCACAATGACATATTTCATCGATATATAACAACCAGACCAGATGACAGGCAGATAAAACACAGATTATCTCGGTTACACCAATCTGTCAACTCAGCCAAGCGACCACCCCTCTGATTTGATTAGTAACTGAGAAAGCATACATGTAGATATCCACTACAAGTTATCTCGTTACAACAATATCATTTACAAATAGTGTCCATGGCCCTCTGACTGGGCAAACCTTTTTAATTCATTGTCGACACATTTGAAAATCAACATTCCACTTTGCTCCGATATTCGAACGATCCACGAAATACAACTCGGCCCAAATTCCACTTCGTATCTATTCATATAGGTCCTGAATTCCATTCAATTTTCATTTAAAGATACCAACAACATTTATAGAATCCCCTTCAGTTATCAGAATCGATTAATTGTCGAAAAATAATACTAACCGCTATCAAATATAGTATCAAATTGC
The DNA here is from genome assembly GCA_032622095.1 of Siphonodentalium dalli. NCBI lineage: Eukaryota > Metazoa > Mollusca > Scaphopoda > Gadilida > Siphonodentaliidae > Siphonodentalium > Siphonodentalium dalli. The sequence continues at coordinate 162,764,764 of CP136068.1, read as the reverse complement.
CCGAAAATTTATATATTTATCAACATGGTCGACCAAATTTAGCCTTGTTATACACAGAAAGCCCATTTATTTAGAGTTATCCGTCTTCTTCCGCAATTTGGTCCGATACTAACAACTCGTGTACTCTTTATTAGTCCAATAATACTAGATTGTAAAAAATAATATATTTAAAACATCGATTTCTAATAAATCTGGTCTTTGATTGGTGGTTTCCTCGACTCAAATACAATATTTCTGATCCATACAATTAAAAAATTATGACCGCTTAATAGGATTGTGCATCTTGAACTGCTATTCAATCTGCATACCAAAAGAAATAAAGTTGCAGTATCCCTTAATATAACATCCCTCATTCAATAATCTCCAAACTGTATATCTAGTTTCAATCGCAGTTACACGTCACCGCCACCCCTCATCATTTGCCAATTGTATACCCTTCTTTGCTGCTTCCATATTGCAACTGCTGAATTTTCTATAAAAATTATTGAAACAATAGCCCCTCCCACCGACAGTCATCTCTGATTTTGTTTTCCTATCATCGGTCCGTAATCGATCCATCGATACACCGTTTAAGTAACCCATGTTCACGTCGTAAGTGATCACGACAAATACCTGCTGATCGGTTATTGATGAACTACACAATTCACATGTCAACACACGACATGGCCGGCTGTATTAGCAGCTAACGAGAACATTCATGGCCACCAATGTGCTCCTAGTCCTTTCAGTCAATACGGTAGAAATTAAACGATTTGTTACTTCTAATTACCGGTACTTAATTGCACTCAGTTGTAATGTCGCTAATGTGTCAAACGCCAATAAAAATTGCAGGACAATTTTAACAAAGCTGAATTATTGTATGCTAAATAGTGTATGGTGACCTGATGCATGCATCTTAGTTTTCTTGTACATGTATGGTGTTTTATGTGATCGTGTTTTTACTTGGCAATGTGGTATGGACGAATGTGTGAAATAAGACTAAAATGAACTTGGTTATTTCCGTACCCAAACGATATGATTAGAAAGGTACGCTAACCATGTAACGAAATCTGACAATAATTATATATCGATGTATATTCACGTATCGCTTAAAGTCATTGCGGCTAGATCGGCGTTTTGTGGCGATTCTCTGAGATTCGCGGTGATTTCGTGATCACCGATAAGTCTCTCGGACGTCTGTTTATTCATCTTAATCCAATCCACTCAATTCCACCGTGGATCACCGTGGAAAAATCATCGCGAATGTCAGTGAACCACAGTGGGCTTAATGTGTTTAAACTTTGCGTTACGTACTACATGTGTATTGTTTGTTGCTGTTGTTAAACCACCTATAGTTATAAAAGGTACACATCAGATCAATCTTCATTAATAATGGGGTGGGGTGGGGTGGGCACTAAATTTGATAACAATTTGTTTAGTCGCGGATTAGCACCAAACTTACAAATAATAATCTCCATGATATCAGGAGTCTAATTGTGTGGTTTAAAGATGTCAAAAGTGGGGCCATTCCAGTCAGGGAAGGTGAGAGGGACACAACATTGATAAACAATATGTTTAGCGCCGATTTCCACCTGATTGATACATATTCTTCTCCGTGATACGAATAATCTAATCGTGTGGTTTAAATGCGCCAAATTGGTGCCTTTTGTATGAGACATATGAAATGGTAGCCCTAAATTTGATTCGAATTTTTATACTCGCCAATTTTCATAAATTTTATATATATTCATCTCTATAATGAGTCTAAGTGTGTGGTCTAATGATGTCAAAAGTGGCGCCGCTTGAGTCCGAAATAGGGATGGGAGGGTCACCAAAAACTTATAAAAATATGTTTAGTGCCAATTACCACCAAACTCATACACGTTGTTCTCAAATGATACAATGAATCAAATTTTTGCGAATATCTGTCTGTGTTCTATGTATAACTTTAAGGGTACAATCGAGATGGCACCAAGGCGGTATAACAGGGGTAAATTGTCATATTTATATGGGGATGGAAATCATGGCATTCATATAATGATCTAGTAACACAGATACATAGAAGAAAGCATTAAAAGTATATTTATATCAATCTATTTAAGAGATACATATATTCATTCAAACTGAGGGACCTTGAATCGTCAGAGGATTGAACATTAGAATGGCTTATGTATATATTATAGCACGATTGAGTCTATCCCATTCAATATAGTTTCCATACATAAAAGTTGCAATTGCCAAGAGATATGGAAATGTAGAGCAGTCCTGTTCAAAAATAGCGGTCACAGTGTGCAGTCAAATATGGTTACTTCTGAGATAAAGGAAAACGCAGTCCATTGCATAAGACTTTCCAGGATCCTCCAATTGTGACATCTGACTAGGGTATATCTGCCCGATACAGGATTTCTTTCATTTTTTTCAGAACAGACTCATCGCCTAACATAAACAATCCAAAATATCGCTGTGTCGGGCACATGTAGCTGCTATACTAATGCGTTTATGATGTTCATGTTTCACGCTATAACGTCTGAAGTATACGCAGTTGTAAATAAATAAATACTTCTTTATTGGTGGGACGGATTAAACGCGATAAACAAAATGATAATCGCTCCGACCTGACAAGGTGAGCCACTACTTATATTCCATGTGTAAGAATCATGTTTTGTGATACCATTTGGATATACAATTTAGGAGAATACGTGTAACACTTTGAGAGCAAGAGTATTCTCTATTCCCACCAAATATCCACAGAGGGTTTCATATCACTTTAACCTGGACATCGCCGGGTAACCCTGCTGTATCCCAATGTTACCTAAGAAATGCTTATAGATAGCTTATATATCTTTCTTTATCTTTATAATAAAGAGAGTGCGTGACAAATGACGTCATGTGGGTATTTCCGCAGAAAAGGGGAACTCCATCATTATTATATCATTATCATATCATTTGCATTCGGTACTTCGGCAGCTTTAGGCTTTTCCTGTAACATGCATTAGATTCGAGTCGTCAAAAATCCGTCGTATGAAACAAAGACGGATTTCAGACGCATCACCGACGAAGATTCGTCTGAATTGGACGGAGACTCGTCTGTGGTGCGACTGACACGGATTTAATTGTTTCAAACGTCGCATCTTTGACGCATTTAATACATTTGTGGGTCTGGTATTAGATTCGAGTCGACAAAACTCCGTCGTTTGAAACGGGCCAGCTTGCTCTCGCTTCAACTTAGTCATATTTTCCTGATGTCTTTCTCCTCCGCCTTGGTGCGTGCGACTCTTTCCTCCTCCTCCTTCTGCTTCCTCGCTCTGTCCTGATGTTCCTTTGTGGACTGGATAATACCATTAGCTGTCCATGACTTACGAATACGCTCGTAAATGGCTTCGATTTTCCTATTCTCATCATCTTCGAGCTCACGCGTGCGTTTACCCTCTTCAAGTGTATCGTTGGAATAATATTTCCCGCCATTACGTGCAGTGATAGCATGGACACGGTCAATGAGGTCGCGTGATTGCTTCTTTTTCGCTGCATCGTCTGCTTTGTTATTAAATGCAATGTACTCGTTCTTACAATCTCTAAGCAGTTTGCGAAGATCGTCTGGAATTTTCTTCTGAAAAGCATCTATGGATATTCCATCAGCATCAAGTTCATCTTTTCTCACGAACAGGACTATCATGTATCTCATAACTTCTTGGCCGAATGTTTCCTTTATCAGTTCTACAGTGCCAATCTCTTCTTGTGTGAATCTGTCTGGTTTGACAACCATGATAAAAGCATGAGGACCCGGAGCTGACAATGCTATGCACTTGGTAATCTCCTTCCCGATGTCTTTGTTGGACATACCGTTGTCAAAGAATCCTGGGGTGTCTATAACGCAGACCACTGGATTGGCTTCAACGCGACATTTTGATGTCACCGATTTTGCACATAATGTCGATTCGAAATATTGTCCGCCCAAGATGGTATTTCCAGTGGCACTTTTCCCGACTCCGGTCTTGCCCAATAACACAATCCTCACCTGCTTCTTTGATGTGTTGACTGTCGATAGAAAAATAGTATCGCAGTGGCTAAACCGTACAACATATAATCGGAAGTCGCTTTCGCCAAGACGAACAATTTTATTTTTAGAACATAAATAAACCATAAACACACGTTTTCATACATGTTAGACGGTTTCACCACATATCTATAAACGTAAGTATAAATTGTACATACACATTTCGGGACCTGAGTTCCAATCTGTCCTAAGTACCATAGTGGTACGAAATGTCCGTTGGGGGTACCGTTGGAACCGGAACACACAGCGCTTCATCCAGACATCGTCCAATCATTATACTACCATTAACTGTCCATGCTATCAATCAGTCCAAGAATGGGTATGTTCGCCAAAATATGAGGACCCCACGTCGGATGCGAATTTTGTAAGGTCCCCATTGATAGTTCTCTACGGAGTCACGTTCCCATGAACCGGCCACGGGAGCACATGCACCACATAACAGCAGTTCAATTGAAACGGAAATGAACATGCACCCTACTAATATAGAATGAACTGTCCAGTCAACAAACAATGACCCTCTTGCAACTAAAAAACTGTTTGAGATACATTTCAGATAACACCCCTGATTGATCTAGACAAAAAGGTAATTTGAAGATAGATTCTTACTCCAGTTAGTAGATGCGCATGCGGCATACCAAGGTGGATGTCATGAATGTGATGTCGATTTTGGATGTACATGCATATTTCAGTTTCCTATCGCGTAAATCAACAAATCATACCACTGATAACGAACATTCAAGCCACAGGAGTTTATGTTTTTCAATAAGTTTAATTCTACATTTTTATGTCTACTTAATTTTATTTGAAATCATGTTGGTACTTCTATTGAAAAGATATAGTTTCATCTCTTGAGTCACCGGAAAACTTGAGAAGTAATATGCATGGTATGCGTAGGGTTCTCTATTCCGAAGGTTCATTATTCCGAAGGTTCGCTATTCCGAAGGTTCATTATTCCGAAGGTTCATTATTCCGAAGGTTCGCTATTCCGAAGGTTCGCTATTCCGAAGGTTTTCTATTCTGGGCGTATTTAACCAGAAATTAATGAAAATTTGCACCCCCACCACAAAAACACGAGGAATGAAAAATACTATTACGCTAGTATTCACATATAGTATATTTATACACCCACTTCTGATTCCAAAATTGTCCCAGATGTCGGTTATTAATAGCAAGAAGGCAGTATCAGTTTATCGTTTAATATGGAAAGTTGAAAACACCATGACTGAAATAAACTACATGTAAGAGATATAGTTTTTCCGAACTGGCAATTTGAAAGAAACATCAACATTAAAGGCCCACTTAATTTTAGAACCCCAGATCACATATATAACATATATGCCAGTATATATACCATTGGAAATAGGAAGCTCTCTAACACCGTATTACCAGCTTATGCGATGTAATAAACTGTGAACCTGTTGTTTTTGTTGAGTTAACGACGTGTTTTTGGGCTTTTAAAGGTTCATCTGGTTTTGTTGTGCAAAGTGTATTAGTTTCAATGGAGGGGGAATAACTCTATATTTTAAAGATAGTGTTATTCCCCTTCAATTGAAAATACATTAGGTTGAATTATGTTGCATTCTTGGGGCCATAACGGGGGGGGGGTCTTTTTATGATTTAAGCTGTTTTCTATTTCTCTATGGACATCTTCTGATACAGACGTTTAAAATTCAATACAAATTCACAATTGCAGTTTGGTTCATCTCATACCCGTCTATTCAACGACATTCTGCTACGCATTATTCATTAAGAGTTATAGCCCCACTGTTTTAATCCGCCTTTAGCTGGCGTATTCTTGCCTCTAAGATTAGTGAGATATAACGTCATACGTGATGACATTAAATCGTATGGAAACATAGCAATTACAAGTGTGGGCTGCCTGACGTGAATATGTTTTGTTTTGGGAAATAACGTCATACGTAATGACATTTAATCTATCTCAAGGAAACCCGCGAAGAAAATAGTCACATTTATTGTTTCAATGTTTTAAGTTATAAAAGTGTCTTCGTGATAAAGAACCCTCTCAGTACTTTAGAATATAGAATTAACCTCTAAAATAACAAAAATCTTCGGAATAGCGAACCTTCGGAATAGAGAACCTTCGGAATAGCGAACCTTCAGAATAGTGAACCTTCGGAAAAGTGAACCTTCGGAATAGCGAACCTTCGGAATAGAGACATGTTCCCGCATGGTATGTATACATGTGTAGAGCAGAAGTATTCAAGTGCGTGCCATGCTTTTCCATGGACTACATCATGTAATTCAATAGTAATGTCATAATACATTTTAAAATAGATCTCAAATATACTTAAAGATTATTGATAAACATAGTTACGTTCGGTGCTTGAATAAGAACACATTTAGTCGAAAAATCGGAAAATGGATTTGGAACGGAACAGTGCCTTCGTCGTGTGATTGAAGGTTAATAGTGACCATCGGGAGGCGGAACATGTCTAATATGGAAACCTAATTCATGGTTTCGTCTTTGCTCACACAAATCCCATCATCACAACTTGACGTACATAGTTTTGACAACTGGCGTTCAGCAACTTAAAGGCACGGGAGGCGTTCGTTGCAGAAATATTCATATTTGTTTAAATCGCCATCAACAGAAGGGATATTAAAATATATTATGGTTCTGTTCACATGCCAAACAAACAGCGCATAAATGGTATAATGTCGTCAAGTTGTACGATGGTGTACATAAACAAGAGCCTGCTCGTGTTTCAGAAGTTTTGCTTCTGTTTACATCACACAGCGCAATTATATTGGTTAATCACTCAGAAATGATATAAACGCTCTTTATTATTTCCATATCAGGAAAGCAGTAACAAGTGACGCTCTTTATGTTTACCATATCCGGATCTAAACAAAAGCCAGGAAATGTAACGTTTTTTGCTTTTGTTTACATAACAAAGGAAACCAAATTGACAATAACATACTGTTTATGCCATATTTCTGATTGGCATAAGAACAAAGTCTGTCTATTTTACTATTCTGTCTGTTTAGGGCAGTTTTTGACGGATGTGAATATTTTAACAGCATACCCACAGCCAACACCGCCCGTATCTTTAAACAACTAGGCGTGTAAAGAGACTGACGGTGTCCAAATAAATAGTATCAACTTTCATATTGTGAATACACAGAGCCCAGTAATGTCATTATATGCTGCGCACATAGCAGCCTTTCCGCTGCAATATAGCGGGATTTCCGATTTGAAGAAGGAATTTTTGGGAGTAAATTATTTTCTAAAGTGATCACATGCCGTTGTTATATATATAAAAAAAAGAGTCCTTCGCTCAAATGGAGCCCGATTGCAATCAGCAAAGTTCGCGACCTGAGTTCCAATCTGTCCTAAGTGCACTTTTTATGATTTTGAGTAAATAAATTTTCATAGTTTTAATTGCCGTCACGACTGAAATGTATGGTTTACAGTGGAAAACTTCACATCGTTGGATTCCTTAATGTCTTAGCTAATAATAAGTATCAAGACGAATCCGCACAAGACTGTTATATCTCTTAAGTTTTGAGAAATGTAGACATAGGGTGTGAAATTTAGCACAAAATATGTCCTTTTTGGAACTTCGGACAACTCAGGGTTAAACTATAAACTCTATTCACCAGAATAACAAATTGATTTTCGACACTTTTGGAAGCTCCATTTGTCCCAGTACACTACTTTGGTCATGTTGGTTTCCAGTATGATGCATTTAAATGAGTACCAAAATACAATACAATTCGAGAGATGTACTTCACATATCGTGCAGACCATAATAATGTATTGCGTCAGTAATTGGTACGAAATTAGTTCACGTATACTCACCACAGTTGTGTAATTTACCAAATGTACGGAACTGTCCTACCTACACATTGTAAAGTGGCAATATATAACTGTCAGGTGAAATGTGAACTCAATTTATCACCCCATTACATAAAGTTGGTCTTTTGACATACCATTTCAGCTGCTATGATAATATTTGGATACCATCAATGTGTTCATCAATGAACATCATATTATTAGCTTCCAGCAACACGACCTCCAACAATAGCGTGAACAGCTATAATATTACCATAGCGCAATCCATGCACGTTACTAATAAGGACAGGTGGCAAATGATCCAGAAGTGTTCACTCACTCAATCAACTGTGCTACGGCGTCCCTGTTTGGATCAATGGCAATTTGAACATGGACAACTTGTGGCAGCTATGATTGTTCCAAGGGTGCAGTGTAGACGCTCATGTCTATTAGCTTACAATTGCATCAGCATTGTACGTGTTCTCGCTTAACGGGGTACTTCCGGGGTAGCACACGTTTTCAGATCGATAATATGATCAGAAGACACACATAGGCACAGTGAACCATAAAATGCAGTTTATCTATCTGTCGAAATTGACAGTTGCGATATTGTCGTCCAAATTGTGAGACATTATGTCTTATCCACACGTATCGCAGCGAAGATATTGTATTGGAGACACTGGGTCTAAAATGTGGGCATATATAAATAGCCTTGTGTCCATATACTTTGTGATGTGCGAGCGCTATCTGCCCCCATCGTTTTGAGTTTCCAATATGAATCTAAATTAACTAGCAATGGGCATGGTGGGTTTGTTGGGAATATTTTGCTCGAGTCGTTTGTGAGTCGCTGCCGGAAGATCCAACCTCGAAGCTAGCACTTGTTGGACTTTTCGGGACACAATGAGGCACTCGCAGTCACGACCCCTTCGTTACATCACCGCAAATATATAAGGCGATAGTGGACATACGACCTGTAACTTTTATTAGTAAATTCCCACATATAGACAATTACATCACAGCATACAGCCCCCACCCAAATACAGTTTTGTTGCTTGCGGAGTCGAATAAAAGTCACTAAATGTTACTAAGAGGCACTCGGAATCACAACACCACAAATACAAGGAGATGGTGCACATACGACCTTATTAGTAAACTAGGGGATTGCACTCTAAATAGTGGAGATGCAATATTGCTCATTGAAGAGGCAATATGTGCATCTCTTGATGTGCACTATTTAACCACCCCTCCAAAAGACTAACTTGCCTCTCCATTGGAGTGTTGGCAGCCGAAGAACAATTTGTTTCTCAACGGGTGTCAAGCTAATCCCTATCGAAGAACACATTGTCACTCCGTGGGCGTAAAGTACCTCCTGTCGAAGAACAGTTTGACCGTCAACGGGAGTCAAGTGCTGCCCTGTCGAAGAGCAATTTGTCCCTCAATGGGAGCCAAGTCCATGTTGAAGATCAATCTGTCAGTGGGAGATACACACTATCACTCTGGAGGGGCAAATGTGACGGTGATAGATTTACATGCATAAATAAGTTTTGTAGTAATTATACTAATTCTCTTTTATACATGCTTATTACTTATTTGTTCTAAACCTAATAATCTGTCTTCTCAATCTAGCACTGTTAAATCACCTGACTATCTTGCTCTTATCTTTTAGCCCAATCAAATCCCAATCCAAATCTAATCCAGTCCATTAACTAACTTAACGCATTACCGTGTAATAATCTTTCCCGCTAAATAAAAGTGCGAAGAAAATCAAACAATTATGTTTAAATCATAAAGTATATTTTATCTTTACAAAACTACATTGTAGATTTAAGTAAACTGGAACTGTATTTGTTCTTTTATACTTTGTGTTGGAAAAGTGAATTTTATATTATAAGGTAATTTTGGAATACTTGGAAAAATGGAGATAGCACAAATTAGATTTATAGCTCATCCATCATCATTCATTTGTTCTCTGGTGTACGTCCAGAATGTTGCATGACCATATATATTTGTCTCATCGATGTCTTACTATTCATGGGATAAGTCTTACTAATCGGATAATTGTGAATCATTCAGATTAACAGAATACAGAATGTAAAGTATAAATCTTCTCATTATGCACCACACTGCCCCTACATCAGAAACGCACAAGTTACGAAGCGTGGAAGACATTGATTATCATTATTTTATAAATGTATAAAACTCTATGGATCGGCATTGATATATCTCGTGAACTATTGGTTAGACCGACTGGGAGAATATAGCCGGGATACAATTCCATAGAGCTTTACAAAGACGACCCCTCCAAGCGGTGTTTATAATTTACCCCTTTTGGAGGGGTGGTGAAATAGTGCACTTCCGGGGTGCAGTTTAGCCTACCCCTCAAAGGATAGTTAATATTTTACCTCTCCGGAGAGTCAACCTTGCGGTTTTTGGACAGCACGGGAAGGCGACCTATCACTCCAGAGAAGTAAAATTAACAATCCTCGAGTGATGGCACTCTGACTCTCTTGATGGAGAAAGTACCCTCCAAGAGTGACATAGCACAAAGATGTTACCTCCACGGAGAAGAAACCTGAAAATGATGATGGTTGAGCCCATTCTAAGCCTAAAAGAAACTTTAAATAGATAGACTGAATATTTTAATTTTCAATGCAAGAGGAGTAGCAATTATGATCTCAAAAATAGTAATTTTAAGGTTCATTCTGTATAGATTTAGCTTTTTATGTATCAGAATATATATATAAATCAAATATTCATTTGGTGTGGATGAGCTGTAATATTTTGACAATGGACTAACCCCATCATTGCCAATAATTAAATAACTAGATTTTTTACGGCTTTAATTTCCTGTCCAAAGATATGGCATTGCACGGTTCCCTTACTGTAGTTTACCAACTATCTACCTTCTATTGCGGGTCTTGCGGACGATCAAATTGGATCCTGTGATAAACCACAATGGATAACTTGCTTTCTCCTCAAGCAGTGCATGAGATGCCGGGAAAACCACAGTACTGACAACAAAGCAGCATAGTACCCTTAAAACGTAATGAAGCATCCTCAGATATGGGTTCATTTAGTAAATTTTCATCCCAGATACAGGACAGAGACCATTGAATACCTACAGGGAGATCTGCACAGCATGGGCCAGCATATATATTATTTTACATGTATTTTTGACCACATGCCTTTTTCTTGGGGAAAATTGTTGGAAATCACATCTATCTGAATAGCTCGGAACAAAGAAGTTATCACACCCGCTTACACCTTTTATGTCCAGTAATAATTTCCCCAAGTAAATTATCATTTCAACATTTGAACATGTTTAAGATCCAAATGAGTAAGACACGCTATATATTAACAAATTAGATGCAACATTGCAGCAAATATAGCAGCATTTATACCCATAGAAAATGAAAAAGCACCCCCTTTTGGTATAACTATAAACTAATATTAAGGTATTTTTATGTATTTGTCTTACATGTGGACTACACGACACTCTATAAATAATTCCAAAGAACATAGACATGTTCGAAATATTTTGTTTAAGCTGTAACCAATAATAAACAAGACGGAACCACCCTTCAGGCATTATTTCAGTCTTCGACCCAGTGATCCTCGCGTGCATGGATTAGTATCCATTGTCACAATTAGGCGGAGCCACTCGCGACACCAAGTGCATGGCATCCGAAATAGTATTATTGTCTCTTTCATGCCGTTTCAGTCGAGCAGAATCGCCTCGGCTCAGGCACGTGGCTAAGCCATAAATCATGATTTCAATATAAATTTGACAATACGTAGTCCACTTGAAGCAAAAACATCTCGTGTTGTTCTATATACTATCAGGTGGACATCGGATGAACAGGAAACAAAGGGGAAATAAAGATTTAAATGGAAAAAAATACTAGCCCGGAGATGAATCGAGGTGAAATTCTTGGTGAATTCGGAAGAAAAAGATGAAATCGCCGTTAGCTCGGACGGAAGAGAAGAATACAAGACTTCTCTGGTAGTTGGCAGACTTAATACAAGAAAGAGTGAGGGTTTGAGGAAAGATATTCACAAAATTGAAGTAAAGAATTGAGCTCAGTAAGTCACGATCACACTCAGTCTGGATACAGACACATTTGATCATTATGTTCAAGGGGTAACTGATAAATATTAGGACCCAATTTCGCATGTGGAGATGGTGGTGTTATCTGGAGGTGTATGATAAATCAAGCGAAAAACGATTAGTGGAGGATCAGTTATGTATCCCTGGGACTAAATCAACCAGAGTAAAACTGCATGTCGTCAGAGACAAACAAATTGATACAGGGTTCTAAAGTCAGTGTGGAATGGTGGCTTCAAAATCATTTACCAGATATACATGAGAGAACATTTGATCAACAGTATGAGGATTCGAAATCACTGAACAACGAACTGTTATCGTGTATAAAGTCAATGGTACCTGTATCAAGTACACCGTATATGCGATGCGGTAGCTATGCAGATTACAGGAAAGCGTTCTTTACAACACCAAAAAGACAGGTCAATTTACGCATCCTTAATACGCATACTTCCCTCGTCGAATGCAAACTTCTTGTCAGCTACTACTTTAAAGAAGTCTGTTGACGATTTGGGCATCTGTGTAGAAGAAATTCAGTTATCTCAAAAGGAGAGCGACAATAATTTGATCAGTCAGTCTACAATTTGCGGACTCAGATATAAAACTTAGTGAAAATAAATGTGCAAGACCTCAACTCCAAGACTGAAGGAATGGAACATGAACACAATGCATTGAAAAATGGAATGACTAAGGTACGAAAAGAACTTTCTAACAAGATAAAAGAAATCAAGAAGGACAGCGTTAACATAAAAAATGAAAATCGTAAACTCAGGAATGAAATGTCTGGCTTGAAGACTGAGTTCGGCGAGGAACTGGATTGTCTTAAACAAGACGCTGCGAAATTTTCACAGTCACAAGACACGTCGTCACAATCCGTCCCAAAAAAAGACATTGTAACTCAGAAGCGGAGTCAGATAACAATTCAAAACCTGGAACCAAATCATATTCCGAGCAGTCAACTGGACAGTCAAATTTGCTGTGCATCTAATGAGTGCGATCATTTCGTCTTGTCTCCTCCTCCTGATGTTTCTGAGAGAGGAATGATAAATCAAGTGAATGAATCTACAAGGAATTCGTGGAAACAGCTGGGGAAGTAGAAAACATACCAACAACACTATCGTTTAAATGATGTTCAATTGCCCTTACATGTACTTGTTGGCGATTCTGTACTAGGCGGAATTGATCCCCAGAGAATGGCGACACTACAACTGTTGTCACTCCCGGGCAGTGCATCGATGAGTTGATTGAGTGGTTAAATGGTGATTGGCGTTTGTTAATGTTGAGAAAATAACTGTTCACATCGGAAGTAAATTCATGCAGAAATGGGATCATGGTTACCAACGATGAAGTAATTTCACTGGCGACAACGTTGAGGAAAAGATTCCACGGGGCGGAGATCAAGGTCTCATCAATTCTACCTACTCTACACTAAAATCATATTAACACAGTGATTTTCGTAGGAAGACGATGGAGTGAACGACATGCTATATAAAGATAACTGGCACCCGAACCAAAAAGGTGCGACCGTATTAGCAAAACTTGGTAAACACGCTCGGACATTTGCCTGCTCAACCATGCATCACAGACATGGGTCAGCAATATTTTGAACAAAATGCCGAAAGACATAAGTGACAGGAAGCTAGTACACATCGAAACCAGCGTTATCATCGTGGTCCATGGTAATGCACCAATTACGATGTAGAATTGTCTTTACATCGTGGAATGCACAAGGATTTGTGCATAAATCTAGAGATATTGAATTTTTTTTAAAATATTTAAATATGATTTCATTACAATATGCGAAACGTGGCATAAAGATGCATCTGAGACCCAAATATCAGGATACCATTGTATTGAAATTAGTAGAAACTTGATGCAACTTGATGAAAGGTGGTGTCGCGTTTTACTGCCTTCAATAATACACGAAATGGATCGTTTGGGCGAGTATGATATAGCAGTTGAATTCAATGGAGAAATCGTCAATATAATTTTTTTCATTTCAGCATACCGGTACATTCCTCCAATAAACTCGTCATAATGGATAATAGTGAACAACAAAAAACAACGTTTACGTCTCTTGAACTATGGTTGAGTAAATATCAGCAAAGCGATATGGTCATTTGTAGTGGTTACTTCAATGAGCAAACATGAAAAATTAAGGACTTTGTTGCAAATGACAGTGACAAATATATCCCTTTGCCAAAATATTATAAAATAGATGTAATCCCTCGAGAAAATTTGGATGCACATACGAATTCATTTGGTAGACATCTTATCTCGCTATGCAAATCTTCATCTCTGCGTATTGTAAATGGAAGAACAACGGGGTATCTTTTTGGTAATTTCACGAGCTATAAGTACAATGGATGTAGCGTTGTTGACTATGTTCTAATTTCGGAACGATATTATTCAGACGTGGCTTATTTTTGCATTAAATCACCGAATGAATATTCTGATCATAATCAGTTGGCTCTGCACCTATATTATCCGACAGTAAATGTGCACGAAAAGGAACACATTTTTAAGTATAACAAAATGAATTATGCGCTGAAATGGACCACTGAAAGCTCAGATAAGGCTATTGCAGCTTTTAATAGCAGTGACACTCAAAACGAATTGATGATGTTCAGATTAGAAACGTTCGAAAACAATGAAAAGGGAACTGAAAGGGAAATCGGCAAATTCACAGCCCTTATGACAACAAGAAATTCAATTAATTGAGGAAAAACACCCACTGTCCTGAGTGGTATTGATAAGCTATTGGATGGGTGGGCGATACAGGGAACTAAGGGTTGAACCGATATAAATTTGTAGAGCGATAATGACCAATGTTGACATATTATGCATCTCAACTCTACTGTTGCAACAAGGCTATACAATATGGGGGGGGGGGTCAGAATCTTAGTCATCTCTATATAATGCCAGAATAGTCATTTATGGACTTCTATAGTGGTACAATGCAAATTAGAATCAAATGATAAAAATATGTATGTAACACAACTATACCGATGAAAATAAAAAATATAATTTAGGCCGGGATTAGATGTTGGGTTGGCTATATGGACTCGGAGAAAAAGGGGTTTGTACCGATGAACTGACATAAATTAGTAGAGCGATGTTGCCATGTAATGCATCGCGACTGTACTAAAGCGGCAATGATATAAAATTGGGGGGGGGGGGGGTCTGAAATGATCTCTATCTCTATAGATGGCACCAGGATTATAGAGAAAGGAATAGCATTTGATATACGTATATGGTATACTATAGTAATACCATAGACATATAAGTACAAGTATCATGTGATAAAATATTACGTAACGTGACTATAGCGATAAAAAAAATTGGACCGGGATTAGAGGTTGGGTTGTTTATATGTGGATAATTGGATATGGAATTCATACCGATGAAATGATAGAAATTAGTAGAGCGATAAAGACCAATGTTGACACTTAGTCAGGCTACGCTGGGGAAATAGTGAAGTGGACGGAACCGATTTCAGAAAGTTTAGTCCATCGGCACCACACACAAGCTTGTGATACACCATTGGGAAGGTTATGCCATTCCGCATCGAGCAGGACCCGGTGTGAAATATACAAATGATGCAAAAGATGATTTTAGCTTATTAAGTTCCAAAATTCAGCAAAAATCCCTCTTTTGGTAAAATTCGGCAAAATGAGAAATAAAAGTATAGAAACGCGAACATTTTGCGCCAAACTATTGTAGTCTACATACCTCTAGATACTTACTATGAAAGTGGCACGATTTCTCAAATATAAAGAAGATGTTTTTTAGATTTATTGTAAAAATAGAGAAAACAGCGCAATTTTTCATTTTTTTTGCCTCACTTAATGGGCGATAGATCAATATTGTTTTGATCAAGGATATCGTTTATAGTCTAGAAAGTGCGGATATATATACCGCATACGACAGTATGCTGAATATGCCATCATATTTAACAAGTGATGTGTTATGTAAGATTATTTCAACCCTCACCCCAAAATTCAGCAAAAAGTCACTGTTTTAGGGAAATTCGGCACAAATGAATACAAAAGCACCTATCTCTACTCCCAATAATTGCGGATATGTTGTTTATACCAAAAGGTTGGGTAACTTTGTTCACATTACAGTACCCCGCTAATGTTGCAATTGCTTACCATGGTAGTTGGTTTCTACGTTCTATGTTCCAATGTAATAACGGACAATAATCACCAGCAATTTAGACCGAACTAAAATTGTTTTATCTACATTTTCTTGGGATGCCACCACGCACGGAAATGGGTGTTTGCATAACCAGTTCTAATTATACTTCCATGGTGTAACCAAGGAAGTATATTGTTTTTCTACTGAGGTCGTTTTCCGTTTATTTCGAAATACTCAGAAACTGATTGCAGTAGGAACGCGAAATCTCTAGCGAATGTAGGCATCGAAGGTTTACTAAATATAATGGTATCAGGATTTCCGCCCAATGTTTCTTGGCGGAGTTATGGCCCTTTTTTGATTATTTTTCATTGTTATTATTATTATTATTCTTATTATTATTATTATACTTGACACTTTTGTAATCACTATTACTCGAAAAGTATAAGTATGACACTAAAACTTGGTAAGTAGGTTGGGGTACACGAGTTCTATGCCTATGGCCCATAACGATTTTGTCCGCACTTTCAGCGAGGAGTTATCTCCCTTTATTTGAAAAAATGTCATTTTATTATCTCGGAAATTATAAGAAGCAGAGCATCGAAAATTAGACCGTATGCACATCTCGATATGCACTACTGCCCACGGGCATAAAAACTTGTGTCCGCGCTTTCCCTGAAGAGTTACCGCCCATAAATAGGGACACACTACACACCAGGATGAATAAACCAAGGTTTTTTTTTTTTTTTTTTTTTTTTTTTTTTTATAAGTAGAGCTCAAATTTTTTTATTGCATATTCCGAATTGGACGAGTCATTCTAACTCGAATATACCGCCTAAACATGTTTTTACCCAGGACTTTCCGCGTTACGGGGTGCGGAAATATTGCAACTATGTTTCCCGCCAAATTCAAACCGGGTGATTAAAGAGCAAGATAATGTCGTAGCATGTACGTTGACATACTCTATGTACGTCCCAGAAGTTTGACGGCTATACTATAAATGTAATATGCCCAACGGAGAATTCGTGTCAGTGTGGGTTGAGACTTTAGGAAAATTCCACGAAAATTGCAAAGGGGGGTGAATTCAAACATCGAGATAAAAAACTTTTACGAGTACATCTGATGGCTAGTGTTCACGCGCATCCAGAGGGCGATTTTCTAATTTTCAGATGGAACGGTTTACTCGTGACAACGCTATATATCATAAATATGTATACTTCTGTAGTCTATCACTAGCCGATTTTTAGCCCCAAATCCAAACGGGCTGATGTAGGCGCGAGTTTAATGCGGTGGTAAATAAGCCGGTATACTGTAGGTATGCCTCTAAAATTTGACCTCTCTAATATAAACGCAACCTGCTCAAGTGAGTGTTTGTGTCGGGTGGGTTCAGATTTTGAAAATTCCACCGAAGATCAAATGGGCAAAATTACTCCGAAAATCATATATTGAGATAAAAACTTTTCGATGAGTGGATGT
This sequence comes from Siphonodentalium dalli, assembly GCA_032622095.1. Taxonomy (NCBI): domain Eukaryota; kingdom Metazoa; phylum Mollusca; class Scaphopoda; order Gadilida; family Siphonodentaliidae; genus Siphonodentalium; species Siphonodentalium dalli. The sequence continues at coordinate 162,747,220 of CP136068.1, read as the reverse complement.
GATAAGTAATATCTAAACGCAAGATTAGTACACTTTTTAATGATTTATATTGAGCGGTTTAACACTGGTAGCGTATAACGTTGTAACGGGTGATATATATTACTCAAATTCAAACCCTCTGTTCATGACGCAAATTCAAACGGACTTAGCAAGGAGCAAGGCAAATGCATGAATATGCTCACCGATATACTATATAGGTATGTCCGCTCTACTGTAAAAGTAACCTATTGTCACGATTTGACCTGTCCAAAACACTCCCCGGACAAAAGTTTTCCTAGGTATAAAATTTCGTCGAAATCCGATCGTTTTACTCGATTTGACCTTGAACTTACCATTTCGAATGTCAATGTCAGGTCGGGGTCACGACTTGACCCGCCCAAAAGACTCCCCAGACAAAAGTACCCATAGGTATCTAATTTCGTGAAAATCCGTCTGTTTTACCCGATTTGACCTTCGATTGTCCTTTTTGAAGACAAATGTCAGGTAAGGGGTCACGATTCGACCCGTCCAAAACACTCCCTGGACAAAAGTACCCACATTTATCAGATTTCGTCAAAATCCGTCCAGCAGTTTTCCCGGCCATAGCTGACAGACAAACAAACAGACAGACAGAAGTACCAAAATATGATATTAAATTAAGAAATGTCAATGCAAGTCCACCATCGGATCGTAAGGCACCAATATGCATTCGCATGAAGAGGAACACACATATACGCATAACACTCACATGGGATGGGATGGAATACCATGGAAGTATATCTGATTCCATGGAATCTGACCTCTAGTTCGTATTTGTTTAGTACTTCCCAACTATGAGGATTTAGATAACAATGAATGGTTACATGTTCGTTGCAAATACACATTTTATGAACTATTCGCAGTTGCAAACGATAGTTTAAATCAATTTCCCATCAACGTACTATATCCATGGATGTCTCAGCAGTGGTTGATGAGTTAATTCACAGGTTTATGCCATCACTTCCATATCATTTCATTTCACACCGGCTGTTCAGGTTTCACGTCGCTGTCGCAATATATTAATACATCTATTGAGCGTTTGTTATGATGTTCATCCATTTGGTCAAGTTTCTGTCATATTTTATAACGACCCCGTTCGGCACGCGAGCTCGGGTCATGTATAGGTAACAGGCGGGTGTGCGTACTTGTGACGTCACACATAAACTACAGTATACCGTGAAGGAGCAAGTTTTATTTACACAACATTTTCGTGAGAAAATCACGTGACTTCCGGCAGCGGTTTCACAAAATCGCGGAATCAGATATGAAACGAATTTTCTACTTCACAACTTCTGATATGAGGCAATGGACAACTGATGTATTTATTCATTTATAAACTATAAGTTGTTATGAATGTGTCCTACATAGGTTCATATTATATTATATCAGTTTCATTTGTTAACAAAATGAAGGCAGTTACGGCGTAATGACGTGAAAGCGTCATTTGTCTCTGCGGGCCAGAATCCAGACATGCAGCCAATACGATGTTTATGTTTACTACTTCCCACTTCATATCAATGGTGTTCATTTATGGTGTTCATATCATAATGATTATGTAAAGCACCCGTATTCAATACATATATAATTCTTACTATTATGACGGGGTCGTTCTATATGCCTGGCATATTATCATATTATTGGATAAGGCCTGTCCATTCGTAGTTTAACCACCGATTACATGATTTCATCATGCTGGTAATTGTCAGCACTGAGTAATATACATCTAGCGGATCTACATAGCCGGGTGACACAATTAAGTTGATATTCGGATGTTATATAGACATAATTTAATCATTAGCTGCCAACTCGGGGGAACACTGTAAAACAGCTGGTTGGCACATGTGCGCGGGAATTTCTGCAAAGTACAATAAGCCAAGAAGTTGCGATTCATGCGCGGACTGCAATTGCACGCTTGTTAGTCCACTGTGACAGTATTTTTGATTTCAATCGACCTGACCAATCACATGATGCTATAAACTTACTCTTCAGCTGGATACGTGATTTTTCCCAACACGTAATTGTTTATCACAAGTAATTTATAAATGACATGGGTATATATAATTGAAAACTGGACGTATTTTATTAATATTGGGACTAAATTCAAATTATAAGAAATATTTCTTTTTTCGATTTAATAAGGTGGTGAGTTAGAATCGACAATTTTGAAGACAAATTAACTTTAATAGCGTATCCTTTGTCGAAAATAAATCAATATATTAAATGTAACACTTAACTGGTTTTCAAAGGGAAAACATGTTTGCATTATTTGTGTGTAATTTTAATAGGTCCAGCAGCCATCAAATGTCCGACTGTGATTGTCTAGATATTTCACACATTCAATCCAACGACAATAACTTGACAAGAAAGTGTGTCATTGTCGAATATAGGACCGTCGCCACATGCAACGATGGAACCTGGTTTGATTGTATGGTGCTCACAAGGTAAACTTACTCAAAATATACCGACCCATTACGCCTTCAAATTCCCCAATATTAAGCTAAATATAAGGATTCAAAATCAATTGTTTTCTGGGACTTCTACTTAGATGAATGGACACAATAACTACCACGCCTATGTACATTATCTAATATTTGTGATAATCGCTTGCTTGCATATATGATTTAGGTCAGATACATATATGTGTTTCACGCATATCGTAAATTGTATCCTGGGGACAATTAACAGAATCATCAGATAAGTAGGCTGTTCCATTGCAGAAAATTGGTGATCGTGCAAAGGAGCTGCTACTTATTGTTTGTGTTAAAGTATTCCGCGGCTAGTATATTTCTCGAGAATGTCTAACATACACCTATAGTGGATATACTCTATTTTGATAAGAAAACATTGTGTAGTCTGGTCTTGTGAGCCAACTAATACCGCGGCTGTGGCTGGTATCATGTGACCAACGGGTTGTCACCCCGTTGGTTGAATGGATCAGCATCAGCGAAAGGGACAAGCATCATTATAATGCCTGCGCAACTGAGTATATGACATTTTGATCACGTCTTCTCTAACTGTGTGGATTTCTAATCCTTGTACTTTCATCTTTGGATAATTGCCTACATTGCTCCATACTGATATATAAATTGGATGATATAGTTGTATCCCATTCGGGTACTGTACGTGATTATCATAGTTGTGTACGTGTGCCGGAGAGACATGCATTAACTACAGTGTGAGACCAACTTTCATGCATCCAAAATTCATGGTACTTAACACAATCAATATCCAGGCGTCACACTTACTATTATCATTTAAAGTATTAGCATTTACAAATCAGGGGTCCGTTTTGATAATATTGATAATATAACCTGTTCCAACTAAACGCTGAAAGTTGGTTCTGTGCAACATTCTTTGGGTGAGCTCCAAGTAACTTTATATTATTCAAAACGGCCAATGCCTTGTATGAAGTTAAACTGAATGCATATGATGAGTTTAACTATATTGCGATAGCAAAGTGAATTCTGGGCAGCCGGGATGATATAAATAATATGGAAGCGAAGGTATATCGCCGCAGTCATCAGCCACTACTCAGACATACATGATCTATTGAACATTAGCAGGACAATAATTATACTATTGGTCGTCAATGTGTATTCAATAAGATAATTAATACACCTGCAACTGTGTATATCAAGCAGTATCGTAGACTTAAGTACTGCTAAGCAAATACGCCAATGAACTGCTTATGCAAATAAGCATAAATCCACGTCTCACGGGACCATAGCAGCTGCGAGAATATAACGACACAGATACGTATTATGTCAGGTCTGTTTGTGATATGTTTCGGTTATTTCAAGGGAACATCACTCCACTGAACGTGAAAACCAATGACCCCAGTACGCATTGACAACATTGAGGAGATATATAAACTAAGTTGTCCATTCTTTGCATACCCGCACTTATCAGGATTCTAAATTGGTTGCCATCGCTTGACGCTTTGTGTAAGCGGGTCTAATGAGTCATTGTCATGGACACCTACATTGGTTATTGAGGACTGAATATGTATATTTAGTCGGCATTTTAGCTTCAATTCTTATTGTACTAATACAAAAGTCAGCAGTTTCATCAACAAGCTGAACGTTGAATTGTACCACAACATGGGTGTCAGGTTAAAACACGGTCCCATTGTGGCAATTTGGCATTGCATGTCGATTTTGAGAAAGAAAAAAAATGAGCATTTACTTTCTCAATGCCAACAGTTTTATCGGATTCGGATCACATTATCAACAGACATATATGCACGAACGAATAAGTTAAAACAAACTCATAACATGCAGATGACATAACATTGCAACTCGGAAGCCGTTAATTTTATCGGAACATTTTTTTAGTTTTATGGCGGCCATTTTGGTCTCCATCATCGGTTTTACGTAACCAGTTGACTTATACACATTACGATACAGCCTCTATGAAATAAAGTTCTCTTACAATAAAGCACTTGCGATTTTCCAGTCCGGTGTGCACACTCGTTGTGCACAGAGTGCCAATATAAAATTTGGCGGCCATCTTGGACGCCATCTTGGATTTTATTAACATCCTAAACTAGGATTTGAACGGAATATTACATTATCCGTGTCCTCGGATGGTTCTGCCCTGCCGCTACATATTTTACCATGACGTCACGAAATCAGAACGAACGCAGGCAAACGATGTTGAATCTGATTAAGTGTCTATATTCGTTCCATAACTTGCAAACATGTTTACAATCTCTCCTATTTTGATGCCATGTTAACCAGTTGGTTAATGCCTGTTAACCTCTGAAAATACGTCATTTTTTAGGTAGGGTACCTTATGAAACATAGTGAAAGTTACATTTGGTCACCTATCTCGGCTCGGTGCCCTCTGAATTCGGAAACTAGAGTAATTTTCCCATAAGAAAATGAAGGTCGCATAAATTTCCCCGATGTGCGACGGTCACCCCCAGCACAGCATAGACTATGTCGTTAGACTAGGTGAATATGTATGATTATATGCATGTTTCCGCTCATTATCTGCACATATTTCTGTGAGAAAATTTAGGCTACAAATGACGTGATAACTGTTGTTGTATAAACGTACCCTTAGCCAAGTGAACACAGTGTTACTCTATCGGCACGGACATTTTTCTACTTAAAAAAATGAACACACAATGTAATTTTGAGAGATTTTCAGAAGTTCTTCATACATCTTATCACCAGGAAAATTTAAATGTATGCTCTCAATCGGAATCTCGATGGCAGGGCTATCTCAATATACAACATAACCTGTATTTAATGTTTGTAATATGTAAAAAATATGCCAATTTATCATACAATTTGTCATAACAAAAAATATGTTTTCGAGATGGCGTCTAATATGGCTATTCAGAACTGTGAGCTTCAAGAATATACCTGATAAATTGTACACATTAGATGTGAACTATTACTGTGATTATTTATCATACAATTGGATGTATTAGTGTTTATAGCGTAATACCCAAGCTAACCCCATTAAAATGGCCGCCAAAATGGCCACCGTTTACAGAGCTTAATATGAATGGTATCTTACAAACGCACACATGCATAATATAGAAAGGTGATTTCGATTACTTCTGAAAATCTCTCGAAATGACATTGTGTCATTTTGGTGTGTTAATTGTATTTAGGCAGAACAATTCCCGTGCCGATGTAATATAGTAACATTATTTTCATTGGGCAAAGGGTACGTTAATACAACGACAAGTTTGCACTTCATTTTTAGCATACATTTTCTGACAGAAATATGTGCAGATAGAGAACGGGAACAAGCATATTATCATACATATTTACCTAGTCTAACGACATTTCACAATTCACATGTAATGGCGCATCTAGCACATTGGCTTAATATTACTGCGTGATTAGTTCTACGATATAATTGCATAGTATTGACAAACAGCAGTGAAAGTACATATGTTTGTATTGCTCATGTGCATACTACTGACAGGCATAGCAGTGAAATTATATTATTTTGTATTACGCGTGTATTTGGCTGCATCGTACTGTATAGGCATTTTATATTCAGCTTTTGTAACTTTGTATCGTTCTATACTGGAATGTGTGAAAAATAATGCCAGGCAATTTTGGGGTGGTATGAACGTAACCTAATATTACTCTGTAAAATCAAATGGAATGTTAATTTGAAGAAACTAATTCGTTTGGCGTGCTATTTTTGCTAGATACATGTTCAAAACCGTAATTTGTATAGAACTGATTAGGGTACACATTGGTAAACAATGAGATTAGTGAACCTTTCATTTGAGGTCATTAGTGTTTTTTTGTGCAATAATATACCTGCATATGTTTGAACAGATAACATACGATCTTTATTGATAATATAATCATTATCATCAAACCATTTTAGGGATTAATTAATTATTAGTTCCCCTTTTAAGATATTTGATATCAGCATTGCCTATCTAATAATATTTTCAGATAATGGGGGCGAATGAGTTGTATGTAAAGATAATACACGCTATTTAATGATACTATTAATTAATATAATTTTTGTGTTAACTATTAGCACACTTTTAAGAAATATGATGTGAATGGGACCTATTTATTATGAATGCTAGGGTAAAATTATTCATATCCATTTTCAACTCTGATGGTCGATCCATTTTGATGGCCTGTATCAAAGCAAATCTGTTAAGAAATCCAAATAATAATATAAATCTTCGTAGCATTTTGAGACAACTGCTTTAAACATGGTGTACTCTATTCATATATCTTAATGCCATTTAAGTTAACTGAGATGAACAGCTCCTATGCATTACAATCATACATCTATAAAAATATTGTTTTGCTCCGACAGCCAGTAAAAAAACATACGAACTTGAGTTTAATTATACTAATTTTGTTATAAGTTACATAACACATAGGTTGTATAAGATATTAATTAACTGTCGAAAAGTTATTTGAAATCATAATATAATTAAACTTACCTGGCGAATAGCAATTTTAAATCCATAGAATAAAGCATGCATGGAACAGCTATTATCGCTCGACTTATATAGTGTTTATCAGCTGTGGAATGTATACAGATACAAAATTCAGTGGTAAATATGTGACTTGTCAGGGGTAATACATTACTCTCTGTGTACGGTGATAAATGCGACTTATCAACGAAATGCTAGACTCAATGACATTTTTTATGTAATGTGACTTTTGAGGGAGTGGAGATGACTAAATTATTTGTTTCGGACAGAGATAAACTTCAGCTTATGAATGGCTTGACATAAATAAATGGATGTAGGTATGCGACTATGACATCTCTTACAATGACATCATGTTTTGTGACTATATATAGATTTAATATATTAGCTTTAGTATCTTGTGTACGGAATTTAGACTGTGCTGGATATTTCTGTTGTGATATTATGTGTTAGTTTAATGCGAGGAATTCTCGAATTGCATCATTATTTAGGACTATATATAGATTGAATAAATTAATGTTTTACCGTATATAAACAGAGACATTCGCATAGCAACAATTTAGTATTTGCTCAACAATTTGTTGTATGATGATTGTAATTACATTGGATGTTCATATTTTAATTGTTTTGTTATTTATCATGCTTTTCATTTATAACTTCATTAAAAGCACATCCTTTTTATATTTCGATTGTTTTTGACCCTTCTGAAATATTGAGTTTGTGTCAGAATTGAAATTTGTTGCCTTCAAATCAACAGACAGAAGAATAGTTGCTAATTGTCCCAGTGTTTGTTTTGGTAAAATAGTGTAGATTTTCAAATTATATCTAGATCTATAAGTCCATATGATATATGCAACTGATTAATTACATATTAATTATCATTTAACATGCTTGATTGTCTATGGGATAGCTACATTAAGTATAACACACATTTTCTAGGTAACAATTTTTAATATTTCAAAATGAGTAGTTTTAGTTGAATATATTCCCTTCATTCATGTTCATTAAAGGAACCAATAATGGTTATACATTAAGATTTCTACCACTTCGAGAGGGTATTTTTGAAATGTGATGCCTGCTAATCTACGCGAATAGAACGTTCCTAAAATTCTAGTGACAGACCTGTGGTTTTTACATGAATGGGTTTATTCGCTGTGAATATTTAATTTTTTAACATTTAACACAGTATCTGACATCATTCACGACATATATATTATCAATCGTTTAACATCTATATTGAACTTAATAGAACAAATTATTCTGTAACACCAACCGTTCACATGATGGGGGACTTAGCTCTCTTTTTTATACACACATATATATATTATATATATATATGTATATATATATACATATTAGTGACTAACCTGGAAATAGTTAGCCTGATTATAACCCATTAGCGTAGTATATAGTGACAAACATTGAAAATGTTAGACTAACTATAAGTCATGCCATTTTCTGTATACTATTAGTCTAGAAAGAGTATTTTTATAACTAACCTAGATATAGTCAGTCCGACTATAACCCATTATCCTGGAAATGTATATTATAACTAACCTAGAAATTGTTAATCTGAATTTAATTCTATGCCATATAGTCATATGATGTTAACTACTTTTGCTTTATTATGTTAGCCTAGCAAAGGTATTTTTATGACTAACCTAGTTATAGTTTTACTAACTATCATCCATGCCTCGAAATAATGACTAACCTAGATATAATTAGTTTGACAGTAACTGCCCTATAGTAAGATCAACGAAATTATCTCTCCTATATTCTACATATCTCTCCTATATTCTATATATCTCTCACATTACGCTGTACTGCATAATTTTCGGGGAACTCGGCACCCGGGAGCAGCCGCGACGTAGATGCTTTCCGTCAATCTTGTTATGCACGTCATCGTGATGGACACTTTCAACGTCAACGACTTTTCACTATTTGTTCACTTCATACTTGATAAAGGCTACTAGATAGCTGAAAGCTCGTGTTTTTTTAAAAACTCAAATGAGTCTTAAATGGTGTTACTTTATTTTATTCCCATTTATATTCTACTGATGTTCACCGTAATTATAGAAGATCATTTAATACTAGCAGGATTACTTGACGTTGCCCATGTTAAAGTGATGTGAAACACTCTATTGTGGACATATGGAGGGAATAGCAAATACTTGTTAATGTTATACGTATTAAGTTAGTAAGTGTTCGACGTATTATCATAAATTTGATATCCAAATGGCGCCACAAAATGTCATTCTTATACATGGGTAGGTCACCTTGTTGGAGTGATTGTTATTTTGTTTATCATGATTAATTCGTCCCACAAATAAACCAGTAATTATGTATTTATAACTGCACGTACTTCAGAATTATCATTTTTTAAATCATAAAGACGACGTTGTTGAAATTGACGTTTGTTTTTGTTTTAAATATTTTCTATTGGGATCAAAATATGAACATCATAAACACATTATTTCGAAAAAAAAACATAGCATGAGAATTGGGCTTTACATAGAGATGTATAGGTAAATCTAGTGGGTTAAACTAATATTTTGATGACACCAGCTTATCATATATCCATGACGATACGGATGCTTTAAGAAATGTTCAGGTGCTCCTCTACAAATAGTGCTATACACTGGCTAAGTATTCTAAGTGTAAAAGAAATGTTGCTATATATCAGCTACATGTACCCAACACAAAGCGAGATTTTAAGTGGTTTATGTTAGGCTATGAGTCTGTTCTAAAACACTGAAAGAAATAATATGTATCGGGCAGATGTACCCTTGTATAAATGATGCCAATAGTAGAGGATCCTGAAAAGTCATGTGCAAACTGACTGTGGTTTTCTTTTATCTCAGAAGTAACTATATTTGACTGCACACTGTGACCACTATTTTTGAACAGGCCTTCTATACGTGTCATCTCTCTCGACACGTTGTATCTTTTTGTGGACAATATCTTGAATGGGGCAGACTCGATATTGTTAAAATACATGAGCCACCCCAGCATGGCATACTCTTACGGTTCAATGTCCCTCATTTTGCAAAAATATATGTATCTCTTAAATATAATGATACATATACCTTTGATGATGTCTTCTATGTATCTGTTGATGCTACCTCGCTATATGAATGCCCTGATTCCCGTCCCCATATACACATGTCAGTTGAGCATATATATTTGTTCAAGTGACTTAATCCGGTTACCATTTGTCGAGGTTGTGACTTTTGAATGCTAAAAACTCCTTAGAACGAATTATGGCGATGACTATATCAAAATTTATAACTTTGGTGGATATCAGCGACTAAATCATTCTCGTCAATGTTACTGTCTCTTCTCTCTCCATCCCTGACCCAAACGGCAACAAATGTTGCGTCTTTAACCCACATTATTTGATTCATCGTATCATTGGGGACGAACGTGAATGCATTTGTTGGAAGTTAGTGCTAAACATATTTGTATCAGCTTTTATACCCGCTACTGCGTGACGAAATATTACGTCGTGTGTTGCATGGCCGAACCTATCATGTTTGGCCCGACTGTTGGCTGTAAACTCGAACGTTTAAAGACGCAAAACATTGGGTTTACTTGTGTATTGACCGATACATCAGTCATCTGGATCTGTTTTAATGATCATTTCACTCAAAATGTTATAACTGCGAAATTCCTATGTCACAATTTATGGCATAATGAATTATTTCGAGACCCGATGTAAACCAAAGTGTACCATAATAAAACATAGTTATGCCATCGCTGCTGCGATATACGCGTGACGCCAGCCACAGAGATAGATACTAGCGAACAGAATATGTCATAAAATATTTCACCTTGAAATCCATATGAAGGATAATCGCCGGCCATTGAACCCATGGCCATGTTCGGGTACTGCATTGGTGTTATAGGAGCTGTTGAACACATGTCCATGTCCGGATACTGCATTGGTGGTTTGGAAAGCTGTGTAACCTGATTGGCTAGCCATTCGCAGTTGATTTTACTTTTACAACCCTTACAGAATTTCTGTGTCAATGAAGCGAGTTTGGTCTGACATTCTGGACATTTTACAACTATTTCTGCAGTGTTTGTTTCTGAGTATCCACATTCACCGCAAGCGTCATCGTCTTCGCTCAGTTGGCCATTACAGAACTGCCCATCATTGTCGACTGATCTGCATATCAGCATATCTAATTCCTGAAAATATATGTATCAGTTTTAATTTATGGAGTCAAGGACTCAGTATGATTGTTCATTTCTTCAAATATGCTTTGATCCAGTAAGCGTGAACTTAAATGGCCATATATTGATCGGAAAGGAACACTGAACCCGTTCTTACCGCATCTAGCCCAAACTGCGACGATCTTGCCCACGACATAGCCATCCTTTCTTCGAGAGTTCAGAGACTTATCAGTCTGAAAATTGGTTCGAATATTGAACGGATCTACCATTATATTGGAACAGCACATTGTACAAGTACAATTTATATGCAAAGCACAGCGTCTGGGTGTGGTGAGTGCATTTAGTATTAATCGAAAAAACATAGCTGATGTCATTTGTTATGAATATTATAATATTAAAAAATATATCATAAGTGTCCCCCTAATACCGTCTCCCTAATGTTTGCTAATTTTGATATACAACATAAACCATATTAGGGAGACCTATGCAGTAATAACACTACGTGCGGTATTCGGAAGACACATGTTTAAAACCAAAGTTATGGAGACACATAATATGTACTTTATATTCTGGGGTCACATTCTTGAAATGGTTTTATACATTAATACCAATATAGCGAGGCTACGGAATTGTTTTGTTAATCATTATAGAGCTACAATATGTGGCATATGTATCATGGCATTGTCAGTCAAAGCGAGAGAGGATAAAATTCAATATAAGATTGCGCGATTGCGTGTAGAAACCACTAACGCAGACGGGGTCATTGCATGTCGCCACATTTAGGTGTATATTTGGTACAAATGCATCGCATGGAAGAGCTATTGTTGGTACCCAGCATGACTGCGGTGTGTTTGGACACTCAGGTTTTATATAATTATATGTCGACGACATAAAGGGGTATAAAGTTATGTGACACGATACGCAAATGTCAAACGCATGAATACATAACAATTTGTGGAAGTTTCATGTGCACTTATTCTTTCAAAATGTATGACACTACCAAAGTAAAATAAATCGGATTTGAGATTGCGCGTAGAAACTACTAACGCAGACGGGGTCGTTGCATGTCGCCACATTTAGGTGTATATTTGGTACAAATGCATCGCATGGAAGAGCTATTGTTGGTACCCAGCATGACTGCAGCGTGTCAGGCATAATTATATATCGACGACACAACTGTTAGATGGGTATACATTTATGTAACACAAAACGCAAATGTCAAATGCATGGGTGCATAACAATTTGTGGAAGTTACAAGTGCAATTATTCTTTAAAAATGTATGACACTACCAAAGTAAAATAAATCGGATTTCGAAAGCATGTTGGTGCATGCACACCATTGACAAAGAATATTATGAAGTGATTGTTAGTGCAAAGCGATGAATTCTTTAGGACACGACAATGTGTGCAAGCAATTGGGTGGAAATATTTTTTTCGTTTAATTGCTATGTTTGTATTGTAGAATGTCGAACATCGCATCCCTATCGTCGGCAGATATAACATTTCATACAGGTGGCGGGAAAGTATAATTGACTAGCGAGAATGTTTATCCCACAGGCATTTCGGGCGACAGTGCCCAACTGTGTCTTTTAGTCAATAAGCTGTTATCTCACAGTCCGTGATATCTTTCCACTGCTCGTGCATAACAATTCATTCTTGGTATTATGCTGACATAATTGTCATATTCAAATTACCTTCAAACTGATTTTCTCACCAAACATTCGATCTTTTATTTTATGTTTAGTCTGTGATTGAATGGCGCTGTTAATCGACGGTCTACAATCTAAACATATCCGACAATCATGTATTTATTCTTATAATAAGTTATAAATCTGTGTTCTTCGGAAGACTGATTCAGTTGTGTTTCATTTAAATGTTTAGTTTACTAATATTGTGTCGTGTGATCAAGTTATGGGATAGTGTTCCGTATTCCAATGTATAGAATTGTCCAATAGTTTTTAAACTTTGAACCATGTATGCACACCAGAGCCATCCCACCTGAACCAATCTGTTTCATATACATGCATGTAATAATGCTTAGGACGAGGTATATACATTCCAAAGCGCTAATCATCGTGACAATTATTCAAATGGCAAAAGAGGGTATGATTATTTGTCGTTAAATGTTATATGTTACAGTTAGCCTATAATTAGGGCAATATTATTTTTTTGGTTAACATGATTTTACATGTACTATATCGATAAGGCTATATGTTTAAACGCATGGAGAAATTGTGCGTGGTGATTCTTATATGTTAATTATGTGCAGGGATCTTGATGGTTAGATCCTTGATAACACCATAGCATTTATCAATTGTCCCATACTCTACACGATATATTTAAGAGGATAGAATGTTAAAATTGATTATGAATTAGTAAGGGTACGTCCACAGTATGTGTTTTCGGGCATTTCTTCATAGAAAATCATATGGTGCCATAGTAATATGAGCGGAAACATGAACGAATATATACTGTGAATGGCTTCGATTTCGTCGATATCAATTTTCGTGGAATGTCATCAAAAGACTCTTTCGTGTGGACATGAATTCGTGGATCATGCACACCAAAGTGCCCTACAATAGCAGCATCGTGACATATTTGAATGGTCACTATTGAGAAATTAGTCGCGATGTATTCCGGCGTTGAAAGCACATCACGCAACCATTCCAGCCCCGGTGTATATTGTCTCGCTGTTCTGGTGACATGACATGGGCTATGAGGTTGTTTCGCGGAACAACACACTTCGGGTTTCACGCGATTCGAGTTATTTTGGGAAATTGTAGTAGAACGAAGAGTAATGTCCTATTCCCACAGTATAACAATATAATATCCTATCATATCCTATCCTAACACAAAAGGTGACATCCAATGTTTTTCTGTGGATATTTTCCAAGATTAGTAATATAACCAAGACATCCGGTAACATTTGCAGAAACTGTAATTGAATTTCGGTAATAATACAACAAACTGTTTTACACGAAATATACGACAAATCAAAATAGGGGAACGACCGTAAACAGGTAACGGAAACAACTTCGATAAGAAAGGATTATTCAATTATTGCATGTCTTCTACTAGATAAATATTATTCCGATGCCTTCAATTTACTGAAGCGTATGCGTTGGGCTAGGTAGCTCGAGTAACTCCAGTGGTGACTCCATGTAGTAGCGTTATTTCGGCCTGACAAACTTGGTTCTGATTTATGTCAGAATACCCTGACCAGGCTATCATCCCCGGTCCGCTAGCCCGATAGACCAGTACCCTACCTCTCGGCTACCGACTGCCCTGGTGGTGGTATGATATATACCGTATAATAATATATAATTATCTCAGGTTTAAACCTCCGAGTTTAAACCTGGTTTAAATCTACATTGGCGGACCAGCCAAACCGGGTCTAAGGGGGCGTTTTTGTCGTTCAGTTTCCAGCTAATTGACAACTCGATTCGGTGACATGAGCAAGCAGTCAAACTATCCTCTTTCCAATCGGACAAGAAGACAAGCCGATATAATGGTTATTGACATGTCATAAATTATCACGAACACGTGCACGCTCATTGAATTTATTCAGTGAGAAATGAGTATCGCTCATGGTCCATTAATCCGGTCTCTTTGTGGGTTTAAATCATCTGACAAAGGGTATATATAACAGCACGAGTTTCACGCGCTGTTTATCACTTTGTTTGTGATAGATTTTCTACACGATGCTTTACCCGCAAAGACAAACTTTGGTGTATTTACATTTATATCTGTATATTTACATACTAAGTGTTGTCATCACTAAATCCAGCATTCTGATTGATCGGCGCCCACGTGGCTAGTTGCAGTTATTTCTCAGTGAATGCGCAACGCCTCATAACACCAAGCTCATAACACCATCGATACGTCATTGGGTTTGGAAAGACGAACGCGTAATGTTTTGGGCGCATTTTGGACTCGCGCAGGATTGACTTAATACATCATCGGGTTTTAATATTCTTATATCCCAACGTAACTCATTGGAGATCATCTATATATGTATGTATTGCCATGCTCACTACAATAATGTAACCCAGAATATCAGGAGTTTCCTTTCCTTTTCAGATATCAAACGTTCAATGTGAGCAGTGCTAAGCGAAGTCAAATTGTCTTCTATCAGTACATTTAAGGCCAGTCCAAAACATGTCTTCTGCCCATGCATATACGCCGCTTTTGTATACGCGCCTGCTTCACGTTAATGGTAGTATAATAGGACAAGGGAAACTGTGGAAATTCACCTTTTTACCATCCCTCGGCAATTGGACAAATTTAGGCCATTCACACCAGTAATGCTAACGATATAGCCACGGATGTATCGGCGAAGAATTCATCTTTCAATTAATCAATACACAAACTCCAATCAGAACCATTCATATACATAACATTTGATAAATTTTTAACCACCGAATATTGTCTCCGAAGACCCGTAAATTGCCGAGGGATGGTAAAAGGGTGAATTTCCACAGTTTCCCTTGTCCTATTATACTACCATTAACGTGAAGCAGGCGCGTATATAGAGGCGGCGTATATGGGCAGCGTAAATGGGGGGGGGGCGGACAGCGGAGTGCGTTACAGGCCCATGTGGTGTGTATCCACCCTTAGGGTTTATCAACAAATCCTTCTATAAAGATAACAACTCATCCGATAATCCCATGAACAGTAACAAGCGGGCGCAAATTACGTTTACGTACATTATCATATTATAATAGAGTATATATAACTAATATAGGCCTATTATTACTAGTAAGTCTATTATTAACCAAGTGCTACACTTCAAAGTCCAGCTGACACATTGGAAAACTTTTACATATCTCATGTCATTAAATTGACTCAAAAATAATTCCTCAGAATGATCTAGGTACAGTCAGGCATCGCTCACAATGATACCATTTTAAATAGATTATACAACATGGTATTCAATGCACATGTATGAAGATCAGAAAACCCAATTATTTTAAAGCATTTATATCTCAATTACGCTTAAGCGTATTTCAAATATGTAGGAGGCGTAATTCATATTTAATATCTTAAATTGCGCTTTTAAAAGCCTAATGGAATTTGGCATCGATCCCACCACATAATTATGGATTTATAGATTTACCGTAACTATAAGTACAAATGAATTGCAATTCTTGACTTAACCATACTTAAATTAGATTAAGTTACCACCCCGGGTATTTTTTATATTTATATATTATTTTTATATAAAATAATATAATAAAATTTAAAACAAAATTCCCGGATTCCTGTGATGGAATCGCGCATGCTGATTGTCATTACTGAAAATTTGAATTTCGTCTCCCATAACTCCCATTTTGCATTTTGATAAAAAAAATTACTACGGATACATGTACCGGTGCAATAGCATTACATTAAATTAAATAAGTGTATTGTAAATTATGAAATACTCACAAATGACAAATGTCAATCTACACTTATTAAGCATACCATTATTTGAAGGGTAATTAATGTCTAATATGTCATTATATGATATATATCAATGAATTTATAGTGAAAGACTCATAGTAGGCATACATACAGAAACTAGAACAAATGTTTTAAAAAAACTTGATCTATACACATTTTTACAAATGTCAAATTAAGTGGATTCCAAGGACCCATGCATGTCATGATAGGGCAAACATATTTTACATATAATAAGAGAAATTGATTCACAACAGATCAACAGTTAAAATCAACTTAATCATTAATGTGTCATATGAATTAATATGTTGTACAAATATCAAGGTATGAGGGGATGTATATACTGACTGAGTTACAAGATATCAAATATGACATTGCCTATTAATGTAACAATGACATATGTGACTAAGTTGACCACACCGGTAGGCTGTACTGCATGAAAGAATCAACATATTTTGTGGGGGGGGGACATGTTCTCCAGCTGTGAATATGATATCACCATATAATTTGACATGGCCTAATATTTCTGATTGGACAATTGAACACATATTAAACTGCATGCATATACTATGAATTGTGTTGATTTGGGGAACACTACCATGTAAAATTAAGTGGAAGATTCAGGATGAATAAATACAAATGGAGTGTCCATCTGAATTTGATGAAATTTTTTGAGGTACAAAAATGTCTATAACTCAAACAATAATTAGTCTATTAACTAAACTGAAAAAAAGGTTTTCAGATTTGTGATCCCAATAGATGAGTTCTACAAATAAGATAAAAAGTGAAAGGACGAATTTGAAATTTCCATGTACTAAACCAATAGTCACAGTGCCACATATGCAGGCACATTGCGCCCACACACACGCTGGTCAACACAGACTGCAGACACATTTAAAGACAACGTAA
The DNA here is from genome assembly GCA_032622095.1 of Siphonodentalium dalli. NCBI lineage: Eukaryota > Metazoa > Mollusca > Scaphopoda > Gadilida > Siphonodentaliidae > Siphonodentalium > Siphonodentalium dalli. Next base: position 162,729,744 of record CP136068.1, on the reverse strand, counting down.
AAATGTAAACAAAAATAAAAGTTAAAAACATTCTTTAAAAGTTGCAACAAAACAAAAATAACAAATGTACGTAAGGATTGAATATAAACGACGTATTTTCTCAGTTATTAAAGTGGTTGGGTAGTTTTCCTTGCTTTTGGTTGAGAATGTTGACCAAAAACGATGTACCAGTATTTCCATTCACTCGTATTCGTCGGAATTTGACACTGACAGACCGATTAAAATAAATCAGAATAAAGTCAACAACCGTTATTAATATGAAATAAACGTAACAATCACCAAGATTCATACTCGGTGAATATATAGATCACTTCAGTTTACCTCTACAGGCTCTAGGTGGCCGGTGAGTCATTTGATACAAAAAACATTCATTCGATTTCTGAATTCCTCGTGTATTTGCCATTTCAAATACGGCGGCTGTCCTACCAGGAGAATCGATAACTCTACCAAGACGATTACACAAATATGATTGTGTGAGCCATCCTGTTATTTATGATCCTTGGTCTTGATGTCATGACGCCTTTACTGGTTTCCCAAGAATCAATCTTAAAATGACTCTGCGATCTTTCAATCGGAACTTAAAGTTTCCGTTTGTCGGCCTTGAACTTTGAGAATATTTTATCAATTTTTTAGGCGGAAATACCGTTAGAAAATTGAAGATAATATGTAAACGGCCAGCAAGGTCGCTAGATTCCTCTTTCGGTGTAAATATTTTTAATAATTTTATGAAATATGTAAACAAAACCTTTTCATGCAATTTAACTTTTTTGTTAACCAGAGCTTTTGTTCAATTTACATTCACTCTTTGAAAATATATTTGGCTTTATGAGCATGATGTTCCTACATATGATGAAGTATAGCTAACAGTTGCTAGATCAAAGTTTTTTATTTTGCCCTGGAGCATTTTGCCCAATTACACATTTCGAGGTGGCATTAATCAATACAAAATGGCGACCGTTGCCAACAATAGAATTTTGGACTCCGCTGACCCTGGCTGACCCTTCAGTTATGAATAAATTATCCTATTTTAGGTGATTTCAATTTATTTTTAGATTGGGCCGAAAAAGTCGATTAGTATATATCTCATATTCGCATACGTATACCCTGGTCGCTTCGCCTGGTATACCCTGAGAGCGGGCGCTATAAACTAGCTTTCAAATTTTAGGTGGGAAATTTGCATACTTCCATTAAGTTTTCCCGTTTCTCGTGCCATACATTACTTTCTTCAAACTGTCTCTTTATTACGCAAGCTGATGGGCCCGACTTCGTCCGGGCTGTTTCCCATCTGATTTCCGGCGAAAGGCGCGATTTGACCTTCAATTGACTATTTCGAAAGTCAAGGTCAGGTCAGGGCCATGATGTGACCCGTCCAAAACGCCCCCACCCGGAGAAAAGTACCCCTAGGTATCAAATTTCGTCGAAATCCGTCCGTTTTACCCCACTTGACCTTTAATGAACAATTTTGAAGGGCAAGGTAAGGTCGAAGTCGTGATTTGACCCGTCCAAAACACTCCCCCGACAAAAGTACCCATAGGTATAAAATTTCGTCGAAATCCATCCGTTTTATCCGATCTGACCTTTGGTTGACCACAATGAAGGCCAAGGTCAGGCCGAGGTCACGATTTGACCCGTTCAAAACTCTACCCGGACAAAAGTATCCCTAGGTATCAAATTTCGCCGAAATTTGTCCGTTTTACCCAAATTGACCTTGTATTGACAGTTTTAAAGGTCAAGGTCAGGTCGGGGTCACAATTTGACCCGTCCAAACCACTTCCCGGACACAAATACCCATAAGTATCAAATTACGTTGAAATCTATGGAAAGCCGAAGAGGACATGTTGGTTGCTAATTGCAAGATATACGACGCGGTATTTTAAAGGTGTTTCAAACTAGGAGATAGAAGTATTCTGCGTTTCAAATGGTTATGAATTATAGTATTTTATTCAAATTTTATGGCATAAATTGTTATTAAAACCGTATATACTATAAAAAAATGTATGACTCGAAAATTAAGTGGGCCTTTAAACAAAGTCACAATTGCAGTTAGGCTCATCTCATACTCGTCCATTCAGCGATATTCTGCTGCGCAGTTTGTTATAGCCTCCAGTATTCATTGAGCGTTATAGCCCCAACTGTTATAATTCGCCTTTAGCAGGCGTACTCTTGCCTCAGATTATTGAGATATTAGGTCACACGTAATCACATTAAATCGCATGGAAACATAGCAATTGTGTGGGCTGCTTGGCGTGAATATGTAATGAGAAATAAGGTCATACGTAATGACATTAAACTCAAGAAAACCAGCGAAAACAAAACAAAATCACATTTAATGTTTTAAGTTATTTCCTTCATAAAAAGAATCTTCGTGATAATAAACCCTCTAAATACTTTAGAATATAGAATTAACCTTAAAATAACAAAAACCTTCGGAACACAGAACCTTCGGAATAACGAACCTTCGGATTGGTGAACCTTCGGAATAGCGAACATTCAGAGAAATTTCGGAATAGTGGACCTTCGGGATAGTGAACCTTCGGAATAGAGACATGCCCCCAATATTCATATTATATGCCCAGAGTTCAAAGGTATGGACCCATAAAATTTTAAACTTGGCCCTTAAAATATTGAACTCCAAATTGGAGCCCACACAGAACATCACTTAAGTCAACTGTACCTGTGTCATGTCCCAATGCGGGAGGGTCCATATATACCACAACATTAATATTATATGCCAAGAATTCAACGGTATGGGCCCACGTAATGACATTAAATCTCAAGAAAACCCGCGAAAACAAAACAAAATCACATTTATTGTTCTAAGTTAAGTTATTTCCTCATGTATCTGTATCGGTATGCGCGCAGGATAAGTTCGGATGTGAGCGCACACTCCATAACAAGAATCTTTGTGAAAATGAACCCTCTCAAATTAGTCTCAATACTTTAGAATATAGAATTAACCTAAAAATAACAAAAACCTTCGGAATAGAGAACCTTCGGAATAGCGGACCTTCGGGATAGCGAACCTTCATAATAGAAACATGTCCCCACAATTACACCGGTGACGTAAACACATGTGCTAATCTTTGTCGTACTATCGTAACTATCGGTACGATTTATACTCTAGTACGAAATAAACATAATACAATCGCCCCGTGGATTATCGATCGACCACACAATATGAAAAACTCTACACCAGTGTACCCCACTGTATTGCGTAATAATTTACAACTCCACCCTTTGATTGATTGTTTGACAATTCTAAACCGCGATGAAGAAAAGACGGATTCGTCATCTCAAGTTTAGCCTCGGTAAAGCTGGTTAAGCCGGACCGCCGAATTACATTGTTTAGAGCACAATCCCATTGTTGCAATCAATCCCTGATTTTTGGTAAAGCACACCGATTCCCAAGGCTGGCGAATGAATAGTTCAATGATTACCCCATTGTTAGGCACACGCAACTCACAACAGACAAATCGCACGGGCGCTTCGAAGTAGCTTCAATTACCAGAGGCCACAGGGGCACGAACAGCGCTCTGCTTCCCCCAACCACACTGCCATTATACGCCGTTACTATATACGCACCTCTAATATACTAAGCAGGCACATATATAGGGACGGCGTATAAGGGGAGTGCGGTGAGGGTGCATGTCCTCTTGTATAATAACTGAAGCTACATTGAAACGACCGCGCGATTTGTTTGTTAAGAGTGGCGCGTGTCGAACAATGGGATATCACTGAAATATTAGTTTGCCAGCCTTGGGAATTGGGTGTGATTTACCAAAATTACAATATATATATATATAATACATCAACAGGACGAACGGGGAGGGGGGGGGGCAATAGCAACACATGCATTGGTTGAATTATTTATTAACTAGTGGCATAATTACATTTATTATAATTATTCCACAAAACTAATCCAGTTCCGAAAATATTCTCAGGACCACTAATCCAACGATGAAACTAAACGAATTAACATTTACATTTAGAACCACTAAATATAGTGATAGATCCAATGATCCAACAGAATCACCACTTCACAATATAACGCTCCACATATCCGATATAACTAACAACAGAACTTGTATCTAGAGAATCTGGAGGAACCAATGGACTATTATGGTAGTAATTTCGAAACAGTTTCTTGAAAAGGCGACACGTTTATCACATAATAATGATGTGCGGCAATACCTTTGGCTAAAGTAGTTGGTTGTTGGTTACAGGTCAAATTCCATGTCATCATTCTGGCAGACAGACTTCTTCGGAATTCATGATCTACTTATACAATGTATATAATAATAGTAGGACACAATCATGCGACTTCCACATTTGACTTTCCAAACACATCTGCGAGTGACTTGGTTTGTGAAAACGGGTCACACGTTAATCCGTGTCGTTTCGGACATATTTATTCACATTCAACGGCGATCACTGCATGTGTAATCACAATGATTGGTGTGGCTAACGGGTCATTGTGTTCATTTCGGCCAGCGCACGGATTGTACGTCGTGTTCAACGCACGATCAATTTCGTATTTCGAGATAATCGCATTATGTGCGGTCAATTGTGCTCTAAGTCGGTCAGAGCATGCGAATAGTTCTTTACCAGAATAAATCTCGTCTCCGACTCGATTTATTCTGGTAAAGAACTATTCGCGTGCTCTAACCACTACTTAGTGTTGCCGGTTTAAGCTTATACAACGCAAACAAAATATCGCAATTTACAAAAACTTATCCCCACATGCTTTATAGGTGTGAGTGTTTCTCGCTTATAAATTTCCAATCAAAATATGGTCGCTGTCGTAATTATTGATTTCCGCAATCAATAAAACGAGGCGGTCCGCATTAGGAAAGTACGATTACTTATCTCGACGATACAGAGACACTACCGCTAAACCACTGGTATGACTGGACCATGTTTAAACCAGATATGACGAATGCGTCACTTAGACCTGCGGTCGTGGGTGTAAACCACTGATTTTGCTGACTCACGGCGGTTTAAACCTAGAGGTTTACGTAGACCAAGTTTAAACCTGAGATGACGAATCGGGCCACAGGGTTATTGTTTTTCAGTTCGGCTTTATTGGTTACATGTTCGATCAATGGATATGGATTTTGAATGGTTTAAGTGGTTGAGCCTCGAGAGGAATAAGATTGTTGTACTTATCAATTAAGCGCATCTATAGCCATAAACTATTATATTGGTGTTGGGGTCCTTCTTTATAAAGTGTTGGTACATGTGTAAGCATTAGGTATATTATATCGGTATATCTTGAAGGGGGTTTACTTGTTTTTCCGAAAATGTAGCCTCAAGAGTTCCGAAATATATCGATGACCTTTTTCATAAAAACTGAGTGATTCTTGGTAATTGTTCTGTTGTGGTTATTGAATAGTGCTGCTAGTGTGTTAGCGTTTGGTTTCCGGTAATGGTATGGTGAATGAACGACATATCGAAAACAGACGTACTGCGCGTCCTTCATTTATATCTCGTATACTGGTATTTGCTCATTCAACTCAAGTGTCAATTATGTCATTGAATGTTGATTTCGTGTTTGAAACAAACCACGAAATCAACGAATAACAGACCCCCACGAATTAAAAGGATTGTACAGTGAAGTAACTTTGTTACGAGATGAGAAGTAAACTTTATGTAATTCCACTTGTAACTGTGCTACTGGCATTCGCCTTCTGTGTTATTTATTCTTGCGAGATATTTTCATGCTATTGACAGGTAAATTTTGAACTTATAACGAACGCTCTTTATTGCTCATATTTGGCCATTTAAGTCGTCTGAGACCAATGGCATCGATATAATCACCCTCTACGTTTCAATTCATCATCGTGTTTCAATTTACACCGATCAGATTGCCACCATTTTGGGTATATAATTAGTTAGTTAAATTCATTGTTAGTTTCCTTTTAAGACATCTAATGTCAATGAAACGTATCTAATACGATTGTCCGGGTCAAATTACCATATCCCCAACCTCATTAGTAACTGACCAATGTGGATGTATACTTAATTCATGATTTATTCGGATGGAATGTTATATCTCTTGCAGCATAGCAAATATCACCACAAAACACGTAAATCAAAATATTTCTAAGGATTTTCAATATTAACTTGATACTGTGTAAGCAGTTTTAAATATAACATATAACTCATAAGCAGTGTTCGTCTTGCAAACATATTCCCAAATTAATGTCTGTCTGTAACGTTGTCAGATATAGCATACCGATAATTTACTTGCATATATCTATTAAAATGATAATTCATAAGCAGTCTTCGTCTTGCAAACATATTCCCAAATTAATGTCTGTCTGTAACGTTGTCAGATATAGCATACCGATAATTTACTTGCATATATCTATTAAAATGATAATTCCTACGAAAAACTAACGGCAGCTGGTGAATAATAGTGTCGCAAAGATCACACATGACAGAAAAAAATAAATAAAGTTGCATGTTAAATTAATAACGATAACACGCTAAACATTAGGGGGACACACAAAAAGTCACCCTAATGTAGAAGTCGCCTTAATGTGGGTTATTTATCCACCATATGTCTCCCTAATGTTGTTTGCGCGTATATATATATATATATATTTACATACTGAGTGCGATTATCACTAAATCCAACATTCAGATTGGTCGGCGCCCACGTGACTAGTTGCAATTAGTTCTCGGTGAACGTGTAAGAGGGTCATAATTGCAACCATAATTACATCGACGCGTCATTGAGTTTGGAGAAGAAGAACGCGTAATGTTTTGGGCGCATTTGCACTCGCGCAGGATTGACTTAATAAATCATCAGGTTTCAATGTAAGAGCCTCGTTTTGAAATGGTTCTCAGCTGGTTTATGGTCGGGTGTTATGGGATATGTTGGGCTGGTTTTGTCACGATACACTTTTTGAAATAAATAGATTTACAAAAGTGGCCTTTTCGCTAAATGTATATAAATATAAGGATTAACTGTCATGTTGACTGTTTTTATGGAGATGTAACCGTGAGGTTACATCTCCATAAAAACAATCCAGATGACAGTTAATCCTTAAATATACTTGTTCAATCGGAAATTGGAAAGACCGATGTACTGCAAATACTATGTCGGAACACATGCACTTTTCCACACATGCACCGGTTCCCTTCTCACGATGCTTAGAAACAAAATTGGCAATATCGAAGGCGACGAGTCACTCGGCGCTAAATGTGGAAATGATTTAAATTCCGTTAATTTGGCATCCTGATTTATTTCTGCAAAGTTGTAGATTAGTATGTTATTTATAGGACACATGTGACATGTGCCCGGTGTTTTGTGTTTAGTGCGTTTATTTGAGATATGTTTGTCCGGCTATTTGGTAATGCCTGCCTTACTTGTTCTTTTATATTAGGATACCGATTTATTAATTCCATTAAAACCTTATTCTTGGGACTGTACATCCAGTAACTGTGGCTAATCGTTAATAAATTTCTTTCACAACAATTGACTCGGGAGTGATCTGACCAACTGAAAGTTGCAACAGGCTACACTTGACACGACAGTTCCAAAACACAGATACTTCCACAAAGTTATAAAACACCAGAATAATTCGCAAGAGTCAACCACTGGTGACTACGAGGCAAATACAAAATTGTAGAATTTAGTCGAAATTAATTAACTGACGACACAGATTAATTTAGTCATGACTCCTCGTGAGTCAGTCACAAGTTTGTTGACTACAACTTACAAGTACATGTAAAAATGTCACAAAGGATGGATGTATCATATTTATCAATTTTCATCGAAAGATGATTTGAGAACCATGTCGCTATATAACATATCACCCAGTTACGGAGTCTGCTAATGTTTTGATTGAACGGTCGGCGACGCTGTGATATTGTTGTGATATATGTATGGAATGGCGGATAATCTCAGAGACACATATCCCATTATGTGACACCCGATATCACTGATTCAGTCAAAAGCTGTTATTATAAGTTGAGTGGTCAATGCAACGTACTGAAGCTATGCTCTAATTAATCGACCCCTTTAACAAGGTTGTATGGCTCCAATGATAGCGGTTGTAACGCCATTCAACCACGGTGAAGTGGTTGACATGCGGCATCCGTGGGTATAAAATCTTACTGCGATACTTTCTTCTCTTCAATTCTTCTCTGTACATTTCCATCTGCTCATCAAACACACACGCACTTACATTGGTGTGTGAACCTATTGAGTTCAGTGCGTTAACATGGTCCACATACCAATTGATCGATGTATAACAAAGAACAGATGGGAAGAATGAAGAAGAATACAAGTATAAGATGAAGAACAATTAACGAAAATATGAGAAACAAGAAGACGGGAAGGATAAAGGAGACGACGTTGGAATAAGAAAAACAAAAAATAAGAATTAACAAGAAATCAAGAAGGAAGACAGAACAAGACAATTAAAATACACTGTATTCACACACACATGGGTATTTATAGTCTTGAAATCTGGATTTCGAAAATAATAGCGCCCGCTCTCCACCGGCGAAGCCGTGGAAGCGAAGCGACCAGGGTATACGTATGCGAATATGAGATATATACTAATCGACTGTTTCGGCCCAATCTAAACATAGATAACATTACCTAAATGGATAATTTATTCATAACTGAAGGTCAGCCAGGGTCAGCGGAGTCCAAAATTCTATTGTTGGCAACGGCCGCCATTTTGTTTTGATTAATTCCCACCTCGATCAGCCTCGATCGGGCAGCGAAGTTAGTGTAATTTATCAAAATGACCAAGAGCGAAAACTTTGATAAATAATTCTTGTCGGCACATGTTAGTTATACATGTACTTCATTATATATGGGCAAACAATGTCTTTAATACAAGCCAAAGATATTTAAAAAGTTAAATAATCAAATTGCATGAACAAATTTTGTTTACATATTTTATAAAAATATTAAAAATATATGCCCCGAAAGAGGATTTTAGAGGCCCCACTGGGTGTTTAGATATTTTCTTCAATTTTCTATCGGTGTTTCCGCCTAAAAGTTGGATGGAATATTCTCAAAGTACAAAGCCGACAAACGAAAACTATAAGTTCCGATAGATTGATAGATCGCAGAGTCCTTTTAAATAAATCGAATACATCATAGATTCATACAACTTTAGTGTGTCCCAAATCAAATATTGGGTGATGAGGCATGGGTCGAGACATAATATAGTTCCAAAGATATTAACTATTTTAAGCCATTTGATTCATTGATGGTGTGAACCAATCCAATCGTGTTATTGATAATGGCTTGTATATCATGTATTTCTATTCACAACAAGCGAAAGAAATATGAGTTTGTTGGTTGATAAGTTTGTATCAGTACGCACAAATAAAAAAAAACATGTGCACGGTGCAGACATGTTTCGCCGCTCAAAATTCACACTGCAAACATGTTAAACTAGAGGTCAGATTCCATGGAATCAGATATACTTCGATGGTATTCCATCCCATCCCATCCCATCCCGACCTGACCTTGGTCTTCAAAATGGTCAATCGAAGGTCAAATCAGGTAAAACAGGCGGATTTCCACGAAATTTGATACCTAGGGGTACTTTTGTCCGGGGAGTCTTTTGGGCGGGTCAAGTCGTGACCCCGACTTGACATTGACCTTCTAAATGGTCAGTTCAAGGTCAAATCGGGTAAAACGAATGGATTTCGACGAAATTTGATACCAAGGAAAACTTTTGTCCGGGGAGTGTTTTGGACAGGTCAAATCGTGACAATATGTTACTTTTATAGTAGAGCGGACATACCTATATAGTATATCGGTGGGCATATTCATGCATTTGCCTTGCTTCTTGATAAGTCCCTTTGAATTTGCGTCTTGAAGAGAGGGTTTGAATTTGAGTAATATATATCACCGTTACAACGTTATACTCTACCAGGGTTAAACCGTCCAATCTAAATCATTAAAAAGTGTACTAATCTTGCGTTTATATACTACTTATCACATCCAGTCGTCGAAAAGTTTTTATCTCAATATCAGATTTTCGGAGTAATTTTCCCCATATGATCTTCGGTGGAATTTGCCAAATCTGAACCCACCCGACACAAACACTCCCTTGAGCAGGTTGCGTTTATAGTAGAGCGGTCAAATTTTGAAGGCATACCTACGGTACACCGGCTTACATGCTCCTGCGTGAAACTCGCTCCTACATTAGCCCGTTCGGATTTGGGGCTAAAAAATCGGCTAGTGATAGACTACTTAAGTATACATTTTAATGATATATAGCGTTGTCACGAGTAAACCGTTCCATCTGAAAATTAGAAAATCGCCCTCTGGATGCGCGTTAATACTAGCCATCAGATGTACGCGTCAAAACAAATTATCTCGATGTTTGAATTTTCACCCCTTTGCAATTTTCGTGGAATTTTCCTAAAGTCTCAACCCACACTGACACACATTCTCCGTTGGGCATGTTACATTTATAGTATAGCCGTCAAACTTATGGGACGTATATAAAGTATGTCAATGTACATTCTACGACATTATCTTGCTCTTTAACCAGCCGGTTTGGATTTGGCGGGAAACATAGTTGCAATAATTCCGTACCCCGTAACACGGAAAGCCCTGGGTAAAAACATTTTTAACAGTATATTCGAGTCCTAATCTCTAGTCCAATTCGGAATATGCAATACAAAAATTAGAGCTCTGTACTTATAAAAAAAAAAAAAAAAAAAAAAAAAAAACCTTGGTTTATTCATCCTGGTGTGTAGTGTGTCCCTGTTTATGGGCGGTAACTCTTCAGGGAAAGCGCGGACACAAGTTTTTATGCCCGTGGGCAGTAGTGCATATCGAGATGTGCATACGGTCTAATTTTCGATGCTCTGCTTCTTATAATTTCCGAGATAATAAAATGACATTTTTTCAAATAAAGGGTGATAACTCCTCGGTGAAAGTGCGGACAAAATCGTTATGGGCCATAGGCATAGAACTCATGTACCCCAACCTACTTACCAAGTTTTAGTGTCCTACTTCTTATACTTTTCGAGTAATAGTGATTACAAAAGTGTCAAGTATAATAATAATAATAAGAATAATAATAATAATAACTAGAGGTCTGATTTCATCAAATCAGATATACTTCCATGGTATCGGCATTTCAATGGGTGTTCTCTATATATCATATAGTTCGAACAAGCGTGGCAGTGTTTATGCTATTCTAATGTATCATGTTACTAACCGACTGACAGTGCGGTGCCCCAAACCAAACGTTTAGATCGATTCGGTGGGGATATATTTTAGGGCCACTTACCACACCTCCCAAGGATGCCAACATTCTGCCACGAAATTTGGCTTGTCGGATACTATAATAAGGTAATGAGATATAATACTTAACTCATTCCATATTATATGGCAGTATTCGATCTATGAGATAAGGCTTCGATTATATTTGGTAGAGATAGGATGCCATCGTATTCTAGAGCAAAATATTATAAAGCATGTTGAGGGATTTTGAAAATTCTGTCAAGTTCGGAGTCAGTATCTGTCAGTAGTTTCATTGGTGGAGGATACACCGCTCAGTTTGATAATTATAATATTGGCGTAGATTAAGATGCAAGCTGTTCCGAAAGTATGGGTTTCAGAGAGAGAGAGAGAGAGTCTAAATAAAAAAAACTGGATTAAATATCGGTTAAACTGCGTTCGTTGGAATCTGCTAAACTGTAATCGAGTATTTGCTGAACGCGATTTTGAACTGTTGAACAGGGGTGGATGTCCGTTAAAATGTTAATTGTGTTCCATCTCTGTACTTAGTTATGGCCCATCGATTGTAAGTCATTTGCATAACCTATACCTGACTATCCTATAGTTAGAAATCGGTTAAGCTACTTTCGGGGGATCTGCTGAACAGTATCCGATGAAGTGCCGAACGTGATTTTAAACTGGGTGAAAGTCGGTGCAATAGTATTCCCTCCCTATATTTGATTTTGGTCCATTTGATTAAAAGTTATTTGCATTACCTATACCCGACAATCGTCGTTAAAAATGTTAATCTGCGTTCGGGGTAATCTGCTGAACTGTACGTAACGTGCTGAATGGGATTTTAAACTGTTGAACTGTGGTGGAGGTCGGTCAACTGTGAGCCATCCCTGTACTTGGACCATCGATTACAAGTCATTTGCACAACCTATACTCTGCTGACTTCGTTAAATTGAGCTAAACTGCATTCACAAGAATCGACTGAACTGCAGCAGCCGCATTGCTAAACAGGATGTTTAACTGCTGGACGGGCATGGCGGGTTGTCAAACGGTTCCGCAATCTTGTATTGGAAAATAACATATATTTCGTTACAATTGAGTTAAACTGAACTCAGGTAATATCCTTGTATGTTGTAACCTGCTCCCAAATAGCTGATTGAGCATTTTAGGTGCATCCAGTCACGTGTGTGCGCACTGAGGTTAGTGAAAAGGTCGCCTGACATGTATGGTGAAATAAACTGACAGGCATGGATGTACAAGATCTTATTTCAATTGCCAGAGACATTTTATTCGAATTGGAGTGGTACTTGGTCACGGAACACGGCCAGAAAATTACACGTTTGATGGTGAATACGAAACCGTCACATTTATTTTATATTAGGAGTGACATGTCCTGTTCATCCTTTTCACTCGATGATCTATTATGTGCATTGAATCGAGGCATTGTATCAGCTTCAATTTGTTCTGACATGTTGTTCTTGTTTACAGCTGTATGGGACTGAAACTGAAATTCCTTCAGAGTTTTCCTTCTGGTCTCTGTATATGTATAACACTCCCAGATAAATGTTGAAATTCCATCGGAGCTTTCCTTCTGGTACATGTACTCATGAACTGATTTTCCCTTTCATATATCTAATATATATTTTGGGACTTCTGTCTGTTTGTCTGTCTGTTTGTCTGTTATCAATAGCCGGGAAAACTGCCAGACTGATTTCGACGAAATTTGATACCTGTGGGTACTTTTGTCCGGTGAGTGTTTTGGACGGGTCAAATAGTGACCCCGACCTGACATTGACCTTCAAAATGGTCAATTCAAGGTCAAATCGGGTAAAACGGACGGATTTCGACAAACTTTGATACCTAGGGGTACTTTTGTCGAGAGTTTGTTTTGGACGGGTCGAATCGTTACCCCGACCTGACCTTGACCTTAAAAATGGTCAATTCAAGGTCAAATCGCGCCTTTCGATGGAAAGCAGAGGGGAAACAGCCCGGACGAAGTCGGGCCCACCAGCTAGTAAATATTTAGTTGTAATGTTATGACTAGCCTGAATGCATGCCGTCTACCATCCGCTAACTACGGCTTACCAAACTCAAGTTCCAACCAGAAATGCCAATAGCAGTAAGTACACATCAGATACATAGACACACGTATGATTATATATTGGCAGATCTGAAAAGATGTAACATCTTCCTAAGGGAGAACTCTACAAAGGTTTTCGTATACAATTAATGTTTATTTGCCAAAATATATTGAGCAGCTTGATAACTCCACACTATATACATGTACATGTAAGTAACATGTGATAATCACCAACATACACATGCAATAATGTACATCCATAACATTGATTGTCAGTGTCTCAATATCAGTCTTCAATTTATAATCTAAAAATGCAATACAAGTCAACATTCTAATACATAGTATATTAGGAATTGAGAAGTATAATATACCTTGCAATTATAGGGGTTGGTTACACAATTACGTTATATCGGATCAAAATATGCATTGCGGTCGTTTCAAACCCAACACCAGTGATAGGTGGGACTATTATATCCGCTCCATTAATTAGATCACAATTTTACGAATACATGTCTACGCTTTAAATGAAAGGCGCGTATGTGGAAAATATGCTAATTAGCAACATAGAAAAGAGAAAATAAAATGCAAATATGCACGCCGAGGCAGATGATCCAATCGTTATCGCGGGTGTGTACGTATGTCAGTGCCTGGGCGCCTAAAATTTCACAAGAAAACTTTAAATAGCTTGGACCGGGAAAATACAACATATCAAACAACAAACATTAACCTACTAGATACTATTGCAATCGGCATGTATGCAACATTGAGAAAAAAATTATGGCTCCCCTTGTCGCGTTCATGTGGTCTAAGTAGGTCGAAAAACTGCATGGAGACAGTATTCTCTGTATAGATCTGCAAAGATCTAGAGATGTGATAGCGAGTGAATTTAGATATTCTTAATTTTTCACGTAAACGCTATTTATTTAAAAAGCCTCTTCCAAACAATCACAAACACTAGTCATTGTTAAGTACAAATACAATCCCCTCGCACAACAATTACTTTGACTGCCACCCAATATGGCATGGATGTGGCAATTGTAAGTAGCAACATCTGTGCCCAAAGCTATGTGTAATTTTAATTGTAAAACATTTTAACGGATCACAAACTTGTTTATAAATCGATTTGCTACTATATGTTTGTGATCGACTCAAGTGTATCTTAACAGTGTCATTACATTAGGAAATGAATATTCCTTAGGACATCTAAAATATATTTACATGGAACTGTCCAATTAAATGTGTAGTGTGCTTTGTGCTGAACAAAAAGATGTATGAAGTGACTGATTTAACCAAACATATTTGCCTCACAAAATGCTGTCACATTAACATTGCGCCTTGTAAAACCCTTCGCAATATCAACATGTGCGGGTCCAATTTACATTCACCTAATCTATAGTTCTGTATTAACAGGCAGTATCCTTACTGATGAAAACATCAAAAGTAAAAGTCTGGATGATACTGCTGAACATCAAAACACATTCAGATCTCTCGACATATTCATAATAGCATATCCATGGAATTGCTCATTTAGATATATATTGTTCCCCTATCTGATAAAACCATGTGTAATTTGGCTGATTTTATATCCGACATCTTCACCACAACATGCTGTTACATTACCAATGCGACTAAGGACACCCTTCAAGATAGCAACCTATGTGGGTCGAATTGCTATTCACCGAACACTCATACTGAGTCCGTGCCTCCATAACTCTGACATATATATATATATATATACGCCAGTACCATTAATCATATGGTCGCAGAATGGCAGATCAAGAATTTCGGACCCATGTTCAGACTGATACGCTTCATAACCTCTCGGTGAAAAGGGCTTCCCTTTTAAGGATGTCCCCGTATCTGATGTGGTTAGGTCGTGGATAATATCATTACAGTCTGGGCTAGACAATGTACCATTCCGATCGACACATGGCCATTTTGATAAAAAATGAGAATTTGTTCACGTTCACTGAGTTAAGCAAATATGAGCAATGACCACTCATAATGAGTCCGTGCCTCCATAACTCTCACATATATATTTACCAACCATGTTCCTTACTGACCTAATCATCAAAGGCATGGTTACAAACCCTATATAACAAGTAATATTACAGCGCAATGCGAGTTACCATTATGAAAACTTATGAGACGAATAACATTTTGAAATTGACAAGCATATGTGCCCAATTTTAAACTTTGAGGGACCAAATCTCCGACATGTTCCAACGGATTAACGATCTGTTTTCAGTTTCCTAATCAGCTTGTACGGTAGATGTTATATTCCAAGTTTCATCTGATTCTGAGACCAAAACAAATTGGGACCTGGGACCACCCCCTCCCCAAACCCACAATACTGAACCGAACCTGGCATATTTTGGCGCACCACTTGCGCTCTTTATTCCGGTCACACCAGCGTGTGATACGGCTTTTATTGTCGGATACTTTTAGAGGAGTTGCGGTCGTTAGCAGATCAGCGCAAAAATGTCAATTTCCAGGACCAACAACTCTGGTGTTTCTGATCGGATTTCAGAATTTCGTTTTGCTGTATGATCAACTTCACTCATGGAATGCGCATACCTTAATAGACTACTTTCGTTAAGATTTTTGTTTTTCGAAAAATTTGCCCCTACCCCAATGTAAAAATATATGACCGACCCTGTACAGTTTTTGTTTTCGCAATGAACTGACAACTACCAAGAGGACTGCGAAAACCGAATTCGGTTATCTACAATTATACAAAAGAACAGCTGAGTACAACCAATTTGAGGTTTGCCTATTTATGGGCGGTAACTCCTCAGAAAAAGCTCGGACACAAGTTTTGATGCCGTTGGGTATGTAGGGCATGTCGAGTTGTGCATGCGGTCCAATTTTCGATGCTCTGCTCCTTATAATTTCCGAGATAATAAAATGACATGTTTTCGTATAAGGGGAGATAACTCTGCGAAGAAAGCGCGGACAATATTCGTTATGCGACTAAGGCATAAAACTCATTTGCCCCAACATACTTACCAACTTTTAGTTTTCTACTGCTCATACTTTCCGAAATATAGTGATTATAAAAGTGTTGAGTATTTTAATAATAATAATAATAGTGAAATTTTTTTTTTTTTTAAATTTCATTCCGTGGCGAAGCGTTCTGGCGACATCGCGATACCTTCATTTTCAGTATCCCCTAGATGCCTACGTTCCCTAGAGATTTCACGGTCCTCCTCCAATTAGTTTCTGAGTATTTTCAATAAAACGGAAAACGGCCCCAATAGAAAAACAATATACTTCCTTGGTTACACCATGGAAGTATAATAACAATGAAAAATAATCAAAAAAGGGCCATAACTCCGCCAAGAAACATTGGGCGGAAATCGTGATACCATTATATTTAGTAAACCTTCGATGCCTACATTCGCTAGAGATTTCGCGTTCCTATTGCAATCAGTTTCTGAGTATTTCGAAATAAACGGAAAACGACCTCAGTAGAAAAACAATATACTTCCTTGGTTACACCATGGAAGTATAATAACTCAACACCTACGATTATGAACACAACTGAGGTAAGGAATGTGTACATATTTTTTTTTTATGAAATCCATTCTAAGAATAGATTTCTTAAGGGCTTTGTGGACCCAATTTTTCCAAAATGTCCCAAAATTTTATAGAGTCCAAATAAAGGATTCTGTTCATGTATATTAGTCATAATATAAACCGAGCCCATTGATGCAACATTTTGAGAGTATACTTCATGGTGGATTATGTTAGAAATACAAAATGTGAACTTTATTGAGATTTAAATTTTTTTTTTTTTACAGGCAATGGTCCAAGTCCAAATCTAAGAATCAAATATGATCAAATACCGTATGGGAATATGTACTGAACACTGTGATGAATGATGTATTACAAAAAGAATATTATATTTCTTGAGTGTTCTTTGATAAAATTACTTTGAACCGGTTGTTGACAAATGATATATACTTGCTTGAATGTTGGCTATGTGGGTGGTAGCACAGGCGCTTGTTTTTTTATATATATACTATATACATATAAGGCCGGACATTCTGGTGGCAAGATTGAGCAGCCATTGTTGATTCGGCCGTGTAGGAGTTAATTTGCACCGATTTTGTTCGGGTAAATGGCAAAATGTTTTATGACTTACGTTAAAAAACAGATTAGTATACGAAATGTGCTACCTTGTGCCCTCTCTGCTTGAATTTTACAATATTTGGTATTACTAACTGTTTACAACGATAAAACATTGCACCTTGATCGGGAATCCATCCGTATTTCATCTTGGACCCGCAGTGAATTATTGATGTTCACCGATTGGCCGAGCTATTTCTGGATTATTTGCGGGAAATTTGAACTTACTTCCTGGTTGCAACTTCGAGCGTGGTGAAGACGGGTGAAGATGGAAGTCACCATCATGGCCATGTGCTCACAGAGGAGATCAATTTGGTGAATTAACATTGTGCCTGCTCATCACAGTGGCGTCCATATTTGACAACATGTCGTTTTGTGTATCAACAAAAGTCATGTGACATACGGAACAAAAATAAAGAGGTATTTTTTTATTTCAACCAATCAGCGGCCAGCTACAATTCACTGTGAATATACGGACAAAATATTGACTTGTCACTTATATAAAATCATCTAAGATATCAAATACATACACTTTTATTGGAATAAGGAAATAAGCAACATATGCAGTGGTAATCGCATATTATACTGTATGTATACGTAAGTTATTGCATATTTAGCCGTTTACCCGAATTAAATCGGTGCAGATAAACCCCCGCCGGTCAAGGCGCCAAACCAAATTTAAATTTGGCTGCCAGAATGGCATACCTTTCTTTTTTATAGTAAGTAATAAAATATTTGTTACATGTACCTGTGGGTGGTAGCAGGCACGGGTTAACAGCTGGCCATTGTAACTGCTCTGGACTCTGTTGACAATAGAATGCTAATCCTCAATCATACCCCTACCACTAGGCTACCATATTTCCACAGTAATTCTAGTAAGTAGGTCACCACTCACTCAGGGTGAACACGCATGTGGAAGTTTGACACCTGTTTACACTGGTAAAAAGCCATTCATATCGGACTCGACATCAGCCATGAAAGGTTGACCCATTAACTGCTGCCTCTCAGTCAACCATATTCTGAAGTTAGTATATCATTTGTCAACAACCGGTTCAAAGTCATTTTATCAAAGAACACTCAAGAAATATAATATTCTTTTTGTAATACATCATTCATCACAGTGTTCAGTACATATTCCCATATTTGATTCTTAAATTTGGACTTTGTTTTTCTTGGACCATTGCCTGTAAATTATTTTTTTTTAAATCTCAATAAAGTTCACATTTTGTATTTCTAACATAATCCACTATGAAGTATACTCTCAAAATGCTGCATCAATGGGCATGGTTTCTATAATTACTAATATACATGAACAGAATCCTTTATTCTGACTCTATAAAATTTAGGGAAATTTTGGAAAAATTGGGTCCACAAAGCCCTTAAAGCCAAAGTCGACACTGACTGGCGAAATATTGCAGACAAACCAAATAAAAACAAAACGCACACTGACAGTGACTTCGAACTTGAATTGAAATAAAAAAAAAAGAATTTACCACAAGTTGTGCCATGGTTATTTCACAAATGACCGCAAAAAATTGCTATTTCAAATATAATTTAATGTTTCGCTTGCTGAATTACATAACAGATTCATGTATGTATCAAGTATTATTTAAAAACATGCAAAATAGCAATACCCGGTAGCAAATTAGCATGACGATTGTACAGTGTAATTAACACTACCGTAACAGAATGAGACTGAGAGCAAGAAGTGATGGAGTCGCACCATAATTCCAAGCCGGTCACCCATCCAAGGACTAACCGAGCTTCACGTTACTTAACCTCGGTGATCAGACAAAGCATCTAATGTCCGAGACCTGGAGGTTGTATCACGACAGTCCTCTAATGGCCAGACGAGCCCCCAGTGTAACAGGACGAGAGAGTGAGAAGTGCGTAAGTTGCACCGAACATTGGCATCACCCGGAAACCCAACCCAGTCAACCATCCAAAGACTAACCGAGCTTGACGTTGCGTCTAACGACCGTGTCCAAGAAATCTAGACCTCTCGGGTAGAAGAGTCATCTGCCTTCGATACCGGTATTTACAACCATATTATTCCTTTTCATGAAAATAAATTAAATTTAATGCAAGTCGAAGATGTTAAATAAGTTATGTTTAAAAATATTATGCAATAATGCATGAAATTGATACGATTTCCGTCGCAGGAAGTAACCGGTAGCTCGATTGCGCATGCTAACATCAAAATCGTTGGTCATAAATTGATATCAAGCGCTGTTTGATTCTAGATGAGAAATGTGGATATCCTTGGTTACCTCCACTTGCGATGTAATCGCAGCTGTATAGGCCTGTAACGATTCATCGTGATTTCGATTCATCGCGATTAGTCATTCATGATTCTATACGCGATTCATTTGTCTGTAATTTCGATACAATACGATACATTTCCGCTTCCGTATTATGCAGTTACCATCCGAAGTAAATTGGGACCCCTCGTTCGTTTCCGTAAGCTGTGAATGCTTACGAAGTTTTATTGGAAGTAAATCTGAAAATTTCTTTGTCTCCGTGAGCTCGCACTTTGACCTTTGACACGAACGTTGGCGGAAGTGATATGACTGACCTCCGTAACCTAGCCTCAGGCTGTAAGCCATGCTCTGATTGGTGTAATTTGATGAACTGCTGTGATTTCAATCAATCAAATACTAGTATATTGGATATATCGTCTGCGCAAAACAACAACACGTGGGCCGTGGAAAGATGTCTGCTCAAGAAAGCTTAAAACTTGTCAATCCGACAGCGGCCTACAGGTAGAAAATCTGGCAGTATTTCGGTTTTGGGACGTAACCATTTGAGGATGGAAAGCCATGCATTAAGACAGACAGAACTAAAACGATCTGCAAATTATGTTCGACGGCAACCTCTTACAAAACTGGTGTTACGACCAACATGTCACACCATTTGAAACGACATCATTCTCAGCCAGCTGTTGTGATTATATGATATATAAACAGATGAGTGAGAAACTTTTCAACTCTTTTACCGTCTTCAGTATCAATATGTCATGTTGTACTGGTATTTCCGGATGTGTACGAGCATACTGCATACTACATTACTACATACTACAATACACATATAACTAAACAATTATGAAAGTCCACAGTAATATTAGAAAAACTATCATTAAAACTCAACCTGAGAGTGTGCAAATTTGGAGTGTTGAATAGCTATTTACTCGTGGGATAAAATTTTGCCTATCATGATACGTATTGTATCATTGGCCCCGTATCGCGATACATATTGTATTGTGACCAAGCATATCGTTACAGGCCGACAGCCGTGTGTACGTAAAAATCGTAGCTGACAATGGTC
The DNA here is from genome assembly GCA_032622095.1 of Siphonodentalium dalli. NCBI lineage: Eukaryota > Metazoa > Mollusca > Scaphopoda > Gadilida > Siphonodentaliidae > Siphonodentalium > Siphonodentalium dalli. Next base: position 162,708,982 of record CP136068.1, on the reverse strand, counting down.
GTAGGGTAGTCAATCACATTCTTTAGAACAACATATGCTATCATAATGTACGATGAGATTGTAATCGTCTGAACAAACTATTCCCTCACTTACGATTGTATCGTGGTCGTCTGAACATACACTAAGTTGTTCCCACAGTATGTTATACTTGTGATAGTTACTAGTACAGTATGCATGCACAGTGTTCACCCCCCCCCAGGCGTATTGTGATAATCACCAACCAATCATCAGAAATTAGGAAATGATGGAATCGAAATAAAAAAAGATGCATGCAAATTTCAATGACGTGCCTAAAAACCAGGTAGAAAATGTAATGTTGCGAAAAATACATAATAATGCAATACTTAGTATACGAACATTTGCAAAACTAACTGTCAAGACTCAAGCAAGGTTTCGTTTCGGTCAACATTGTGTGGCTATATAAATCACTAAACACTCACATGACGCAAACATTCTATTATTGGCTGACCTCGGGTTAAGTCAGAACAAATCGTGTTATGTTCTAGGTTTTCTACTATGATGACTTGCTTTCACATGCCCAAGTTGTACCTACTAACCAAGTTGTCCCTACCATCTCGGAAGCCCAGGTTAGACCGTTAACTTCTGGGTTGCCCTGGCTGATGTACCCTGCTGGACAAAACAAGTGTCCATTGGCACCGCAGTGTATTTGCCGTTCGACCGCGGTGTCAGAGTTTGTAACTGCATTTGAGCACCGCGGCTGAGCGGCAAGTACACATGTACACCATGGCCGAAAAGCAACTACAACGGGGCCGCATGGCATGTACACCGTGGTTAGACTTCTGGTTTGTATTGTCTTTTTTCAGTTTAATGAATGTACACAGCAGTAACTACACCATGGCCGAATGGCAAATACACCGCAGCCCAACTGTAGTTTAACTAATAGCCGGTGGAGCCGCGATGTACCGGTAGTTGCATTTCGGCCGCGGTGGCAATGATAACCGCACCGTGGTTAAGTGGGACACTTGTTTTACCCAGCAGGGTAAAAAGCTTGGTGAGAAAGCTTATGGTACATAAACCCGAGGCATCTGGGAGACTAGTGCTGTATGGTATTTTCGTTAATCATCAACACCAAGATACCATATGCAAACAAACGCTGCCTTACACCGCCCACATTATTAGGTCAACTTTACTTTGTAAAGTTTGAGCTATTGCCATGGCTTTGTCGTTTGTGTGTACATGTATGCGTGTGTGCGTAATTCGTCAACAATACAGGCTACAGGTCGTACCTTTGGTCAGATCATTATGAAATTTCACATAGCTGTTGACATCAACATTTAGACCGGAACGATTCATTTGGATAAAAAAACATGGCCACCAGCGGCCATCTTGGATTTCAATATTCAATCCATTAGAACGGTCTACAGGTCGTACTGTTCGTCTGATCATCATGAAATTTGTCATGGGTGTTAATATTGACAAGTAGATGGGAACGAGTAATTTTGGGGTCATTCGACCAAAAAACATGGCCGTCGACAGCCATCTTGGATTTTACTCTTTGCATGACTAAATTCTTTGGCACGCCCTACAGGTTGTACCTTTCGTCGGATCATCATGAAATTTGTCATGGATGTTAATGTTTACATGTAGATGGGAAACGAGTACTTTTGGGTCATTCGGCCAAAAAACATGGCCGCTGGCAGCTATCTCAGCTGGCTATCTTGGATTTTACTCTTTGCGTGACTAAATCCTTTGGCACGGGCTACAGGTCGTACCTTTGGTCAGATCATCATAAAATTTATCATGAATGTTGACAATGACATGTAGATGGGAAACGAGTCATTTTGGGGTCATTTGGCCAAAACACATGGCCGCCAGCTGCAGGGAAGGATCCAGGGCTCTTTTGATACCTGTTACAGGTTTGGGCGCCCAAACTCTGGTGGTCTAAATGTCCCCAAATTGCAAGTGGATAGTTTAATTAAAGCTGAATTTTCTATATTTTGAAGGAAATCTTCTATTATAATTCAACAACATGCAATGCAAATCATCAATATACAGTTGATATAGAGCCTTTATTTGCTTAATCAAGTGTCGAGTGAGAAATATTTTAACCCTTTCATGACTGGGACTTCTTGAAATTTGGCAAAAATCCTGTGCCAATGCATTCTCTTATATAAATGAGAGTCTCCCATCTAAGGAGCCTTGCATGTATAAGACTAGAAGGTGACCCGACTTTGTCCGGGCTATTCAAAAACCAAATTTCAAGTCGATTGCTCCACTCGTTTCCGAGATCTGGTCTGCGCATGCGCGAAGCTGGCATCGCACGGCCTCGGCGACCCGATACAATTCGTATCCGGGGCAAGATACATTCACATACCAAATTTCAAGTCGATAGCTCCACCCGTTTTCGAGATATATAGCCCAATGTCATTTGCGGATACCTCGGCCGGTGATGAGTTAACGCGACATCGGCCGGTTAAGAGTTAACGCGATGACGTCACAATATTTTGATGGCGTAATATATTTTTTTACGCAATGATTTTCGATGAGCGAAGCATGGTCCTGCGTTCTTCCCGATAATTAAGGTAGAAACTTTAAACGTACACAGGCGTGTGATGCATCATTGGAATTCACCGAAAAATAAAGGTGGCCCTACTGGGTGCTAGAGCCATTTGAATCCAAGATGGCCGCCATTTCCTCTAACTCCGACCAGATGTATTTAATCGTTGTAATAGATCGGTTGTTAGCAAAAGACACAGACAAAATGTATGCCTTTTTGTTGGTATGATGTCCTTCTTCCAAATGACGGCAAATAATTTCGAAAAAAATTCAAAATTGCCGCGGAAAAAATGACGTTATATGCACGAAAATAGGAAATTTAATTAATATTTTACCATATCTTCCATTTTTCTTCACATTAATCATTAGTAAATGGCAATGTTTTTGAGACAGTCATCAAGCATGATATTATAGCGTCATTTTAAGACATTTGCCATTGACGTGGGTTCCGTAATAGATACAGAAAGAGGATTTGAAAAATAGGGGTGAAATTTTCGATTTTTTTTTTGCAAGACGATTTTGCTGTATTTAATCGTTGTAATAGATTGGTTGTTAGCAAAAGACACAGACAAAATGTATGCCATTTGCTGGTATGTCTTCTTCAAAATGACGGCAAATAATTTCGAAAAAAATTCAAAATGGCCGCCGAAAAATGACGTCATATGCACGAAAATAGGAAATTTAATTAATATTTCACCAAATCTTCCATTTTTCTTCACATTAATCATTAGTAAATGGCAATGTGTTTGAAACAGTCACCAAGCGTGATATTATAGCGTCATTTTAAGACATTTGCCATTGACGAGGGTTCAGTAATAGATACAGAAAGAGGATTTTAAAAAGAGGGGTGAAATTTTCAATATTTTTTGCAAGACGATTTTGATAGTTATTTTAACGACAAACCACACAGGATGTTAATAGAATGTCAACAACTATGTGCTTTATTTTATTTGACGGATGTTTTACTTCAATTGGAATGAAATTGGTGTAGAAAATTTCCAAAATGGCCGCCGAAAATATGGAAAAATGGTAAATATTGCCCTTTCAATATAAGATAGGAAATTTCCTACTCCGCTGCCAACATTATGGTCAGTCCCCACATGACATACTACATTGCAACATGAGTGCGTCACCACTACATAATACCACAATTATACATTTTACCCAATTCATGTGGTGTGCAGTCACAGAATGGGAATTCTTGGTGGTAGCAATGTTTCGACTACATTTACATTTAACCAGAATTATGGTTAAATGAGGGTCTGTCTCATCAGGTATGTAACCCATCCATGTGTAAGTATACCATATTATATGTGTTAGCGAAAAACAAGTCGGTATGCAGTTATGATGCATACTCAAATTATGCCAAAAAATTTGGCCAAACTACACCTTTCTGGGGTGTCTGTCATCCAATATTTGCGAGTATGTCGTTATAACCTGTGTATAGCAGGATTTAGTTACTCAAGGGTGTATAGCCCAATATAATTCTGTGATCTTTGCTTCAATTCAATATAATTCTGTGATATTTGCGAGAATGTCGCCGAAACCTGTGTATAGCAGGATTTAGTAAATCCAGGGTGTATAGCCCAGTCTGATTTTGTGAGAATTTTCACACCAATCCAGTGAATTGTTTGTATTTCATAGGACATCAACTTCCTAGAGTAGATCTGCTGTCTGAATGGAACTCAATCTCATGCGTGGTCCCTACAAACCAGCTGGGTGGAGTTCACGCCTTTCACTAATAGAATTGTTCACATTAACATCAAGGGAGCTTTCTTTGTTCTGCTCGTCAGCAGGTATTTCACTGGATCAAGCCACTCGTTCACGCCCTGTGGGGATGTTTTACGAGGTGCAGTCTGCTTTTAAGTTTCAAGTCATTAAAATGGCATCGATAACCCCTGTCACGATCCGTGCCTTCCTGCCGGGGATAAATTGACTACTGATAAGTAATCTCAGATTCCAACCCATGTGTGAAATTTGGTTGGTTCCACTCTTAAAAATTCCACTATATAGATGTATGATATAGATTTTCCTAGTTTGTGCTGCTATCCCATTTTGCATTTTCCGTCCATGTTCCACCTTGGTATAATGTGCATGTATGTTAGACTCGTTTGATAGAGATGATTTCTCCCAGATTTCGGCCCCTTTTATAAATAATGCTAGGTTTAGAGTCAACAAAAACCGCATTCAATCGGATAGAATCGGAAATCATGTTCCAATATTTTCCCAATGTTCTTGATAAATTATTGGAACCTTTATGATATGTTGTGGTGGGTAATACATTGTGTATGCCCTGTTTCGTATCCATCCCGCTTCTCGTCAGGTAGGAATTTCGATCTGTGAATTTAATATCACCCATGTATTGTTGAATATCAGAGCCAGAATATCCTCGTTTTTGTAGTTTTACCACAAATATATCCCTCCTGGCAATAAAGTACTATTCATTATTGCAATTTCTCAGATATCGTATGCATTCCCCTCGTACAAACGACCTAAAATTGTTGGTAGGGTGGTTAGACGATCTGTGTAGATATTGGAAAGCTTCCGTTTGCTTAATATGATTTAATATAAGATAGGAAATTTCTTGATGTTAAGGTTTAATACATTGTGTATGTCCTGTTTCGTACCCATTTCGCTCCTCGTCAGGTAGGAATTTCGATCTGTTAATTTAATATCAGCCATGTATTGTTGAATTTCTGAGCCAGAGTATCCTCGTTTCCGTAGTTTTACCACAAATATATCCCTCCTGGCAATGAAGTCCGATTCATTATTGCAATTTCAATATAAGATAGGAAATTTCCTACTCCGCTGTCAACATTATGGTCAGTGTTTAGATTGAATAAAGAGCGTTAGTTCGACAATATTTCACCGTTTACATCAATATTTCACCCAATGTTCGGGTATGTTGAAAGTCGAGATTTGGTATACACCCATCATCTGCACGTCAAGGTGCCCCAATTTATTTGGGATATTAGGGAGCATAGCTATAGTGATAATATAGCTGTATATGTACTGTGTCACCTCAGCTACAAGAATAATGTAGTATTGTTAATTAGTGACCCGAGTGTATACTCGTGGTGCCACATGTACAACTAAGTGTAATCAGCACACAAATGTGCACCCATCCATCCATCTGCCTTCATCTAGTGGAAGTATCTAATTGTTGATACGTATCCATGCATTACTTATGTCTGCATCCAACAATTAGATACAACAGGAATGGTTAACTCAATATAGTTCCTCCTAAACCTCTTAGATTGTTCGGGTGTCACTTAGACTCAGGACACAAGCACGTGATTCCCATCGCACACAATAGGGATCGCGTTTCCAACCTGCATAGGTATAGTATTTCATTGTGGTGACGCAACAAATATATTGCAATGTTGATGCCATGCGATGACGTTCCACAAATCCAAACAGCTGAGGATCGCCTCTTCAAAAGAAGCGCGATACAAAAGGCAATTCCTATAGGAAGTACAGATTCAATATAAGATAGGAAATTTCCTACTCCGCTGCCAACATTGGGGACTGACCATAATGTGGGGACTGACCATAATGTTGGCAGCGGAGTAGGAAATTTCCTATCTTATATTGAATCTGTACTTCCTATAGGAATTGCCTTTTGTATCGCGCTTCTTTTGAAGAGGCGATCCTCAGCTGTTTGGATTTGTGGAACGTCATCGCATGGCATCAACATTGCAATATATTTGTTGCGTCACCACAATGAAATACTATACCTATGCAGGTTGGAAACGCGATCCCTATTGTGTGCGATGGGAATCACGTGCTTGTGTCCTGAGTCTAAGTGACACACGAACAATCTAAGAGGTTTAGGAGGAACTATATTGAGTTAACCATTCCTGTTGTATCTAATTGTTGGATGCAGACATAAGTAATGCATGGATACGTATCAACAATTAGATACTTCCACTAGATGAAGGCAGATGGATGGATGGGTGCACATTTGTGTGCTGATTACACTTAGTTGTACATGTGGCACCACGAGTATACACTCGGGTCACTAATTAACAATACTACATTATTCTTGTAGCTGAGGTGACACAGTACATATACAGCTATATTATCACTATAGCTATGCTCACTAATATCCCAAATAAATTGGGGCACCTTGACGTGCAGATGATGGGTGTATACCAAATCTCGACTTTCAACATACCCGAACATTGGGTGAAATATTGATGTAAACGGTGAAATATTGTCGAACTAACGCTCTTTATTCAATCTAAACACTGACCATAATGATGACAGCGGAGTAGGAAATTTCCTATCTTATATTGAAATTGCAATAATGAATCGGACTTCATTGCCAGGAGGGATATATTTGTGGTAAAACTACGGAAACGAGGATACTCTGGCTCAGAAATTCAACAATACATGGCTGATATTAAATTCACAGATCGAAATTCCTACCTGACGAGGAGCGAAATGGGTACGAAACAGGACATACACAATGTATTAAACCTTAACATCAAGAAATTTCCTATCTTATATTAAATCATATTAAGCAAACGGAAGCTTTCCAATATCTACACAGATCGTCTAACCACCCTACCAACAATTTTAGGTCGTTTGTACGAGGGGAATGCATACGATATCTGAGAAATTGCAATAATGAATAGTACTTTATTGCCAGGAGGGATATATTTGTGGTAAAACTACAAAAACGAGGATATTCTGGCTCTGATATTCAACAATACATGGGTGATATTAAATTCACAGATCGAAATTCCTACCTGACGAGAAGCGGGATGGATACGAAACAGGGCATACACAATGTATTACACACCACAACATATCATAAAGGTTCCAATAATTTATCAAGAACATTGGGAAAATATTGGAACATGATTTCCGATTCTATCCGATTGAATGCGGTTTTTGTTGACTCTAAACCTAGCATTATTTATAAAAGGGGCCGAAATATGGGAGAAATCATCTCTATCAAACGAGTCTAACATACATGCACATTATACCAAGGTGGAACATGGACGGAAAATGCAAAATGGGATAGCAGCACAAACTAGGAAAATCTATATCATACATCTATATAGTGGAATTTTTAAGAGTGGAACCAAATTTCACACATGGGTTGGAATCTGAGATTACTTATCAGTAGTCAATTTATCCCCGGCAGGAAGGCACGGATCGTGACAGGGGTTATCGATGCCATTTTAATGACTTGAAACTTAAAAGCAGACTGCACCTCGTAAAACATCCCCACAGGGCGTGAACGAGTGGCTTGATCCAGTGAAATACCTGCTGACGAGCAGAACAAAGAAAGCTCCCTTGATGTTAATGTGAACAATTCTATTAGTGAAAGGCGTGAACTCCACCCAGCTGGTTTGTAGGGACCACGCATGAGATTGAGTTCCATTCAGACAGCAGATCTACTCTAGGAAGTTGATGTCCTATGAAATACAAACAATTCACTGGATTGGTGTGAAAATTCTCACAAAATCAGACTGGGCTATACACCCTGGATTTACTAAATCCTGCTATACACAGGTTTCGGCGACATTCTCGCAAATATCACAGAATTATATTGAATTGAAGCAAAGATCACAGAATTATATTGGGCTATACACCCTTGAGTAACTAAATCCTGCTATACACAGGTTATAACGACATACTCGCAAATATTGGATGACAGACACCCCAGAAAGGTGTAGTTTGGCCAAATTTTTTGGCATAATTTGAGTATGCATCATAACTGCATACCGACTTGTTTTTCGCTAACACATATAATATGGTATACTTACACGTGGATGGGTTACATACCTGATGAGACAGACCCTCATTTAACCATAATTCTGGTTAAATGTAAATGTAGTCGAAACATTGCTACCACCAAGAATTCCCATTCTGTGACTGCACACCACATGAATTGGGTAAAATGTATAATTGTGGTATTATGTAGTGGTGACGCACTCATGTTGCAATGTAGTATGTCATGTGGGGACTGACCATAATGTTGGCAGCGGAGTAGGAAATTTCCTATCTTATATTGAATGTGTGATAATTAAGGGTGGTTGAACAATTTTGTCAACATGAAAAGACAAATTTAAAATGGAACTATATTCTTTATTGAAGGTTTTTTTTAACTTTTTCTTTCGTTGTGATAAGTAAATCAAAATTAATTTTATCCAATCTCGCGATCCCTATTGTGTGCGATGGGAATCACGTGCTTGTGTCCTGAGTCTAATTGACACACGAACAATCTAAGAGGTTTAGGAGGAACTATATTGAGTTAACCATTCCTGTTGTATCTAATTGTTGGATGCAGACATAAGTAATGCATGGATACGTATCAACAATTAGATACTTCCACTATATGAAGGCAGATGGATGGATGGGTGCACATTTGTGTGCTGATTACACTTAGTTGTACATGTGGCACCACGAGTATACACTCGGGTCACTAATTAACAATACTACATTATTCTTGTAGCTGAGGTGACACAGTACATATACAGCTATATTATCACTATAGCTATGCTCACTAATATCCCAAATAAATTGGGGCACCTTGACGTGCAGATGATGGGTGTATACCAAATCTCGACTTTCAACATACCCGAACATTGGGTGAAATATTGATGTAAACGGTGAAATATTGTCGAACTAACGCTCTTTATTCAATCTAAACACTGACCATAATGTTGACAGCGGAGTAGGAAATTTCCTATCTTATATTGAAATTGCAATAATGAATCGGACTTCATTGCCAGGAGGGATATATTTGTGGTAAAACTACGGAAACGAGGATACTCTGGCTCAGAAATTCAACAATACATGGCTGATATTAAATTCACAGATCGAAATTCCTACCTGACGAGGAGCGAAATGGGTACGAAACAGGACATACACAATGTATTAAACCTTAAGATCAAGAAATTTCCTATCTTATATTAAATCATATTAAGCAAACGGAAGCTTTCCAATATCTACACAGATCGTCTAACCACCCTACCAACAAATTTAGGTCGTTTGTACGAGGGGAATGCATACGATATCTGAGAAATTGCAATAATGAATAGTACTTTATTGCCAGGAGGGATATATTTGTGGTAAAACTATAAAACGAGGATATTCTGGCTCTGATATTCAACAATACATGGGTGATATTAAATTCACAGATCGAAATCCTACCTGACGAGAAGCGGGATGGATACGAAACAGGGCATACACAATGTATTACCCACCACAACATATCATAAAGGTTTCAATAATTTATCAAGAACATTGGGAAAATATTGGAACATGATTTCCGATTCTATCCGATTGAATGCGGTTTTTGTTGACTCTAAACCTAGCATTATTTATAAAAGGGGCCGAAATATGGGAGAAATCATCTCTATCAAACGAGTTTAACATACATGCACATTATACCAAGGTGGAACATGGACGGAAAATGCAAAATGGGATAGCAGCACAAACTAGGAAAATCTATATCATACATCTATATAGTGGAATTTTTAAGACTCGAACCAAATTTCACACATGGGTTGGAATCTGAGATTACTTATCAGTAGTCAATTTATCCCCGGCAGGAAGGCACGGATCGTGACAGGGGTTATCGATGCCATTTTAATGACTTGAATCTTAAAAGCAGACTGCACCTCGTAAAACATCCCCACAGGGCGTGAACGAGTGGCTTGATCCAGTGAAATACCTGCTGACGAGCAGAACAAAGAAAGCTCCCTTGATGTTAATGTGAACAATTCTATTAGTGAAAGGCGTGAACTCCACCCAGCTGGTTTGTAGGGACCACGCGTGAGATTGAGTTCCATTCAGACAGCAGATCTACTCTAGGAAGTTGATGTCCTATGAAATACAAACAATTCACTGGATTGGTGTGAAAATTCTCACAAAATCAGACTGGGCTATACACCCTGGATTTACTAAATCCTGCTATACACAGGTTTCGGCGACATTCTCGCAAATATCACAGAATTATATTGAATTGAAGCAAAGATCACATAATTATATTGGGCTATACACCCTTGAGTAACTAAATCCTGCTATACACAGGTTATAACGACATACTCGCAAATATTGGATGACAGACACCCCAGAAAGGTGTAGTTTGGCCAAATTTTTTGGCATAATTTGAGTATGCATCATAACTGCATACCGACTTGTTTTTCGCTAACACATATAATATGGTATACTTACACATGGATGGGTTACATACCTGATGAGACAGACCCTCATTTAACCATAATTCTGGTTAAATGTAAATGTAGTCGAAACATTGCTACCACCAAGAATTCCCATTCTGTGACTGCACACCACATGAATTGGGTAAAATGTATAATTGTGGTATTATGTAGTGGTGACGCACTCATGTTGCAATGTAGTATGTCATGTGGGGACTGACCATAATGTTGGCAGCGGAGTAGGAAATTTCCTATCTTATATTGAATCTGTACTTCCTATAGGAATTGCCTTTTGTATCGCGCTTCTTTTGAAGAGGCGATCCTCAGCTATTTGGATTTGTGGAACGTCATCGCATGGCATCAACATTGCAATATATTTGTTGCGTCACCACAATGAAATACTATACCTATGCAGGTTGGAAACGCGATCCCTATTGTGTGCGATGGGAATCACGTGCTTGTGTCCTGAGTCTAATTGACACACGAACAATCTAAGAGGTTTAGGAGGAACTATATTGAGTTAACCATTCCTGTTGTATCTAATTGTTGGATGCAGACATAAGTAATGCATGGATACGTATCAACAATTAGATACTTCCACTAGATGAAGGCAGATGGATGGATGTGTGCACATTTGTGTGCTGATTACACTTAGTTGTACATGTGGCACCACGAGTATACACTCGGGTCACTAATTAACAATACTACATTATTCTTGTAGCTGAGGTGACACAGTACATATACAGCTATATTATCACTATAGCTATGCTCACTAATATCCCAAATAAATTGGGGCACCTTGACGTGCAGATGATGGGTGTATACCAAATCTCGACTTTCAACATACCCGAACATTGGGTGAAATATTGATGTAAACGGTGAAATATTGTCGAACTAACGCTCTTTATTCAATCTAAACACTGACCATAATGTTGACAGCGGAGTAGGAAATTTCCTATCTTATATTGAAATTGCAATAATGAATCGGACTTCATTGCCAGGAGGGATATATTTGTGGTAAAACTACGGAAACGAGGATACTCTGGCTCAGAAATTCAACAATACATGGCTGATATTAAATTCACAGATCGAAATTCCTACCTGACGAGGAGCGAAATGGGTACGAAACAGGACATACACAATGTATTAAACCTTAACATCAAGAAATTTCCTATCTTATATTAAATCATATTAAGCAAACGGAAGCTTTCCAATATCTACACAGATCGTCTAACCACCCTACCAACAAATTTAGGTCGTTTGTACGAGGGGAATGCATACGATATCTGAGAAATTGCAATAATGAATAGTACTTTATTGCCAGGAGGGATATATTTGTGGTAAAACTACAAAAACGAGGATATTCTGGCTCCGATATTCAACAATACATGGGTGATATTAAATTCACAGATCGAAATTCCTACCTGACGAGAAGCGGGATGGATACGAAACAGGGCATACACAATGTATTACCCACCACAACATATCATAAAGGTTTCAATAATTTATCAAGAACATTGGGAAAATATTGGAACATGATTTCCGATTCTATCCGATTGAATGCGGTTTTTGTTGACTCTAAACCTAGCATTATTTATAAAAGGGGCCGAAATATGGGAGAAATCATCTCTATCAAACGAGTCTAACATACATGCACATTATACCAAGGTGGAACATGGACGGAAAATGCAAAATGGGATAGCAGCACAAACTAGGAAAATCTATATCATACATCTATATAGTGGAACCAAATTTCACACATGGGTTGGATTCTGAGATTACTTATCAGTAGTCAATTTATCCCCGGCAGGAAGGCACGGATCGTGACAGGGGTTATCGATGCCATTTTAATGACTTGAATCTTAAAAGCAGACAGCACCTCGTAAAACATCCCTACAGGGCGTGAACGAGTGGCTTGATCCAGTGAAATACCTGCTGACGAGCAGAACAAAGAAAGCTCCCTTGATGTTAATGTGAACAATTCTATTAGTGAAAGGCGTGAACTCCACCCAGCTGGTTTGTAGGGACCACGCGTGAGATTGAGTTCCATTCAGACAGCAGATCTACTCTAGGAAGTTGATGTCCTATGAAATACAAACAATTCACTGGATTGGTGTGAAAATTCTCACAAAATCAGACTGGGCTATACACCCTGGATTTACTAAATCCTGCTATACACAGGTTTCGGCGACATTCTCGCAAATATCACAGAATTATATTGAATTGAAGAAAAGATCACATAATTATATTGGGCTATACACCCTTGAGTAACTAAATCCTGCTATACACATGTTATAACGACATACTCGCAAATATTGGATGACAGACACCCCAGAAAGGTGTAGTTTGGCCAAATTTTTTGGCATAATTTGAGTATGCATCATAACTGCATACCGACTTGTTTTTCGCTAACACATATAATATGGTATACTTACACATGGATGGGTTACATACCTGATGAGACAGACCCTCATTTAACCATAATTCTGGTTAAATGTAAATGTAGTCGAAACATTGCTACCACCAAGAATTCCCATTCTGTGACTGCACACCACATGAATTGGGTAAAATGTATAATTGTGGTATTATGTAGTGGTGACGCACTCATGTTGCAATGTAGTATGTCATGTGGGGACTGACCATAATGTTGGCAGCGGAGTAGGAAATTTCCTATCTTATATTGAATGTCTACGCTTTAAATGAAAGGCGCGTATGTGGAAAATATGCTAATTAGCAACATAGAAAAGAGAAAATAAAATGCAAATATGCACGCCGAGGCAGATGATCCAATCGTTATCGCGGGTGTGTACGTATGTCAGTGCCTGGGCGCCTAAAATTTCACAAGAAAACTTTAAATAGCTTGGACCGGGAAAATACAACATATCAAACAACAAACATTAACCTACTAGATACTATTGCAATCGGCATGTATGCAACATTGAGAAAAAATTTATGGCTCCCCTTGTCGCGTTCATGTGGTCTAAGTAGGTCGAAAAACTGCATGGAGACAGTATTCTCTGTATAGATCTGCAAAGATCTAGAGATGTGATAGCGAGTGAATTTAGATATTCTTAATTTTTCACGTAAACGCTATTTATTTAAAAAGCCTCTTCCAAACAATCACAAACACTAGTCATTGTTAAGTACAAATACAATCCCCTCGCACAACAATTACTTTGACTGCCACCCAATATGGCATGGATGTGGCAATTGTAAGTAGCAACATCTGTGCCCAAAGCTATGTGTAATTTTAATTGTAAAACATTTTAACGGATCACAAACTTGTTTATAAATCGATTTGCTACTATATGTTTGTGATCGACTCAAGTGTATCTTAACAGTGTCATTACATTAGGAAATGAATATTCCTTAAGACATTTAAAATATATTTACATGGAACTGTCCAATTAAATGTGTAGTGTACTTAGTGCTGAACAAAAAGATGTATGAAGTGACTGATTTAACCAAACATATTTGCCTCACAAAATGCTGTCACATTAACATTGCGCCTTGTAAAACCCTTCGCAATATCAACATGTGCGGGTCCAATTTACATTCACCTAATCTATAGTTCTGTATTAACAGGCAGTATCCTTACTGATGAAAACATCAAAAGTAAAAGTCTGGATGATACTGCTGAACATCAAAACACATTCAGATCTCTCGACATATTCATAATAGCATATCCATGGAATTGCTCATTTAGATATATATTGTTCCCCTATCTGATAAAACCATGTGTAATTTGGCTGATTTTATATCCGACATCTTCACCACAACATGCTGTTACATTACCAATGCGACTAAGGACACCCTTCAAGATAGCAACCTATGTGGGTCGAATTGCTATTCACCGAACACTCATACTGAGTCCGTGCCTCCATAACTCTGACATATATATATATATATACGCCAGTACCATTAATCATATGGTCGCAGAATGGCAGATCAAGAATTTCGGACCCATGTTCAGACTGATACGCTTCATAACCTCTCGGTGAAAAGGGCTTCCCTTTTAAGGATGTCCCCGTATCTGATGTGGTTAGGTCGTGGATAATATCATTACAGTCTGGGCTAGACAATGTACCATTCCGATCGACACATGGCCATTTTGATAAAAAAATGAGAATTTGTTCACGTTCACTGAGTTAAGCAAATATGAGCAATGACCACTCATAATGAGTCCGTGCCTCCATAACTCTCACATATATATTTACCAACCATGTTCCTTACTGACCTAATCATCAAAGGCATGGTTACAAACCCTATATAACAAGTAATATTACAGCGCAATGCGAGTTACCATTATGAACACTTATGAGACGAATAACATTTTGAAATTGACAAGCATATGTGCCCAATTTTAAACTTTGAGGGACCAAATCTCCGACATGTTCCAACGGATTAACGATCTGTTTTCAGTTTCCTAATCAGCTTGTACGGTAGATGTTATATTCCAAGTTTCATCTGATTCTGAGACCAAAACAAATTGGGACCTGGGACCACCCCCTCCCCAAACCCACAATACTGAACCGAACCTGGCATATTTTGGCGCACCACTTGCGCTCTTTATTCCGGTCACACCAGCGTGTGACACGGCTTTTATTGTCGGATACTTTTAGAGGAGTTGCGGTCGTTAGCAGATCAGCGCAAAAATGTCAATTTCCAGGACCAACAACTCTGGTGTTTCTGATCGGATTTCAGAATTTCGTTTTGCTGTATGATCAACTTCACTCATGGAATGCGCATACCTTAATAGACTACTTTCGTTAAGATTTTTTTTTTCTCGAAAAATTTGCCCCTACCCCAATGTAAAAATATATGACCGACCCTGTACAGTTTTTGTTTTCGCAATGAACTGACAACTACCAAGAGGACTGCGAAAACCGAATTCGGTTATCTACAATTATACAAAAGAACAGCTGAGTACAACCAATTTGAGGTTTGCCTATTTATGGGCGGTAACTCCTCAGAAAAAGCTCGGACACAAGTTTTGATGCCGTTGGGTATGTAGGGCATGTCGAGTTGTGCATGCGGTCCAATTTTCGATGCTCTGCTCCTTATAATTTCCGAGATAATAAAATGACATGTTTTCGTATAAGGGGAGATAACTCTGCGAAGAAAGCGCGGACAATATTCGTTATGCGACTAAGGCATAAAACTCATTTGCCCCAACATACTTACCAACTTTTAGTTTTCTACTGCTCATACTTTCCGAAATATAGTGATTATAAAAGTGTTGAGTATTTTAATAATAATAATAATAATAATAGTGAAAAATATTTTTTTTTTAAATTTCATTCCGTGGCGAAGCGTTCTGGCGACATCGCGATACCTTCATTTTCAGTATCCCCTAGATGCCTACGTTCCCTAGAGATTTCACGGTCCTCCTCCAATTAGTTTCTGAGTATTTTCAATAAAACGGAAAACGGCCCCAATAGAAAAACAATATACTTCCTTGGTTACACCATGGAAGTATAATAACAATGAAAAATAATCAAAAAAGGGCCATAACTCCGCCAAGAAACATTGGGCGGAAATCGTGATACCATTATATTTAGTAAACCTTCGATGCCTACATTCGCTAGAGATTTCGCGTTCCTATTGCAATCAGTTTCTGAGTATTTCGAAATAAACGGAAAACGACCTCAGTAGAAAAACAATATACTTCCTTGGTTACACCATGGAAGTATAATAACTCAACACCTACGATTATGAACACAACTGAGGTAAGGAATGTGTACATATTTTTTTTTTATGAAATCCATTCTAAGAATAGATTTCTTAAGGGCTTTGTGGACCCAATTTTTCCAAAATGTCCCAAAATTTTATAGAGTCCAAATAAAGGATTCTGTTCATGTATATTAGTCATAATATAAACCGAGCCCATTGATGCAACATTTTGAGAGTATACTTCATGGTGGATTATGTTAGAAATACAAAATGTGAACTTTATTGAGATTTAAATATTTTTTTTTTTACAGGCAATGGTCCAAGTCCAAATCTAAGAATCAAATATGATCAAATACCGTATGGGAATATGTACTGAACACTGTGATGAATGATGTATTACAAAAAGAATATTATATTTCTTGAGTGTTCTTTGATAAAATTACTTTGAACCGGTTGTTGACAAATGATATATACTTGCTTGAATGTTGGCTATGTGGGTGGTAGCACAGGCGCTTGTTTTTTTTATATATACTATATACATATAAGGCCGGACATTCTGGTGGCAAGATTGAGCAGCCATTGTTGATTCGGCCGTGTAGGAGTTAATTTGCACCGATTTTGTTCGGGTAAATGGCAAAATGTTTTATGACTTACGTTAAAAAACAGATTAGTATACGAAATGTGCTACCTTGTGCCCTCTCTGCTTGAATTTTACAATATTTGGTATTACTAACTGTTTACAACGATAAAACATTGCACCTTGATCGGGAATCCATCCGTATTTCATCTTGGACCCGCAGTGAATTATTGATGTTCACCGATTGGCCGAGCTATTTCTGGATTATTTGCGGGAAATTTGAACTTACTTCCTGGTTGCAACTTCGAGCGTGGTGAAGACGGGTGAAGATGGAAGTCACCATCATGGCCATGTGCTCACAGAGGAGATCAATTTGGTGAATTAACATTGTGCCTGCTCATCACAGTGGCGTCCATATTTGACAACATGTCGTTTTGTGTATCAACAAAAGTCATGTGACATACGGAACAAAAATAAAGAGGTATTTTTTTATTTCAACCAATCAGCGGCCAGCTACAATTCACTGTGAATATACGGACAAAATATTGACTTGTCACTTATATAAAATCATCTAAGATATCAAATACATACACTTTTATTGGAATAAGGAAATAAGCAACATATGCAGTGGTAATCGCATATTATACTGTATGTATACGTAAGTTATTGCATATTTAGCCGTTTACCCCGAATTAAATCGGTGCAGATAAACCCCCGCCGGTCAAGGCGCCAAACCAAATTTAAATTTGGCTGCCAGAATGGCATACCTTTCTTTTTTATAGTAAGTAATAAAATATTTGTTACATGTACCTGTGGGTGGTAGCAGGCACGGGTTAACAGCTGGCCATTGTAACTGCTCTGGACTCTGTTGACAATAGAATGCTAATCCTCAATCATACCCCTACCACTAGGCTACCATATTTCCACAGTAATTCTAGTAAGTAGGTCACCACTCACTCAGGGTGAACACGCATGTGGAAGTTTGACACCTGTTTACACTGGTAAAAAGCCATTCATATCGGACTCGACATCAGCCATGAAAGGTTGACCCATTAACTGCTGCCTCTCAGTCAACCATATTCTGAAGTTAGTATATCATTTGTCAACAACCGGTTCAAAGTCATTTTATCAAAGAACACTCAAGAAATATAATATTCTTTTTGTAATACATCATTCATCACAGTGTTCAGTACATATTCCCATATTTGATTCTTAAATTTGGACTTTGTTTTTCTTGGACCATTGCCTGTAAATTTTTTTTTTTTAAATCTCAATAAAGTTCACATTTTGTATTTCTAACATAATCCACTATGAAGTATACTCTCAAAATGCTGCATCAATGGGCATGGTTTCTATAATTACTAATATACATGAACAGAATCCTTTATTCTGACTCTATAAAATTTAGGGAAATTTTGGAAAAATTGGGTCCACAAAGCCCTTAAAGCCAAAGTCGACACTGACTGGCGAAATATTGCAGACAAACCAAATAAAAACAAAACGCACAGTGACAGTGACTTCGAGCTTGAATTGAAATAAAAAAAAAAGAATTTACCACAAGTTGTGCCATGGTTATTTCACAAATGACCGCAAAAAATTGCTATTTCAAATATAATTTAATGTTTCGCTTGCTGAATTACATAACAGATTCATGTATGTATCAAGTATTATTTAAAAACATGCAAAATAGCAATACCCGGTAGCAAATTAGCATGACGATTGTACAGTGTAATTAACACTACCGTAACAGAATGAGACTGAGAGCAAGAAGTGATGGAGTCGCACCATAATTCCAAGCCGGTCACCCATCCAAGGACTAACCGAGCTTCACGTTACTTAACCTCGGTGATCAGACAAAGCATCTAATGTCCGAGACCTGGAGGTTGTATCACGACAGTCCTCTAATGGCCAGACGAGCCCCCAGTGTAACAGGACGAGAGAGTGAGAAGTGCGTAAGTTGCACCGAACATTGGCATCACCCGGAAACCCAACCCAGTCAACCATCCAAAGACTAACCGAGCTTGACGTTGCGTCTAACGACCGTGTCCAAGAAATCTAGACCTCTCGGGTAGAAGAGTCATCTGCCTTCGATACCGGTATTTACAACCATATTATTCCTTTTCATGAAAATAAATTAAATTTAATGCAAGTCGAAGATGTTAAATAAGTTATGTTTAAAAATATTATGCAATAATGCATGAAATTGATACGATTTCCGTCGCAGGAAGTAACCGGTAGCTCGATTGCGCATGCTAACATCAAAATCGTTGGTCATAAATTGATATCAAGCGCTGTTTGATTCTAGATGAGAAATGTGGATATCCTTGGTTACCTCCACTTGCGATGTAATCGCAGCTGTATAGGCCTGTAACGATTCATCGTGATTTCGATTCATCGCGATTAGTCATTCATGATTCTATACGCGATTCATTTGTCTGTAATTTCGATACAATACGATACATTTCCGCTTCCGTATTATGCAGTTACCATCCGAAGTAAATTGGGACCCCTCGTTCGTTTCCGTAAGCTGTGAATGCTTACGAAGTTTTATTGGAAGTAAATCTGAAAATTTCTTTGTTTCCGTGAGCTCGCACTTTGACCTTTGACACGAACGTTGACGGAAGTGATATGACTGACCTCCGTAACCTAGCCTCAGGCTGTAAGCCATGCTCTGATTGGTTTAATTTGATGAACTGCTGTGATTTCAATCAATCAAATACTAGTATATTGGATATATCGTCTGCGCAAAACAACAACACGTGGGCCGTGGAAAGATGTCTGCTCAAGAAAGCTTAAAACTTGTCAATCCGACAGCGGCCTACAGGTAGAAAATCTGGCAGTATTTCGGTTTTGGGACGTAACCATTTGAGGATGGAAAGCCATGCATTAAGACAGACAGAACTAAAACGATCTGCAAATTATGTTCGACGGCAACCTCTTACAAAACTGGTGTTACGACCAACATGTCACACCATTTGAAACGACATCATTCTCAGCCAGCTGTTGTGATTATATGATATATAAACAGATGAGTGAGAAACTTTTCAACTCTTTTACCGTCTTCAGTATCAATATGTCATGTTGTACTGGTATTTCCGGATGTGTACGAGCATACTGCATACTACATTACTACATACTACAATACACATATAACTAAACAATTATGAAAGTCCACAGTAATATTAGAAAAACTATCATTAAAACTCAACCTGAGAGTGTGCAAATTTGGAGTGTTGAATAGCTATTTACTCGTGGGATAAAATTTTGCCTATCATGATACGTATTGTATCATTGGCCCCGTATCGCGATACATATTGTATTGTGACCAAGCATATCGTTACAGGCCGACAGCCGTGTGTACGTAAAAATCGTAGCTGACAATGGTCGTAGGGTAGTCAATCACATTCTTTAGAACAACATATGCTATCATAATGTACGATGAGATTGTAATCGTCTGAACAAACTATTCCCTCACTTACGATTGTATCGTGGTCGTCTGAACATACACTAAGTTGTTCCCACAGTATGTTATACTTGTGATAGTTACTAGTACAGTATGCATGCACAGTGTTCACCCCCCCCAGGCGTATTGTGATAATCACCAACCAATCATCAGAAATTAGGAAATGATGGAATCGAAATAAAAAAAGATGCATGCAAATTTCAATGACGTGCCTAAAAACCAGGTAGAAAATGTAATGTTGCGAAAAATACATAATAATGCAATACTTAGTATACGAACATTTGCAAAACTAACTGTCAAGACTCAAGCAAGGTTTCGTTTCGGTCAACATTGTGTGGCTATATAAATCACTAAACACTCACATGACGCAAACATTCTATTATTGGCTGACCTCGGGTTAAGTCAGAACAAATCGTGTTATGTTCTAGGTTTTCTACTATGATGACTTGCTTTCACATGCCCAAGTTGTACCTACTAACCAAGTTGTCCCTACCATCTCGGAGGCCCAGGTTAGACCGTTAACTTCTGGGTTGCCCTGGCTGATGTACCCTGCTGGACAAAACAAGTGTCCATTGGCACCGCAGTGTATTTGCCGTTCGACCGCGGTGTCAGAGTTTGTAACTGCATTTGAGCACCGCGGCTGAGCGGCAAGTACACATGTACACCATGGCCGAAAAGCAACTACAACGGGGCCGCATGGCATGTACACCGTGGTTAGACTTCTGGTTTGTATTGTCTTTTTTCAGTTTAATGAATGTACACAGCAGTAACTACACCATGGCCGAATGGCAAATACACCGCAGCCCAACTGTAGTTTAACTAATAGCCGGTGGAGCCGCGATGTACCGGTAGTTGCATTTCGGCCGCGGTGGCAATGATAACCGCACCGTGGTTAAGTGGGACACTTGTTTTACCCAGCAGGGTAAAAAGCTTGGTGAGAAAGCTTATGGTACATAAACCCGAGGCATCTGGGAGACTAGTGCTGTATGGTATTTTCGTTAATCATCAACACCAAGATCTCATATGCAAACAAACGCTGCCTTACACCGCCCACATTATTAGGTCAACTTTACTTTTTAAAGTTTGAGCTATTGCCATGGCTTTGTCGTTTGTGTGTACATGTATGCGTGTGTGCGTAATTCGTCAACAATACAGGCTACAGGTCGTACCTTTGGTCAGATCATTATGAAATTTCACATAGCTGTTGACATCAACATTTAGACCGGAACGATTCATTTGGATAAAAAAACATGGCCACCAGCGGCCATCTTGGATTTCAATATTCAATCCATTAGAACGGTCTACAGGTCGTACTGTTCGTCTGATCATCATGAAATTTGTCATGGGTGTTAATATTGACAAGTAGATGGGAACGAGTAATTTTGGGGTCATTCGACCAAAAAACATGGCCGTCGACAACCATCTTGGATTTTACTCTTTGCATGACTAAATTCTTTGGCACGCCCTACAGGTTGTACCTTTCGTCGGATCATCATGAAATTTGTCATGGATGTTAATGTTTACATGTAGATGGGAAACGAGTACTTTTGGGTCATTCGGCCAAAAAACATGGCCGCTGGCAGCTATCTCAGCTGGCTATCTTGGATTTTACTCTTTGCGTGACTAAATCCTTTGGCACGGGCTACAGGTCGTACCTTTGGTCAGATCATCATAAAATTTGTCATGAATGTTGACAATGACATGTAGATGGGAAACGAGTCATTTTGGGGTCATTTGGCCAAAACACATGGCCGCCAGCTGCAGGGAAGGATCCAGGGCTCTTTTGATACCTGTTACAGGTTTGGGCGCCCAAACTCTGGTGGTCTAAATGTCCCCAAATTGCAAGTGGATAGTTTAATTAAAGCTGAATTTTCTATATTTTGAAGGAAATCTTCTATTATAATTCAACAACATGCAATGCAAATCATCAATATACAGTTGATATAGAGCCTTTATTTGCTTAATCAAGTGTCGAGTGAGAAATATTTTAACCCTTTCATGACTGGGACTTCTTGAAATTTGGCAAAAATCCTGTGCCAATGCATTCTCTTATATAAATGAGAGTCTCCCATCTAAGGAGCCTTGCATATATAAGACTAGAAGGTGACCCGACTTTGTCCGGGCTATTCAAAAACCAAATTTCAAGTCGATTGCTCCACTCGTTTCCGAGATCTGGTCTGCGCATGCGCGAAGCTGGCATCGCACGGCCTCGGCGACCCGATACAATTCGTATCCGGGGCAAGATACATTCACATACCAAATTTCAAGTCGATAGCTCCACCCGTTTCCGAGATATATAGCCCAATGTCATTTGCGGATACCTCGGCCGGTGATGAGTTAACGCGACATCGGCCGGTTAAGAGTTAACGCGATGACGTCACAATATTTTGATGGCGTAATATATTTTTTTACGCAATGATTTTCGATGAGCGAAGCATGGTCCTGCGTTCTTCCCGATAATTAAGGTAGAAACTTTAAACGTACACAGGCGTGTGATGCATCATTGGAATTCACCGAAAAATAAAGGTGGCCCTACTGGGTGCTAGAGCCATTTGAATCCAAGATGGCCGCCATTTCCTCTAACTCCGACCAGATGTATTTAATCGTTGTAATAGATCGGTTGTTAGCAAAAGACACAGACAAAATGTATGCCTTTTTGTTGGTATGATGTCCTTCTTCCAAATGACGGCAAATAATTTCGAAAAAAATTCAAAATTGCCGCCGAAAAAATGACGTTATATGCACGAAAATAGGAAATTTAATTAATATTTTACCATATCTTCCATTTTTCTTCACATTAATCATTAGTAAATGGCAATGTTTTTAAGACAGTCATCAAGCATGATATTATAGCGTCATTTTAAGACATTTGCCATTGACGAGGGTTCCGTAATAGATACAGAAAGAGGATTTGAAAAATAGGGGTGAAATTTTCGATTTTTTTTTTGCAAGACGATTTTGCTGTATTTAATCGTTGTAATAGATTGGTTGTTAGCAAAAGACACAGACAAAAAGTATGCCATTTGTTGGTATGATGTCTTCTTCAAAATGACGGCAAATAATTTCGAAAAAAATTCAAAATGGCCGCCGAAAAATGACGTCATATGCACGAAAATAGGAAATTTAATTAATATTTCACCAAATCTTCCATTTTTCTTCACATTAATCATTAGTAAATGGCAATGTGTTTGAAACAGTCATCAAGCGTGATATTATAGCGTCATTTTAAGACATTTGCCATTGACGAGGGTTCAGTAATAGATACAGAAAGAGGATTTTAAAAAGAGGGGTGAAATTTTCAATTTTTTTTGCAAGACGATTTTGATAGTTATTTTAACGACAAACCACACAGGATGTTAATAGAATGTCAACAACTATGTGCTTTATTTTATTTGACGGATGTTTTACTTCAATTGGAATGAAATTGGTGTAGAAAATTTCCAAAATGGCCGCCGAAAATATGGAAAAATGGTAAATATTGCCCCAGGATGTCCTCCAATGGCTTACAACTTACAAGTTGTGGTTGATATATAAAATTGGCTAATCTGTATTCTATACATTGAATACTAACATGTCTGATGCACCATGGATCATTGTTTCTATTGTCACCACTGACATCACCAGAAATATTGGATTTTTCTCTCACAAACTTGACATAAATATCGGCAAAAATTCACTTTTCAGGGCTGGACAATTGTTTTAAGTAAAATGCAACTATCATTGGTATCAAAGGTCTATCTTAAATGTGTCACACTACGGTGTTTATAGACCAAATTGCTCAAGATGGCTTCCAAAATGGCAACCAAATTTGTAAAAAGTTATTTTTTTACATATATCTCGAACATTATTCTCTGCGTTATCCGACAAGGTATTAAATTGTGACTCACTTGGATATTATACGTGTTAGTTAATTAGCTGACAACCACGTTCTATTATGTTTGTCCCAGTTCCGTATGGGGCATGACAAATTCATTTTAAAGTTGCAGTATGAAATTTGGCGGAGAACCTCTTTTGTGATTCTTGCCATATTATTGAAAGGAAATCGGCAGAACTTTGAAACGGAACTGAGATGAAACATAATATGTGGCTTTACTGGTCCATTATGATAAAACATATCAACTGGCTATAGGGTGAATGCCAGGGAGTTACTATATGATCATATGTAAGGTGAATAGTCATATAGGGAGTTATTGTATGGTCAATGGTGAGACGAGTACATGTATGTTGTATACAATGAGTGACTGTATGATCATAAATGTAATGATTGATTGATTGATTGATTGATTGTTGATTGATTGATTGTTTATTCGCAAAGCCAACATTTAAGTTGGAACATAGCCAAAACATATATATACATATATACACAGAAACAGTTTATACAAACAATTTATACGTTAACAATTATCATTATCATATTTTCGTAACAAATCCACCATAATACAATAACTGTACACAGCACTTATACATAATATTCATTAACAATTACCTTGCATAAGTATGCATTTCCCAATGTATGGATGTGTCGCATTACACACACACATATATATATACACATACAAACATACATGTATATATATTTCATCTGTGTATATAATATTATATTTAAGACATCTTTTTCAATGCCAATTTAATAAATATGCTCAGTCTTTTCAGAACGCTCATGTTTTCAAGAGAAAGTAGTCCATGGAATTTATTTCGGTTTGGTTTATCCCAATAATATTTTGGAATATATAATTCACGTAAGTTTTTTAGCTCTTGGCATATGATCATAAAATGGTATTCATCACATGGGCTATTGCTGCACAAAACACAGTTTAAATCATTATTATCTTTTCCTTTCGTCCATCTATTCTTTTCAACTGGTAATTTATGGTTTGATGTTCGTATTTTCAGTAAGAAGTTAGATAAATGGGCTGGCAAATATACTAGATATCGATTCATTTTTATCGAGTCCTTAATGTTGCTGTAGAATATTGCTCTGGTAGATGAGGACGACTTCAGACTGTCAAAAAGATTACGTTCATAATTTTCAATCAGTTGACTTTTTATGTATCTTAACGCTGTTCTGCTTAGCGATGACTGACTTGACCAAATGTGGTCCATGTTTACTTCGTGAAGAATCCCTTCCACAAAGCTAATCCATTTGATCTTGTATTTTAATACGATATTGTCTTCATGTACATACCTCCATAAAAGAAATATGTTCTTTGCTAGTTCTGACCCATCATGACTCACTAGCTTTGACCAATACGATAGTGCTCTATATTTTATTTCTATTGATATCGGGTGCCTTCCAAGTTCTGCATATACCATATAGTTAGGTGTACTCGATTTCATTGACGTTATAATTTTACAAAACTTAAGGTGGAGCGTCTCCAGGGCCTGTATTCTTTCGAAACACCAGACATCACTTCCGTATAGCATAATTGGCCGAATCATACAATCGAATAGTTTCAGCGAAATATCGATAGGTAACTTGAGTTTGCGAATTTTGTTCAATAAACCATACATTGCCTTTGTCGCAGTATTTGTGGTAATCTTTATGGACTGACAAAATCTCCCATTGTAGAAAAATTGAATCCCAAGATATCTGAATTCTTTTACAATTTGTATTTCCTGCCCTCTGTATGTGAATACAGGAAAATTTCTTGGTAACTTGTTCGCGAAGATGATTGTTTTGGTCTTATTAATGTTCACCTCAAGTTTCCAAGCTTCAGCGTAATCAGCGAAGGCTAAAAGTGCGCGGTTCATATTATCCTCTGAATCCGATAAAATGACAGTGTCGTCCGCATATAATAGGCACAGTATATCGATGTAACATCCTAAATGCTCAAAATATGTTTCGTTTATAAAATTCAGGTTGTCTATAACACAATCATTCAAAAAGCACTGTAAATCGTTCACGAATAGTGAAAATAAGAAAGGTGACATTGTTTCACCTTGAAATAAACCTACCTTGCTCACGAAAAATTCTGATTGTGAGTTACAATTTTTCACGGATAATTTAATATTCGTATACATGCTTCGTATTACCCGCATAATCTTACCGTTTATATTTGATCTCAACAATTTGAGCCATAGCGCATCTCTCCAAACAGTATCAAAAGCTTTGCGGAAATCAATAAACGTACAGTATAGTTTCCGTCCGCTCTGAAGATATATATTTATCAATGCATGTAGTATAAATATATTATCAACAGTAGAGTGGCTTTTGCGAAATCCGGTTTGTGACTTACTTATTAAATCAACATCCTCTGCAAATGAGGTTAATCGGTTATTTAAAACGGAGGTAAATAGTTTTGCTAAACAGCTCAAAAGTGTGATACCTCGGTAAGAGTCCGGCATATTTGGATCACCCGAACCCTTATAAATGGGCTGTATTAGACCAACTGCCCAATCTTGGGGAAATAATCCGCTATTTAGGATCAGGTTGAAAAGACGAACGTATATGGGCATCATCTCATTTACTGAAGCCTTAATATATTCGTTAATTATTTGATCAGTACCGCCGGCCTTGCGGTTTTTCAGCTTCCCTATGGCACTATAAATTTCTTCCTCCGATATGGGGTTATTTAGATATGACTCGTCGTTCTCGTCGAATTCCATATGTACAATATCACAAATATCAGAGTCGTCTATTTGATCATTTAGAGTCTTAAAATATTCTCCAAAGATTTCAATATTTATTTTCGTTTGCCTCTTTTTGGGCTGCTTATCAGCGCACATTGAGTCGAGTTTGTCCCAGAATGACTTCCCCGAATTCTTACATAATTCCCTGAGCTCGGCTATTTCAGACTCACGTGCTTGTTTGAATTTTCTATCCATCACGTGTCTGTATTTTAAACTGGCGTCTTTCAACATTGCCTTGTTATAATCAGATTTGTTCAAATCGTATTCATGCTTGATACCATTGAAGCAATTTCTTGTTTCTCGGCATTCATCATCGAACCAAGACTTGTTTTGGTGCACTTTCCCCCGCTTATTAGATTTCGGCCGATAGGTTCCCAGTGTGCGATTGGCCGCTGATTTTAATGAACATACTACATGTCCACAAAGTTCGTCGACATCTGACTGGGTGACATTGGCGTCCTCCCTTTCTAAAGTGTCGAACACATAAAGCATATCTTTAATCATATTGCGGTCAATATTGCTAGAGAAATATGTCCCCTTCTGTGGGTCCCACCGTTTTATTCGGGCATCATTGTATACCGATATGGGTATGTCATCAGCATCGCTATCTCGAGACACCATTGGTGTCTTTAAATTCAAAACCAGATGTAGCGCACCATGTATATCGGAGAATAAGGGACAGTGGTCATCGACTCGAAAATTTTCTACCATACTGAAGAGACGCTTAGTTCCCAACGCGTAGTCTATCACTGTGCGGTCTGAGGAAGTAAACTTCCCCACATTTCTGTCTTCACCACATCTTCCGTTCAGAGTAATTAGGTTCATGGATTTACACATTGATATTAGTTTGTATCCATAGGCACTCACCTTACCTTTGTCCTGCGATACTCTATTTGGAACCTGCAACGTCTTACTAATATCGGAATTATCACCCATAACATAATTTTCATTCATACATGTTATAACAGAATTCATATTATCACATATGCTATTATTCTCAAATATATGGCATAAATCACCCCGGTCATGATCGGGGTTGAGATCATTCACATTGTTGATTCTGGCGTTAAAATCCCCAGTCAAAAGTAACAGGTCGCTTTCCCTCTTCAATTTGCGGACATCGCCTTCGATATCAAAAACCCAGTCGTCGTTGCAATAACGTGTTCCGGTAGGGGGTATATATACGGCACCTATTAGGAGTCCTTCCTGATTTTTAGATTTCATGTCTACTCGGACCCAGGCCACGATATTATTCTCAGTTGCGTGAGGAACAATGTATTTATGTATTCCAGATTTGGCCGCTATCAAAATTCCACCCGACCGGGTTCCGCTTCCAATTTTTTTTCCCTTTTTTAATACAGATCTCAAACCCTGGAATGGATATGCTATCTTCAAAGAACGCCTTTGTTTCAGAGAAACACAGGATGTCATAATTCGATATCAAATCGACAAATTCTTTATACTGAAGTCTCTTTTCTAATCCGCACACGTTTAATGTTAACACACTCAACAGAAAGTGTCCGTTTAACATACTAGTGGAGGTAACTCTATTTTCACTGACAAGATTATGACATGAGATTAACTGACAGTCGGTTGCGCATCTATCATCCACTTTGCCATGATTGTATTTGTCACTCGCGTTAAAAATGGGACATGTCGTGCTATGCATGACGAGGCTTTGATGTAAAACAGAACATTCTGAACTACATCCCATTGAGGACTGATTACCCTTCATAAAATATTTTGACCTGATATCATAAATGGGCATGGTATATTCATTGCTGTACGGGACAGTTAGTACTGAGTATTGCTCAGTGCAGAAATCACCCGGGGTAGTGGTATAATAATTAATGCTCGCACATTTACCAATATCACACCTTCGATCGAACAGACAGGGGTAATTCATAGCCATATACTTTGACGGTATACAATTAACACAATTCTCAGTCGGCAATAATAAATCATTGTCCCGACTGAAGACATAATGACTATATACACAACAGCACTCATTTCGTGCACTGACCGTTACTGTATCACATACGTCACTCGCACTGTCATGTGTTCATTCCGCCAGTTTAGCCGTCTTTTCTCTCCCAACGGGGGATGAAGTGGATGTCTGGCTACTCCTGTTACGCTTCCTCTCATTGCGACTCGCATTTAGTATTGAGTTTGTGAGGTCTTTTTTCCCTTCTGGGCTCAAGTGCAAACCCGAAGCCTCGTCCGATTTGAACTGTGAACGGATAACATATCCTTCTTTATTTGTGTACAATTTAGAGTTGTTCAAATATGTCAGCTTAGAATCTCTCAATTTACACATTTTTGCGACGAATTCGTTTATCTTGTCTGCAGCTTCGTTATGTAGTGTCATTTTCCTACCTTTCCCCTTTCTCGGCGGAATGCTGCATATACTGAACCTGGCGTTTTCGAAAACACGTTCCAGCTCCTGTATACCAAACCCGAATTTTAGTTCCACTACTTGTGCATCATAATCACAATGTAGGATATCATTTGTTCCCAGATGTAAGATAACATGTTTCACGTCCTCCAATACCACCGAATCATCCCTTTTAACCAGTTTTAACAATTCATGAATTCCACCCATATCGGCACCCGAGAAGTTAAACTTCTTCACATTTGCATCCTCTACTTCAAGGCCGTAACAATTACTGGCACCGAGTAGAATAGTATCAGATGCACTGCCATCCGTCCCATTGGTATCATCTTCTTCCTGTTGCATGTCGTGTATATCATCACTCTCATGGTATGCTCATGTGTAGGTTATACGGGTATACACATGTGTTGCTATATGGTCATGGGCGAGGGGTATGTGTATATAGCGAGCGGCTATATGGCCATGGATGATGTGCATATGCATACATGGATTGAATATACTGACATGGCTGGGGAGTATTAGTATATCTTGAGTAGCTATTCTGCTATGGTGTGACAAATTGGGATACAGGGAGTGACATGGCCAAGGGTGAGGTGAATATATATACAATGATTGACCATGATCATGTATGAATGTTTTGAATAGGTACACACGGTGTGACTATATGGCCATAGGTCAGATGAATGAGTATACCATGTGCCATGGATGAGGGTATATGTATGAAGCGAGTGGCTATATGACCATTGTTGATGTGGATATGTATACCCGGGGCGACTCTATGGTCATTGTTGTGGTGTTGATGTATATATTGAATGTCTATTTGACCATGTGTGTGTGGAGAATAGGTATACATGGGATGACCGTATGGCCAATGATGAGCTGAATGGGTATACAAGTAGTGACTATGGTTATGGGTAATGTTTGGGATTATACCCGGTGTGCTTGCATTGTGACGCATGGCTGTATGGCCAGGTGTACGTTTATACAGTTGGTCACTATATTGTTATGTCTGTGGTGTTTATGCATATATGGAATGACTGTGTGGTAATGGGTGGCTATCGCTTTTCACGTTTAAAGTTCCCCCATGTACACAAACACTACCAAGGTGGAGAACTCTTTGACACGACCTCTCTATTGATTAACATATCCTTGAGTTATTGTGGAAAGCGATAGCCACCCAAATTACACATGACCTCATATGTACATAAACACCACACAAATGACAATATAGTCACCCACTCTATACACGTACACCTGACCATACAGCCTTATTTGGCTATACCGGTACATGCCACAAATGACGATACAGCCATGAATCACCATGCACATGAACACAAGGTATACCCCATACACCGGACCATATAGTCACTCTATGTATACATATTCATCACATTCACGATCATACAGTCACTCGTTGTATACATATTCACCTCACCATGGACCATAGAGCCACTACATGCATGTCTATTCGCCATACCCATGACCATAGAGTCAATCCAGATATACATATACACCTCACCCACCAATGGTGAGCCCTTCCAAATATACCAATACCCGCACATACGACCACTCACAAGTCTCATACTTGCATGTACACCTCACATATGACAATTCATCAACTCACTGTATACTCATACACGCCATCCATGATCATTCATCTACACCATATACACCACCGATGATAATACATCCACAACATATATAAATATACGACCCACCCGTTACCAAAAGGGCACTCCCTATATAGCCACACGCTCGTCAATGACCATACAGCTTATTCCAGGTATGCATATAACTTCAATCTTGACTACAGGCATACCATGTGCACCTATACACATTACCCATAACCATAAAATCTCTCCCTATTTAGCTACGCACTCCATCCATGATCATACAGACAGCACAAATATACATATACACCACATGTCACAATACAGCCACACACGGTACACATATACATCACGACCACCACGACCTTACAGTCACTCCATATATACATAAACAACACACAGATGACCATGTAGCTACTCTCGTTATATCTATACACCACACCAATGTCCATACGATCACATGGGCCACACACAATATACCGTACAGTCACTACATGTGTACCGATTCACCTCACACATGCCCATACAACCACTCCTTATATTCCTATGCATCTCACCATGGACACCCCACTCATAACCATATAGTCACTCATTGTATACTACTCATAACCATATAGTCACTCAGTGTATACCTATTCACACCATTCATGACCATACAGTAACCTATGATAATACAGTAACTCCCTGGCTGCCATATTGGCATCCATCTTTTATCCAGTTGATCACTTTTTATCATAATGGGCCAGAATAGCCACATATTATGGTTCATCTCAGTTCAATCTCAAAGTTTTGCCCATTTCCTTTCAATAATATGGCAAGAATCACAAAAGAGGTTCTCCGCAAAATTCCATACTGCAACTTTAAAATGAATTTGTTATACCCCATACGGAACTGGGACAAACAGAATAGAACGTAGTGGTCGGTTAATTAACTAACACGTATAATAACCAAGTGAGTCACAGTTTGATACCTTGTCGAATAACGCAGATAATAATGTTCGGGATATATGTAAAAAATTAACTTTTTACAAATTTGGTTGCCATTTTGGAAGCCATCTTGAGCAATTTGGTCTATAAACACCGTAGTGTGACACATTTAAGATAGACCAAAACAATAAATACTTTTGATACCAATGATAGTTGCATTTTACTTAAAAATATTGTCCAACCCTGAAAAGTGAATTTTTGCCGATATTTATGTCAAGTTTGTGAGAGAAAAATCCAATATTTCTGGTGATGTCAGTGGTGACAATAGAAACAATGATCCATGGTGCATCAGACATGTTAGTATTCAATGTATAGAATACAGATTAACCAATTTTATATATCAACCACAACTTGTAAGTTGTAAGCCATTGCAGGACACCCTGGGGCAATATTTACCATTTTTCATATTTTCGGCGGCCATTTTGGAAATTTTCTACACAAATTTCATTCCAATTGAAGTAAAACATCCGTCCGATAAAATAAAGCACATAGCTGTTGACATTCTATTAACAGCCTGTGTGGTTTGTCGATAAAATGACTATCAAAACCGTCTTGCAAAAAAAATCTAAATTTTTACCCCTCTTTTTAAAATCCTCTTTCTGTATCTATTACTGAATCCTCGTCAATGGCAAATGTCTTAAAATGACGCTATAATATCACGCTTGATGACTGTTTCAAACACATTGCCATTTACTAATGATTAATGTGAAGAAAAATGGAAGATTTGGTGAAATATTAATTAAATTTCCTATTTTCGTGCATATGACGTCATTTTTCGGCGGCCATTTTGAATTTTTTTCGAAATTATTTGCCGTCATTTGGAAGAAGGACATCATACCAACAAAAAGGCATACATTTTGTCTGTGTCTTTTGCTAACAACCGATCTATTACAACGATTAAATACATCTGGTCGGAGTTAGAGGAAATGGCGGCCATCTTGGATTCAAATGGCTCTAGCACCCAGTAGGGCCACCTTTATTTTTCGGTGAATTCCGGATTCTTTATCTGGATACCATAGGGAACAATAAAAATAAGGTTATTTGTAATCATCGGGGGGGGGGGTGCAGGTGGACCTTATTGGCTCCCCGACTATATGTATTTCATGTTTAAATAGTAGTTGTATCAGTGTATACTATATGTGCATTGTTGTTTATTATTGGGGGGGGGGGTGGTGGTCTCTGGGTTGGCCAGTGGTCCAATGAGCACGGTACCGGTCACCAAGCTGTAGGACCTGAGCTAGTGACTGACATGGGTTCGATTCCTATGTGGCGACCTCTGTCCAACTTCTTGCCTGAAGAAAACGTTCGATCGGCGGAGTACATATGATATGTGCAGACGGTGCATCGTGACTACCTATTGTAGGTGACTTAACCATACCGGTAGATCACATAGTTTCTATAAACAACAAATGATCTGG
This sequence comes from Siphonodentalium dalli, assembly GCA_032622095.1. Lineage (NCBI taxonomy): Eukaryota > Metazoa > Mollusca > Scaphopoda > Gadilida > Siphonodentaliidae > Siphonodentalium > Siphonodentalium dalli. Next base: position 162,675,536 of record CP136068.1, on the reverse strand, counting down.
CCTCATTGTTATAACGCCTTAGTTGTGGAAAGCAACAAAACCCCAAAAAATTTACTCAATGTTGCTACTGCCTTTCATTTATTTATTTTATATTTGTGGTTTTACGTGGCTTCCTACAATTAAGCGATATCACAGCAAAGGCAGATAATTGTTGGTAGAGGAAAACATGTGTGCTACACTTAGTTGTGTACAATTCAGTACTTCAAAAAAAAATTAAGTGATTTATGCACCATCTGCTCTCATGTTACAAATCACTGACCACTGTGAAGGTAGCCCATGTTTCCTCTGTTAATATTCCCATGTTATTATACTAGTAATTAGATGAAAGTAGCCTGTGTTTCCTCTGTTAATATTCCCATGTTATTATACTAGTAATTAGATGAAGGTAGCCGGTATTTCCTGTCCTTCCCATGTTATTATCATTAGATGTAGGTACACCGGTAGTCCATGTTCCCTCTGTTCCTCCCATGTTATTATCATATTATGCCTATGGGGGTCGGGTAAGGGGGGTATTTTTTACGGGCACTTATGCGGGGGTGGGTGGTTTGGTCGATGGGACTAACAAACAATTTTTTCCGCCACTCAGAACTTTTTTTCCTGCAAATTTTTTGACTGTTTTTTTTCAATGAAATTGGCTTAAAACACCTTAGAATAAGAGAAATAATGTAATTCTAACTGCTAAACTGACTGAAGGCAGTTATTGTGTTGTATTTTGTTGCAAATTTTGAAATCCAAGATGGCCGCTAGCAGCCATGTTTTTTTGGCCGAATGACCCCAAAATGACCCGTTCCTACCAAAAACAAGTGTCCAATGCCACCGCGGTGTACTTGCCGTTCGGCCGCGGTGTCACTTTGTGGAACCGCGGCTGAGCACCGCGGCCGAACGGCAAGTACACCGCGGTCGAACGGCAAGTACACCGCGGCCGAACGGCAAGTACACAGCGGCCGAACGGCAAGTACACCGCGGCCGAACGGCAAGTACACCGGGGTTAGATTCCTGGTTTGTATCGTCTTTTTTCTCGAGTTTAAAACATGTTTTATTAGTAGAAATATACGAAGGTTAGTATTTTTAATTACAGGAAATTTAAATCCGTACATAATATCGGCTTTAAGGTCATTATGCAAATCACATTTATATTTAACCCAACTGTCTCAACGATCTAACGTACCGGTAGATTTTAATGGAACTTTGTTGTCAAATATAAAAAAACTTCATGCGTCGATCCTGTGCATGCTAGCACGTCGACATACACCTGTCAATCATCCAGGATTAGTTTGTGAGATTTTATTCTCTGCTTTAATTGGTTTGCTGTGGGAGTGGCTTACCGATATTTTGTTCTAATGTGGTATGCTTTGACACCATAACCGAGATTTGGTAAATAAAATGATTCCCATGTTTTTATTAGAGTTGCTATTATTTTTGAAAAGAAATATGATCAAATGAGCATATTAAATAAAAGTGTTATATTATCGATCCATATATGTGGCAAATCCATTGCCAAGTAAAAATTAATTGCCAGAAACTGAAAATAACCGACATTTTACACTTTGCTCGATCTATAAGTCCACGATATTTGCCACCAGAGGATGGACTGAATAAAGATTACACAAACAATGTGTGTTGAAAAACAAATTAGAATTGTGATGGGACACGTGTATAAGGTCAAAAGGAATAAAGCACACGTTTCCACACGTTTCCCCGAACGGACACCCCGAAATTAGGGGTGGGCGGTAAGCTTTTCAATTCATTTAATGTTTTCCGTTTTATTATGCATTAACAAGCTATTGAAAATACACCATTTATTGTATTCTCTACCAACATTCCTAAATATAAGAATTTAGTCATCATATTCAAATAAAACATTTCATGTTGACAAGTTTTGAAAACCACTAGCCCTGATCAGAAAATGCAGATAATTCGGGGAAAACCTCGCGTGCACAAACAACCACGCGGTCAATACGTCATGCATGCGTTTATTACTGGTATAATTTATGTAGGAATCTGGATTTTAAAAACCAGACAGATATGACATATATTGACAAGTATAGTATCTCAACAAACATGCTTACTGTAATAGAGTTTCATAAATAAATAAACATTGGAATACACAGCGGCGCCGTATACGCCAATAAAAAAACGCGAACCACGATTCTTTTGTTTTCGCAACGGCAGTACATTCTCAGATATTCCCGTTTTGTTGAAGCGATGCGCTCTGGTGCCGTGTTTCCCAGAAAGTCGATTAATTTAGCACAATTCTAATGATCCCATGATCTCCCTCCCATATCCGATCTATTGCAAATTCACAAAAACGAACCACGTGGTCGCTTTTATTCAATGGATGTATAAACCATGCATGCCTCATTAAATTTTTATTTTGTTATATATCCATTATAAAGTATTGTTTACGTATATTGCCACAAAAAATTGAGTGAAACCCTCGATTGGGAGGTTGATAACCGCCGTTAATTTTGCGCACATCTGTACATCTCAAATGCCAGGTGCACGCGATTACGTCAGCATTATTCAGAAACTGGGCGCGAGGAATGTAGCAATGACATTGTTTGCTACATCGTAACTGTTTGAGTTAACATGATTATGACATGTCACTTTCTCCTCGATATTCCCTTTCAAGTTTTATCAAAGTTCAATTGGCATGCTGTCGCAGTTTTGTCTTTAAAGTAACCACGGTATTGAAAGGATTTGAATATTTAGGTTCATAAAATCTTCGCGGGAGAAAAATACCTGATCACGCACAAACGCTCTTTATTGTTCATTCTGAAGACAATTCTGGCACAGATTTTTATACATTCAATGGACGGCAGTGAATTCCAAAAGGAGGTCCACATGGGTGGATGTTGTCAGTATATAATTCAAACCAAATAATAGTTTTAATTAATGTAAAAAAAAAAAATTTAACAAGAGAAAACAACATCACAATAACTAATATTTCAACATGGGCAAACAAACAGTTCAAAGTAGGATGCGACAATCCTTATTTTATAATCAGTCTTAAATGACAGCATAGTGATTCAATTCTCTCATGATGAGGCTGCCACGTGTGCACGACATTCCAATGCTTATTTCTCAAAAAGACAGGTGCTGCCAAATCTAGACGAAGTCTGTTGTCGGCAACATCACACTTCCGTGTCGCCTAATAATTATCAGCGGGAGCCTTTTCTAATCAGGATGGATTATGACACCTTGATTTTATGACAGTTTACTGGTGGGACGTACGTTGACTACTTAAAAGATTATCACACCTTGTCACCAGACAGATTAACCCTCAAACATATAATAGATCGTCTGACGGACGGTATTTAGACAATGGCCTCAATCAAGCCTCATTTATGGTGCCCTCTTTGTGTTTTTCAACATCATTCCAAGAACGGCAAGTACACCGCGGTCGAACGGCGAGTACACCGCGGCCGAACGGCAAGTACACCGTGGCCGAACGGCAACTACACCGCGGCCGAACGGCAAGTACACCGCGGCCGAACGGCAAGTACACCGCGGCTGAACGGCAAATACACCGCGTCCGAACTGCAATCAGCCGGTGGAGCCGCGGTGTTGTTGCAGTTCGGCCGCGGTGGCAACGCAAACCGCACCGCGGTTAAGTGGACACTTGTTTTGTCCAGCGGGGTATTTACATGCCAATGTTAACATCCATGACAAATAGTATGCACAGAAATTCATAAACAGCTGTTTACAGTGAATTCCCCCCGCAAATCTGCTTTAGTGTTAAAAGAGGGTGGGTGCCAAAAAATGGTCGGAAAAATTTGGATGCATGGTGGGTGGGGGTCCCAACAAGGGTCGAAAGTAAAAAATCAGCATACGTGCCTGAAAATGTTTTCTGACCCCCCCCCCCGGGAGGGCATTTAGCAGTACAGGTAGTCAAGGGCTCTGTCTGTCCGAGCATATCACCTTGTAACTCGGGTGTTGACTATCAGAGTGTGTTATCTTTTGTCATGGTGAAAGCACAGGTTGGTACCTACATTAGTTAGGCTAATTATTCAAGGTACCGGTATGTAACTTTGTTCCAAAATTTTGTTGTACGAGAAATGTCGATTTCATGACAATTAGGTGTTGGACATTGATTTTTATCTATAATTGTAGATGTATAGTGCAGACATTTAGCACCTATGGACCTGGTTGAATTGTTCGGTGGTTCGTTGGATCACATCCATCCTCAAGCTACTTATGTCATTTACTGGCATTTGTTTATAATGTGTAGGGGTAGATCGCTTGAGACCCCACCACAGTTCAATTCACACCAGGTTCTCAGCTTCAGATTACGTTGGCCATATAATTTTACGATTAAACCGTAAATTCACATTACGATGATGTTGTAATTTTACGATAGTTTTTCTGTCATAATATTACGATCATTTTGTAAATATACGATCAAATTTGTAAATGTCAGATTACGTTGATCTCGTAATTTTACGACAGTTACTGATGGTCCAATTCCTGCCAACAGTTTCTTTCGTAATATTACAATGAAATTTTTTTGAGTGTATGATCATTTACATATACCGGTATGATTTTTGTAATTATGGTTAATTAATCATCAAATCCTACGAAATATTAACAAGCGGGCGCAAATTATGTTTACGTATCATCATAATATAATTATGTTGCTGTTGTAATGTCGGCCGGAAGATATATATAGATTTAATTCATTAACAAGTCATCTAGAAACTCTTAGTTCCACATCACAATATATATAATACAAATCAAATCAAATCAAATCAAATCAAATCGAATAGTCAATTGAAATCCAATTGTTTTTTAAGGTTGAGAATCTTCATCATGTCTTCTCAACGCACATTACAGACCTAATCTTTCCATGAAATGAAATAAAGTTGGTGCTTCTACCACATAACTAGATAAGTTGTTTCACTCCAAACATACTCTGTTAGAGACAAAGTATTTTTGATATCGTTTGAGTTATAGCTATTTGAAGCTTCCACGAGTGACCTCGAGTATTGGAATAGAGTGACCAGTCCTGTCAAAGAATGATTCCTTCGCCATATCATAGTAGTTATTCGGAATTGTGTACGTGTAGAATCTACTATACTTCTTCGATGGCAAATTTAATATGTACAATATGTTCACGTAACTAAATTTACGAAGGTCTTTCACCACTAATCGAGATTCTCTTTGCCGCACAGATTCTATTTTTCTCGATTGGCCTAATGCGGGTTCCATTCGTTGTCACAATAATTATTCCAGTGTCCCCCGCGCCATTGTAATATAAAGTCTCATGAGGGTCATTGCATCTAACTGGCTAAAGTCCGGTTTATTACTTCTAAGATTTGGTTTGCTTTGTTCACCACATAATTAACTTGATCAACAAATTTCAACTTAGTATCTATAATTACACCGATATCCTTATCCGATTCATTGGGTTCAATTGGAGATTGTATGTTTATGTCTGTCATAATATGATACTTGTTGTTGGGGTTATTGTGTCCGATGATTTTAGATGATAAGAAGTATAACTGCCATTTTCCTGATCACTCACACACTTGATCAACATAATGTTGTACATTTTTTTTTTAGGATTAGCAATTATTTTGGTGTCGTCGGCGAATATCTTGCATAGGCATTCCACATTTGATGGTAAATCATTGATGCATATCAGAAATAGAATGGGACCTAGGCGCGATTACATTATTACCACATGTAAACAGAAGCGTAGTCGCATGATCGATCGCGTGGTAACCTATCGAGAAGGCATCTGTACGCAACGATAGCAAATACAAAGTTTGCACACGCAAAGCGATCATGAATCCAATTTTGAAGTTTGTCGCGTTAAGGAGAGAACTCTGTGAATGCACCAACTTCACCGAAATACTTCACAGTTCTCATAACAAGAAAACTATAGTCAGAAATGGTAACGCCCTCAATATCATATATTGGGCATATTTTTAGTGTTTTGACAAATGTGTAAAATAAATAAAATAATAATACTGCTTTTTGTGGTACCATCATTACAATACATGTACATGCTACTGAATCATGCATGAAATAGCATTCAGAATGATAATCAGAGCACAATTGTCGATCTTCGTTACATTATTCGAGTACGAAAATACCAAAGTACATTTCTAATCAAATTTGCCCATATCACTCGCAAAAATTCACCTTCAGATAATACATATAGAAATGGCGTAATAAACGTCTTTAGAGAGCTATTATATATATGTATCGCGATGTGTTACGTAGCACCTAACTGGTCTCGTAACAGAAATAACAAATGAAGACTTTGGAATATTATTAAGTATATTCTACCATGATGTATTAATAAATTATCGTTTATTATTTCGGTTGTACGCGCTGTTATCTACATTTACATAAACATTTGCTGGTGTTTCTCGTCACCGGAATAGTCCAAGCTATATTAATTCCATTCAATAAACCCATGCTATAAACTGTGATATTAAACGTTAGTTTAATAACAGGAAATAGTGCCAGGTGACTTTGACTTCCGGTTTGTCGTCTGTTAACATTCCATACGCTACGTTTCAAAATACTATGGATTCCAATACTTTCCAACAAACTGTCATGAATGAAGAGTCTGAAAAGTTATGTCATTAAATATACGCAAATAAATGCGCCAAAGAGTCTTTATTTTTATGGGACTATTTCTTTACGCGGACAAACAAGGAATAGTTACGTGAAACGTCATCGTATATGCCTTATAGAAGTCGATGTTAGTTTCGCATTCCATTTGTTGATTTAAGTATGTTTTGGATCATGTAATAAATAGAATCTACAACTCGTCCCCAGTTTATAGCAGAAATTACAAAACTCGTCCAGTAAATTAGGTCTGGTCCTCGCCAAAGGCTCTGTCCAGACCTAATTTACTGGACTCGTTTTGTAAATTCCGCTATAAACTGGGGACTCGTTATAGATCCTCTATATATTATACTACAGAAATGATGTGAAACCCTCTGCATGCTGTGGATATTTGGTGGGAATAGAAAATACTCTTGCTCAAAATGTTACACGTATTCTCATCAATTGTATATTCAAATAGCATCACAACACATGATTCAAATTGATTTCGTTACAACTTTGTATAATTCAAACGTTATAACATGAAACATCAACATCATAATCCCATTAGTTCGCTAAAAAAGGAGACGATAATTGTGTTTTACATATAGAGATGTATCAACAATCTAGTGGATTGATCTAAGATTTTGAGGACACCTGGCTATCTCCATGAAGATACATATGTTTTGAAGAAATACCCAGGTGCTCCTCTGTTAATGGTGCTATATATTGGCTAAACATTCTCAGTTTAAAAGAAATGTTGCTATGTAACTATATCAGCTACATGTGCCAAACACAGAGCTAGATTTTGAGTTTTTTATGTTGGGCGATGAGTCTGTTCTAAAAAATTAAAGAAATATGCTGTATCGGGCATATATACCCTTGTCAGATGTCAGTATTGGATGATCCTGAAAAGTCATGTTCTACTGACTACGTTTTCTTTTATCTAAGAAGAAACTATATTTGACTGCACACTGTGGTCTCTATTTTTGAACAGGCCTTCGATACATTTTCATATCTCTTGACAAATTGTAACTTTTTTGTGGAAACTGTATTGAATGGAACAGACTCAGTTGTGTTATAATATATGAGCCATTCTAATATGCAATATTCTGACGGTTCGAGGTATCTCAATTTGCAAGAATATGTGTATCGCTTAAATATAATGATAAATATACTTTGAGTGCTTTCTTCTGTGTATATATTTTGCTACCTAATTATGCGAATGCCCTCATTCCCATCACCATATAAATATGACAGTTGAGAAGATATAATCGTTGATGTGACTTAATTGTGTCACCATTTGTCCAGATTGTGAAATTTGATCGCCAAAAACTCATTAAAACGACACGGAGATGGCCCGGGGATGAATATATATAACTTTTGGATATCCTCGAATATCAATCTTATCAATTCTAGTGCATCTCCCCTCGCCCTCCATGACCCAAACGATACCGAATGTGATTTAATTCATTGTATCGTTAGAGAAGAACGTGTATGAATCTGGAGGAAATTATTGCTAAATATATAGTATCAGTTTTGGTGCAACTCCCCTCATGCATGACTTGAGGGGAGTTGCACCAAAACTCGGACTCAAGCGGCGAGTCCATTCGTGGTGCAGTTCCGGGCCTATAATGTCGAATAACACAGAATAGCCTATACTATTAATATGACATTAGAACATAAAACACAAACAAACATACACGTTTTCACCATTGCACATGCACTCCCATCCTAAAGATGATCCATGTGCCGGCCTGTCTGAATGACAAATGGGATAATTTCAACCAGAAACGGTCAAAATGTGAAGCATATCATTCGCATCTTTGACATCCCAGCTCTGGTTTGGCGACATCTCTTAGCAAGATCGATATGCCGCTTTGATATTCGAAATTATGCGGGTACCCACATTAGGACGCAAATAATATGTTTGCGAACCGCTCTCCAGGTTAGACAATTTTATGGTTTATTAAAGATATATGTTTCTATTGATCCACGCATTATCCGACATCTACGACTGATAATTATGTTCCAAATGAACTACCTAACGTCAAAAAGTGTCTACTATTTATGATAAAATCGAAAATGAGTAGGAATTTCTATTAAATTTATCGGGGTGAGAGGAAGCTATGGTCGCTATCCCATGCATTCACGGAACATTCCGCTTTGCGACATTATGTTTTGAATAGTGGATATCTCCATTTAACTGGGAGCTATATAGTTTCATCATTTATCAAAACCGCATGGTGTGGTTTGATGATACCCTCGAGTTTACAGATACCATGTACACGGGGGGGGGGGTTACTACTGGGACGCAGATAACGATGAGAAATGAAATCGCCTCTATAAGTTGCTGTGACGCTTGTCCCGCGCGGTCTCAATGGTTACTGCTCGGACGCAGATAATCACTAGAAATAAAAACGATTCTATGAACTGTAACATTTTCCCCGCTCTTTCCAATGGTTACTACTGGACAGAACGATGAGAATAAAATCACTTCTATATTATGACAAGCCGTTTTCACATTTTCGATTTATTTGGACCTAAGTGCTAATATTTGCACTTAAGTGCAATTATTTGTACTTAAGTGCCAATATTTGCACTTATGTTCCAATATCGAATTGTACTTAAGTCCAAATACCACATAATTGTGAATTCGGCGAGAAATATTACTTATGTGCAAACGAATTACATTTAAGTATAAATACTGATATTTTCGTCTATTTGCACGTAGGTCCAATTCCTCGCCGAATTCACAACTATGTGGTATTTGCACTTAAATACAATTCATTTGCACTTAAGTGTAATTCAACTGTATAAGAAACACCCCAATCAGAGATTAGGCTGGTCTGGTGTTGCCCATAGGGCGGACTGTTTTGTGAAAATGGTTGGCCATGTCAGAATTAAATGCACAATATTTATCTAACAAACAATAATAACTAGTTCCTACTTAACAATTGCACTTAAGTGCAAATATTTGCACTTAAAAGTGCAACTATTTGGACTTAGGTGCAATTATTTGGACTTAAGTGCAAATATTTGCACTTAAGTGCAAATGCTAAGCAGGAACTAGATGACTGTTTGTCATACCTATCCATGCCGCAGATTTAGTTATTCCGATACATGGGCACACATGGTCATTTTCCTATTTACAGGGGCGTATCCTATCGATTTAAGACAAGGAATCCATGACATACTTTAGTAGTCTGGGCCAATTTTCTACTTACTACATGTAGGTCTATGGGTCCATGATCGCCCGGGCGATATTTGGGGCATCAGTCATGTGGCGCCTTTAACTCACATGATTAGCTTCATCATATAGTTGGAGAAGGTGTATGAATTTGGTGAAAACTAGAGCTATTTAACATACTTGTATCACTATCAGTTTTTGATGCCCCTCCCCTCCGCATCATGACTCAAAGAGCACGAATGTGAACTCCATTCCTTATTCTTTATTCGAAAGGGTGCTGTAGGGTGGCCCAACAAAGCACGCATTTTCCACACACACTCCGATCCAAAATGACAAAAACCGTCCAGAGGGATTCAAATAGGGCACCCATGTCATTTCTAGGCCCCTTGACATATTTAGTTTAGACAAATGGTGCTGTATGGTGTTCTGCCGCCCAGAGGGGATCATATAGGGACCCATGCCATTTCTGGGCCATTAACAGATTTATGTCAAACAGTGGTGTATGGGCTCCCCCCCAAGACACAATAAATAATCACCACACACCCCAACCCGATCAAAAATGGCTGCCGTCCAGAGAGGGTTCAGTTAGAGGACCCATATTTAGGTCATTTAACGAGAGTTGTATGGTGTCCCCACAACCCACACACCCCAACCTAATGCAAAATTTCCGACCCATGCCATTTCTCGACACAGGTCCTCATAACAAAAATTGACCCCACCCCCCAATAATACTTAATCATAAGTGAGTGCAATTAAACTGCATAAGAAACACCCCCATTTGAGAACAAGCTGATATGGTGTTGCTCATGTGGTGGACTTTTTGGGAAAATGGTTAGTCATGTCAGAATTAACTGCACAATATTTATCTAATGAACAATTAACTAGCTCCTACTTAACATTTGCACTTAATTATTACACCTAAGTTCAACTAGGAGACCCATGCTCAGTCAATTCAGCCACCCTTTGACATATTATGTAGGTCATACAAAGAGTGTTGTGAGTGGCCCTGAATGCACCATAAACAAACACCCCAACCTGATGCAAAATGGCCGACCACAGAGAGGTTAACGCAAACATGGGACCCATGCCTCTTTTGGATCCCTCTAGGCGGCAGTCATTTTGAATCGAGGTGGGATGTGTTGGGTATATGTTTAGGGCGTCTAAAGTAGGGGCCACCCTGCAAGACCAATTGTTGTACCCAACCATTGTCCGATTCACTAAGTATACCACATAATTATGTCACTTAATCGCCGGTTCCTAAATATCTATACTAGCTATACATTCTAAAAACCATTCCTGGACCATCACAAAGCCGGCAATAGACTGACTTCCGATGTAACAGTTCCTAGACAGTGCTGTTAGTAATAATGCTACCCGAGTCAGACCAGGTATATAAAATACCACCTCCCATTGCCCTTGATCAAACCTGATCAAAAAGTTACAACTTACACGGTCAACACTCGATCGAGGCTGCACTAAACAAATTCTGGCGGCTAATTTGTTTATATTTGGACCAAATTTAATCAAATAATGGGCTAAAACACATGCTAACACTGAGCAATAAAGTATGTAAATTATTTTGTACGTTACTTCTGACCAAGCTAATTGATCCAATGCAGTCTCAGTAGAAAAGATTGACCAGACACATCTAGATTAAATATGTGAGGCTTCGTCGCTCCATATTCTACACGCCGTTATTATGAGAAATATGAGGGGAGTCAATATAATATATTGTTTTCGACGATGGAGTGCACCCTTATAACCTTGAGTTTGACAAATTAAGAAACAAAACACTTAGTTAATACAATAAACGGAACTGCGTGTAACCTATATATGGTCAAATAACAATTAAATCAAATCGTAAATTAATTTTACTTCATTCATGAATGCAGTTGGTGTATTTTAAGATGTTTGACTGTCAATTAAGACTTGCAGGAATATACCATTACAAAGAAGGGGACTATCATTTTAAACAAGATGAATTGCACTTTAGTGCAAATGAATTACACTTAAGTGCAAATCGAATCACTAATTTCACTTAAGTGCAAATATTTGCACTTAAGTGCAAATAATTGTACTTAAGTGAAAATATTGCACTTAAGTCTGAATAAATCAAAAATGTGAAAACGGCTTGCCATACCAAGTCACGTATTTTAAATTTATGACTGGAAAATAGGTTGAACATGCTGGAAGACGATTTATTTGAACATATATACTTAGAAGTGACTTTACAGTCTACATCCCCATAATAACTGATAGGTAGAAGTGACTTTACAGTCTACATCTCCATAATAACTGATAGGTAGAAGTGACTTTACAGTCCACATCTCCATAATAACTGATAGGTAGAAGTGACTTTACAGTCCACATCTCCATAATAACTGATAGTGAGAAGTGACTTTACAGTCCACATCTCCATAATAACTGATAGGTAGAAGTGACTTTACAGTCCACATCTCCATAATAACTGATAGGTAGAAGTGACTTTACAGTCCACATCTCCATAATAACTGATAGGTAGAAGTGACTTTACAGTCCACATCTCCATAATAACTGATAGTGAGAAGTGACTTTACAGTCCACATCTCCATAATAACTGATAGGTAGAAGTGACTTTACAGTCCACATCTCCATAATAACTGATAGTGAGAAGTTTCCCCGCGATTTAAACCGGATCGTTGTTAGTATATGTATTATTGGAGCTGTCTCCGTGACATCAGATAGATGTGTGACCAGCATCGTATCGTAGTATTTCCTGTAACGTTACCCGTAAATTTCCTCTAAGGCCAACATCATCTTCATCATGACACTCTACGGGTCAATTTTCACCGACCGGATTGCAACCAGTTTGGGTATATAATTAATTATTTAGTTGAATTAATTACTAGTGCCTCTTTTAAGACACCTGAAGTCAACTGGACATATCAAAATATATTCACCGGGTCAAATTACCCATATGTACAATTTGTTTAGCCACAATGGTCTAGCCGTTTTGGTCGCCTATAAGTGGACATTCAAACAAACAAACGAACAAATTATATTTGCATTAGTATACATGTAGATATTAATACATAAGGAACGAAATATTCACGTCGCTTGCTACCGACTTGGGCCCACTGGGACGATGCGGAATCTCAGAACACCACAGTCACGACGATACACAATGCATCAGTAGATATATCCTCAATAACGTCAATAAAATGTCTGCACGCGGTGAAACCCATCGATCGTCACATCAGAACACATTCCGGAGAATCGGACTTTCGGAATATCGGACCTTCGGAGTATTCAGCCTTCGGAATATTGGACCTTCGTAATATATCGGATCTTCGGAATATCGAACCTTCGGTGTATTGGGTCTTCGGAATAAAGCTACGTAACCTTACTCGGACAATGTATCTTGCCCCGGATACGAATTTTATCGAGTCGCCGAGCCCATGCGACGCCAGCTTCGCGCATGCGCAGACCAGATCTCGGAAACGGGTGGAGCTGTCGAGTTGAAATCAACAATTTTTCATCGGGTCAGTTCTTTCCGCCCGATGTACCTTAAATCTTTTAGGGACGGGTACCATAATTTCTCTTGATTAAAAACGCACAATTACCTCGTTAAAAACCCAAAAAAAATTCATGTTTCTGACCAACGCCGCCAGTGGCTGGCTATCCTGCTAGTCTCATATATATTTTGAAGACCTCTCTCTGTATGTATGTTTGTTTGTTTGTCTGTCTGTCTGTCTGTCATTTATACAAATCTACGATTCTCAACCGATCGGGACGAAACTTGGTACGTGTGTGTAGTTTGACCAGGCGGTGAACGTTGTCGTATTGGCGAGCCCGTGCGGCGCCCGCTTCGCGCATGCGCAGACGAGATCTCGGAAACGGGTGGAGCTATCGACTTGAAATTTGCTATGTGAATGTATCTTGCCCCGGATACGAATTTTATCGGGTCGCCGAGCCCGTGCGACGCCAGCTTCGCGCATGCGCAGACCAGATCTCGGAAACGGGTGGAGCTATCGACTTGAAATTTGCTATGTGAATGTATCTTGCCCCGGATACGAATTTTATCGGGTCGCCGAGCCAGTGCGACGCCAGCTTCGCGCATGCGCAGACCAGATCTCGGAAACGGGTGGAGCTATCGACTTGAAATTTGGTTTTTGAATAGCCCGGACAACGTCGGGCTCATCGGCTAGTCTATTATATATTTTGGAAGATCTGTCTGTGTGTGTGTCTGTGTGTGTGTTCGTGATGAACTCGAAAACAGCCGACCCGATTTCGATGAAACTTGGTATGTGGGGGTATTTTCGGTCGGGAAGTGGCATAGGCCTATTAATTTGCCCGTACGACGTGACCTTGAACTTGAAATCGGGTAATTTCAAGGTCAAACGCCCGAATATCACGGGATTTCGATGAAACTTGGTATGTGGGGGTACCTTCGGCCGGGGAGTGGCATAAACCTATTAATTTGCCCGTGCGACGTGACATTGACCTTGAAATCGGGTCATTTCAATGTCAAACGCCCGAATATCACGGGATTTCGATGAAACTTGGTATGTGGGGGTACTTTCGTATGGGGAGTCTCATAAGCATATTCATTTGACCGTGCGACGTGACCTTGACCTTGAAATCGGGTCAATTCAAGGTCAAATCGCCAATTTTGATGGGATTTCGATGAAATTTTATACATAGGGTTATTTTGTCCACTGAGTGTTTTGGACGGGTCAAATCGTGACCCAGACCTGACCTTGACCTTCAAAATAATCAATTCAAGGTCAAATCGGGTAAAACCGGATGGATTTCGACGGGTATGTTTGTCGGGTACTTTGTCCGGGCAGTGATTTGGACTGGTCAAATCGTGACCCCACTTGACCTTGACCTTCAAAATGGACAATTCAAGGTCAAAGCCCGGACGAAGTCGGGTCACCTTCTAGTATACATATATATACTAAAAATATATAGTATAGATTTGACAATAAATATGTCTAAAGGCGGTTTCCGCTCCAAAATACACATAATAATATTCGCTTGTGAATGTGTCCCGGCAACAGGATCGTGTCTTGAACGAGTAAAATACAAATTAAAATATTCTTAACTTTAAACAGAGCTTGCCAAGGGAGTTTATTATTTCAGGTACCTCCTCACTTCTAACCATAACTCACAAACGCCTGAACAGATTCTTAAATTCCAACGACAATCGATCGGCGAGTAAAAGCGATATTTTCCAATTATAATACACAATTATAGGATTAACTCTTCCAAAATCTTTCGAAAACAGACGCTGAACAAAAATCGTGAAGAGCAGCGGCACCCGGGTACTACTTTGCTACGTGAGAAAATATACCCTACATTTCCAACTCAATATTTGTCGATAAATATCGCATCTTTTGTACAAAAATTATTCATGTATCGATAGATATAACGTAGGTCTGCCAAAATCAATGGCATATTTGATTCCAAGTCGTCTTTTTTCCCGTATCACGCCAAAAGTAGAGCATGCGAACACACGTGTTTTTCTTGTCTCCCCGGCTAGTTTTGCTCATATCGTAGATTAGAAATGCAGATTTTATGACTTCCATTGATGACGAACAGGTTGGTTTCATTACGCCACAAGGTGGTGTAAGCGGTTTTTGAGTTTTTGATAATCTATGGAGCAGTGAGCGAATACATTGTGGGAGAATAGGTTTTTGTACCTTGCTCAATCGTACCGATAGAAACACGTAAATGCTGAAATTGTAAAGTTAACGCCACCGTAAATAATATGTTCTTGAAAATATAACTCAAACATACCGATAGAGTCAGGACAGGCTGAAATTGTAAACTTAAAGTCACCGGTGTAATAATATGTTCTTGAAAATATAAATAATCTGATAGCCTGAAAATAATGTATAACCCATTGGGAACCCCTGGTGTAGTGAAGTGAATTATGGGTAATTTTAATTGGAGCGCGCATGTCTGTTCTGTTGGAGACTTGGATTAACCGCCTTCTTTTATTTTCTGGTCATCAAGTCAAAATTGTATCGTATACACAATGTGTTTGTACCGATGGATGTATCGCGATTCGACTCGTTTTCGTGGTCATATAGGCCCTATATAATCTATGATCACGAAAACGAGCAGAGTCGCGATATCTGATAGAATTGCAGGAATTGTACATTCACTTCCAATAGTATAGATTCAATGCAATCTGCCGCGGAAATCCCAAAATTGTAGGCTACTTTAATTTTCAATAGGATTTTCCACTTTCACTTTTCACTTTTACCACGCAAAGCGACCTTAGTTGACACATATATATGGCACACTGGCTGAGTCCATGACAAATAGTTTATGTAGAATGCTTCTTTCGTTTAATTAAAGCTCACCTCGTTAAAACGCATGTCAATCGTATTTGTTTACAAATTGCATTGGGTGCGACGATTTGCGGAAGTCCCCGAATTCGCGGAGGTCCCCTAAAATGGGCGATATATATAGATTTTAATGAGGGAACGGGTGCGTATATGTCAATTGATACGTATCTTAAACAAATAACGACACGATCATCAGAATAGAGGTCTGTTCTATCAATTATATATGCGCCGAGTTCACTTGGTGCAAATCAAACGGCGATAAATATTCTCGTGTGCCAGGACTCCTTAAAGTTGTGAATAAGATGAATATTTATTAGATGTTATTTAACAAGTCATTAGTTAGCGCCTATATTAGCGCTAACTAATGAATAATATTTTATATTATAATTATATTATAATTTATATTTATGGCTAATAATATGATCTTGGTGGCGTTACCATTTCTGACTATGGTTTTCTTGTTTTACATGCATGGATAATACTAGCTGATACTAGCTAGTAATAGTTATGTTCTAACGGAGTGTATGGCTATGGAGGGCCATAACGGCTACGATGCCAAGTGCGAATTTATATATTGCAGAATGTGAAAACGTATTTCCAATTGCAAAAACTAAAAATTTATTGGACAATGCTCAAATTTCATGTTATAGAATATGAGAAGGTGTTTTCAGTCGCCAACTTTTATATTGCGAAAAAGTAGGCTAAGTTTGCAACAGTAAAAAACCTATATTTATAGGACACAAAAATCGCGAAGTATATATCGTATAATGCTAAAAAAGGAAAACTTCCAATGTAACAGTTCCTATGCACAGTGGCGTGCGGACGTCTGAGTATACGCTACTTACCGTATAATAGACAGAATGTGCAAATGATCAAACTGATTCTCAGATGTCGAGAGGTGTGTTTGTCGCGAGTCGGGAGCGCTCACATATATTGTCGCTCTCCTCGCTTATAATGGACCTATCAGTCAATTATAGCCAATGAGCCGATACCTTAATCGCCGAAGCGACATGTGTCTGATTGTGATATGAAAAACACCACAAGCGGTGCCTTAACCACTGTAAGCCATAGGAAATTTGCGAACACGAGAGCAAAATATGTGTTAAAAAGCTACAATGAAATATTAAATGTATATGGGGAACATGTCCCGTTGACGAACGATATCTATACACATGTTTAGTTCGGTTTCCTGAATAAAAAAGTAACTAAGACATCTGTTTACGCTGGATTAAACAATGCCAACGGCCACACTCGGTTCCTAATGTTATTTTCCAATCTCATATATATTTTGAAGACCTCTGTTTGTATGTCTGTATGTTTGTCTGTCATTGATACAAATCTACGATTCTCGACCGATCGGGACGAAACTTGGTACGTGTGTGTAGTTTGACCAGGCGGTGGACGTTGTCGTATTGGCGAGTCCGTGCGACGCCCGTGCAGCGCATGCGCAGACGAGATCTCGGAAACGGGTGGAGTTATCGACTTGAAATTTGCTATGTGAATGTATCTTGCCCCGGATACGAATTTTATCGGGTCGTCGAGCCCGTGCGACGCAAGCTTCGCGCATGCGCAGACCAGATCTCGGAAACGGGTGGAGCTATCGACTTGAAATTTGCTATGTGAATGTATCTTGCCCCGGATACGAATTTTATCGGGTCGCCGAGCCCGTGCGACGCCAGCTTCGCGCATGCGCAGACGAGATCTCGGAAACGGGTGGAGCTATCGACTTGAAATTTGGTTTTTGAATAGCCCGGACAACGTCGGGCTCATCGGCTAGTCTCATATATATTTTGAAGACCTCGGTCTGTCTCTCTGTTTGTCTGTCTGTCATTGATACAAATCTACGATTCTCGGCCGATCGGGACGAATCTTGGTACGTGTGTGTAGTTTGACCAGGCGCTGGACGTTGTCGTATTGGCGAGCCCGTGCGGCGCCCGCTTCGCGAATCCGCAGACGAGATCTCGGAAACGGGTGGAGCTATCGACTTGAAATTTGCTATGTGAATGTATCTTGCCCCGGATACGAATTTTATCGGGTCGCCGAGCCCGTGCGACGCCAGCTTCGTGCATGCGCAGACGAGATCTCGGAAACGGGTGGAGCTATCGACTTGAAATTTGGTATGTGCATGTAAATTGCCCCGGATACGAATTTTATCGGGTCGCCGAGCCCGTGCGACGCCAGCTTCGCGCAGACGAGATCTCGGAAACGGGTGGAGCTATCGACTTGAAATTTGGTACGTGAATGTATCTTGCCCCGGATACGAATTTTATCGGGTCGCCGAGCCCGTGCCACGCCAGCTTTCGCGCATGCGCAGACCAGATCTCGGAAACGGGTGGAGCTATCGACTTGAAATTTGGTTTTTGAATAGCTATCGACTTGAAATTTGGTTTTTGAATAGCCCGGACAACGTCGGGCTCATTGGCTAGTCTCATATATATTTTGAAGACCTCTGTTTGTCTGTTTGTCTGTATGTTTGTCTGTCATTTATACAAATCTACGATTATCGACCGATCGGGACGAAACTTGGTACGTGTGTGTAGTTTGACCAGGCGGTCGACGTTGTCGTATTGGCGAACCCGTGCGGCGCCCGCTTCGCGTATGCGCAGACGAGATCTCGGACAAGGGTGGAGCTATCGACTTGAAATTTGCTATGCGAATGTATCTTGCCCCGGATACGAATTTTATCGGGTTGCCGAGCCCGTGCGACGCCAGCTTCGCGCATGCGCAGACGAGATCTCGGAAACGGATGGAGCTATCGACTTGAAATTTGCTATGTGAATGTATCTTGCTCCGGATACGAATTGTATCGGGTCGCCGAGCCCGTGCGACGCCAGCGTCGCGCATGCGCAGACCATATCTCGGAAACAGGTGGAGCTATCGACTTGAAATTTGGTTTTTGAATAGCCCGGACAACGTCGGGCTCATCGGCTAGTCTCATATATATTTTGAAGACCTCTGTTTGTTTGTCTGTCTGTCTGTATGTCTGTCATTTATACAAATCTACGATTCTCGACCGATCGGGACGAAACTTGGTACGTGTGTGTAGTTTGACCAGGCGGTCGACATTGTCGTATTGGCGAGCCCGTGTGGCGCCCGCTTCGCGCAAGCGCAGACGAGATCTCGGAAACGGGTGGAGTCTATTTTCGATGCATTCATATAAACAAGCTCTAAACTGACACCCCTCAATTCGCGCTAACTCACGCAGCTTATCTCGCTGCTCAAAATTCAGTAAATACGAGGCAGTGCGATACGTCCCCGAACCGGGAATTCCAATGCCTTCTCCTTTGACCATCTCGAAAAGGTGGGGGGGGGGGGGGTAACTCACAAGCCGTGAATGCCAATAACAACGACATTGTTGGCGAGAAAATAATTAGTTCAAATTACTAAATCCACACAATGCTAATTTTCTCTTTACGGCAATGTGAGAATCTTCGGGCGAGAATTTTCGGGTGGCCACCAAGCCGTGAATGCCAACAACAACGACATCGTTGGCATACCTCTTTTAGGGACGGGTATCATAATTCCTCTTGATTAAAAAGACAGAATTAACTCATTAAAAAATGCGTGTTGTGTGATTCTTATGTCTGTCGTTCATAGGAACGGGGAATTTTTAATCGGGTCAGTTTCTCCCGCCCGATGTACCTTAAATCATACCTCTTTTAGGGACGGGTACCATAATTTCTCTTAAAAAGGCACAATTAACTCATTGAAAAGCGAAAACATGTCATGTTTCGGACCTACGCCGCCAGTGGCGCGCTAACCTGCTAGTCTCATATATATTTTGAAGACCTCTGTATGTTTGTCTGTCATTTATACAAATCTACGATTCTCGACCGATCGGGACGAAACTTGGTACGTGTGTGTAGTTTGACCAGGCGGTCGACATTGTCGTATTGGCGAGCCCGTGCGGCGCCCGCTTCGCGCAAGCGCAGACGAGATCTCGGAAACGGGTGGAGTCTATTTTCGATGCATTCATATAAACAAGCTCTAAACTGACACCCCTCAATTCGCGCTAACTCACGCAGCTTATCTCGCTGCTCAAAATTCAGTAAATACGAGGCAGTGCGATACGTCCCCGAACCGGGAATTCCAATGCCTTCTCCTTTGACCATCTCGTAAAGGTGGGGGGGGGGGGGTAACTCACAAGCCGTGAATGCCAATAACAACGACATTGTTGGCGAGAAAATAATTAGTTCAAATTACTAAATCCACACAATGCTAATTTTCTCTTTACGGCAATGTGAGAATCTTCGGGCGAGAATTTTCGGGTGGCCACCAAGCCGTGAATGCCAACAACAACGACATCGTTGGCATACCTCTTTTAGGGACGGGTATCATAATTCCTCTTGATTAAAAAGACAGAATTAACTCATTAAAAAATGCGTGTTGTGTGATTCTTATGTCTGTCGTTCATAGGAACGGGGAATTTTTAATCGGGTCAGTTTCTCCCGCCCGATGTACCTTAAATCATACCTCTTTTAGGGACGGGTACCATAATTTCTCTTAAAAAGGCACAATTAACTCATTGAAAAGCGAAAACATGTCATGTTTCGGACCTACGCCGCCAGTGGCG
Organism: Siphonodentalium dalli; assembly: GCA_032622095.1. NCBI lineage: Eukaryota > Metazoa > Mollusca > Scaphopoda > Gadilida > Siphonodentaliidae > Siphonodentalium > Siphonodentalium dalli. Next base: position 162,654,874 of record CP136068.1, on the reverse strand, counting down.
CGCTAACCTGCTAGTCTCATATATATTTTGAAGACCTCTGTATGTTTGTCTGTCATTTATACAAATCTACGATTCTCGACCGATCGGGACGAAACTTGGTACGTGTGTGTAGTTTGACCAGGCGGTGGACGTTGTCGTATTGGCGGGCCCATGCGGCGCCCGCTTCGCGCATGCGCAGACGAGATCTCGGAAACGGGTGGAGCTATCGACTTGAAATTTGCTATGTGAATATATCTTGCCCCGGATACGAATTCTATCGGATCGCCGAGCCCGTGCGTCGCCAGCTTCGCGCATGCGCAGACGAGATCTAGGAAACGGGTGGAGCTATCGACTTTAAATTTGCTATGTGAATGTATCTTGCCCCGGATACGAATTTTATCGGGTCGCCGAGCCCGTGCGACGGCAGCTTCGCGCATGCGCCGACCAGATCTCGGAAACGGGTAGAGCTATCGACTTGAAATTTCGTTTTTGAATAGCCCGGACAACGTCGGGCTCATCGGCTAGTCTCCTATATATTTTGAGACTTCCATATATATGTGTGTATATGTGTACTTTATAGAATCGAAAACGGCTGCGCGGATTGAGTTCAAACTTCCCATCTAAGGGTAAAAATAGACGGGAATCGTTGTCGCGGCGTTTTGGAGAAGCTCAGAGCACCCGTTCTCCACTCTCAGTCATAAAAAACGGCACTGCGGTGGTTAATCAAGTGACAATTTAATGAGCGTTTGTATATGACGCGTCGTTATAAAAGAGCGTTTGTTTACAATTCAACGCAACGTTATCGCTCGAAATTTAGCATCGAAACAATTTATTATGCAGAGAGATATACGGGAACAATACTTTTGAATGCTTTCCTATGCGGAGAGATTTATTGGAAGTCATAATACTTTTACAATTGGATCAGACGTAGTTCATTTACAATTCTTTGTGAATAGCAAGACTGCCATTCGTTCGAGTTGCTTTAGATCAAACAATATTCTCTGTGGCACTCATATTTCGTCATTTACGAATCCACTGTAATCGACCTATTTTTAGAACGCAACACATGATACCAAACAAAATTACGTCGCGTTGGTGATGGGGTTAACGACGGGATTAATTGACTGTCCGCTCTTTGCGGGGACTATTGACCATCTCGTAAGAGTGGACAACCTCTGTCAGGGGCTGCTCAATGGCCACGGGCAGGTTAATAAAATCATACCTCTTTTAGGGACGGGTATCATAATTTCTCTTGATTAAAAAGTCTGTCGTTCCTAGGAACGGGGAAGTTTTTCATCGTCTGGGTCTGTGCGTGTATAGACATGAGCGTGTTGTGTGATTCTTACGTACTTGGGGCTTCCTAAGAACGCGGATCGGGTAAGTTTTTCCGCCCTATGTGATCTTCACCTTGAAACGGGTACCCACACATGATATATATTGATTGAGCTTTGTCTTGGACTGGTTAAATTTTGACCCCGACCTGAAATTGACCTTGAAAATGATCAATTCAAGGTCAAATTGGGTAAAAAAAAAAAATTAAATTAAAATATTAAAAAAATTAAAAATTGTCTGACGAACGCCGCCAGTGGCGGGCTAACATGCTAGTCTCCTATATATTTTGAGAACGACGTAAAATCCCACGGGAATCGTCTTCGCGGCGTTTTGGAGAAGCTCTGAGCACACATTCTCCACAACCAGTCATCAAAACCACCGTCCTCGACACTGCGAGGGTTAAGGCAAGTACGCTCTTTATATTGATCAAATTTGGCGATGTTAACCGAGTAACGCTCTTTATTGCCATCGGCGTTGCTAAACGGTCACCTTATGCGTACGAATGTGTACGAAACTACGGATGCAAAACGCACCGGAACCGGAATGCATTTATCTTGATTAAAAAGGCAGAATTAATTCATTGGAAAACAACAAATGCGTGTCGTGTGATTCTTATGTCTGTCGTTTCTATGAACGGGGGAGATTTTCATCGAATCATACCTGTTTTAGGGACGGGTACCATAATTTCTCTTGATTAAAAAGGCAGAATTAACTCATTGAAAAACAAAAAATGCGTGTTGTGTGATTCTTATGTCTGTCGTTCTTAGGGAGGGGGAGAATTTCATAGGGTCAGTTTTTCCGCCCTAGGGACGGGTAGCATCATTTCTCTTGACCTTAAAAATGATCAATTCAAGGTCAAGTCGGGTCAAATTGAAAAACAAAAAATTGAATTGAAAAATTAAAAATTAAAATTAACTCATTGAAAAAAAAAATAGGGTAAAATTGAAAGACAAAAAATTAAATTAATGAATTTTTTTTTTAATTCTGACGATTGCCGCCAGTGGCGGGCTAACATGCTAGTCTCTTATATATTTTGAAACAATCTGTCTGCCTGTTTGTCTGTCTGTCTGTCCTTTATACAAATCTACGATTCTCGACCGATCGGGACGAAACTTGGTACGTGTGTGTAGTTTGACCAGGCGGTGGTCGTTGTCGTATTGGCGAGCCCGTGCGACGCCCGTGCAGCGCATTCGCAGACGAGATCTCGGAAACGGGTGGAGCTATCGACTTGAAATTTGCTATGTGAATGTATCTTGCGCCGGGTACAAATTGTATCGGGTCGCTGAGCCCGTGCGACGCCAGCTTCGCGCATGCGCAGACCAGATCTCGGAAACGGGTGGAGCTATCGACTTGAAATTTGGTTTTTTGAATAGCCCGGACAATGTCGGGTTCATCGGCTAGTCTATCTATACTATATATTTTGAGACTTCGTATATATGTACTTCATAGAATCCAAAACGCGTGTAAAGATTGAGCTCAAATTTCCTATGTAAGTGTCAAATCCCACCGACACGACCGTGGTCGCGGTTTAGAGAAGCTCAGAGCACCCGTTCTCCAATCTCAAATCACCGCAAAGGCACGGCGTGGGTTAATCAAGTGATTATTTAATGAGCGTTTGTTTTTGACGCATCTCTTTAAAGAGCGTCTGTTTCCCATTCAACGTTATTAGCATCTGCATAGTTATACGGTAACATTGAGTGCTTGCCTATGCGGGGAGATTTATTGGAGCTCTTACAACATCATTGTTATAGTATGTATGACACTTAGGTCAGGGCTTAGGGGGGGGGGTAGTTATAGGCATAATGCTTCTCAGAATTCCCGGTTACAAACCAACACTCACAATTTCGTATTTACGCAAACGTTATCGCTCGAAATTTATTCCCTGCGAGCACGGATGGCGCGCTTTGTTTTTACAGTATATACCTTCGGTATATACCGAAATCATCCCAGATAATCACGAATATAGCATCAGATTTCTCCCCAGATATACCGTTATAAAGCTACTGGAATCTGCCAATCTATATATATGTATGTGTGTATATATGTGGGTACTTCATAGAATCGAAAACGCGTGTAGGAACGGGCATCCCCGCGGCAATGTCGGCTTATAAGACATCTTTACTACACATGACAGCCGATGGACAATTGGTCTCTATATATGTACCAAAATTACGCCGCGTTGGTGACTGGGAAATTCCAGGGAATGCCGATTGAGCTCAAACTTGCTACCTACGGGAAGTGTCATATATACGAGTGTGTCCTTTATAGACTCGAACCGATTGAGCTCAAACTTGCTAAATATATACTGGGAAATTCCAGGGAATGCCGATTGAGCTCAAACTTGCTACCTACGGGAAGTGTCATATATATGTGTGTGTCCTTTATAGACTCGAACCGATTGAGCTCAAACTTGTTAAATACGGGAAGTGTCATGGACGGGTTCATTGAAAAACAAAAAAAAATCGGGTAAAAAAAAATTAAATTAAAATTGTCATGTTTCTGACTATTGCCGAAATTTGCTGCAAATGCAGCACAAGTGTCTCGGAACCTGTTGCAATTGCTTTTTTCGAACAAAGCCATGGTAGTCCATGAGCCAGGCTCCCCAAAAATGGAAAGTGGTACCAATTTGGTGGGCAAATTCTACCAAAAGTTTTCTGAAATCTCATAGTCTGAAGTTTATGTCAGTGCTGGGGCACACTGGGGCAGTGTAGCTTAGTGTGGAAAATGTTTGTTTCCATGGCAACGGAGTGTGTTTTTTCCGGTATAAAACATATGCCTATAATGGTCTCTATCAAGAAAGTTTAATGCAGTAGCTCTATCATGGCTTTAATATGGGGTGCTATCCTTGGTGGGGTTTAATTTGACACTGGAGATTTCACCAATATATGTCAAGGTCAAATACAAAGGTCAAGGTCATTGACTAAAATATTAGCTTTTTTCATATCGGGTCATACATTTTCTACCCAATAAGTTTATATATCAGTTTTGAATACGTTATCTTTACTCGGAAATAATCTAGAGCATATATGCTACACGGAGAACTGTGTTATGGTTGCAACTGACGAGCCAATCATGAGATAACGACCTCTCAACTTTGTGGCCATTTTCAAAATTGGTCGAAATCAGTTATTTCCCAAGATATCGTGCTTTTGTGTATATTATAGAGTTATTTACTTATCTGGGGTCCGTTAGGTGTTGAAATGTGAATTTATTGACTAAAGCCCGAAACTTATACAAATATATACTTAGTTATAGGGAAAACGTTTTGGAGGGCGTGCCCAGGTGGGGTTGGTGTCAAATGTCATTATAAACCCAAGTTTCCGTGACAACGACACCATATATTTGAAGAAAAATACGAAATATGCCGCTTTTGAGAATCAACGAACCTTGTTTTTTTTGTATGGCACATTTTTAGTCACATTTTAATCGGCATTTTAAGTACTACCTTGTTGTGGTAATTGTGACAGTACATAAACGACGATGCATTACCATCAAGACCAAAATAACTGCAATTTTGTAACTTTAGTAACTAAATCATGAAACTTCACATATGTGTTCCGTAGTTATAATGGACACCTTTTGGGGTATGCCCAGTGAGACGTTTGACAAACTGTCGAGATAAAATCTGGTTTCCATGGCAACGGCATCAAATATTATTATTGAAAATCCAACTGCTGGAAACCTGATCCTAATTGCGTATGAAGAAATGATGTGAACTCATATTGCCATTAAGGATCCATCAATGAACTGGGCTATGTGCCCTATATGGTCAAGGTCAATTGCTACAGTCAATGTCATTGGAAAAGGGTAATATTTGGTCTAGTTTTTATAATTGGGCTCATATTCCACTACCTCTAGTCGGTTAGTCATGAAAGCAATCTCCATCATCATGCATAACTTTGTGGTAATACATGATTCATGATACATTACCCTTGAGATACAATCACAACAAAATAAACACGATTTGTGACATTAACTAAAGCACGATACTGCACTTATCTGTTTCTTGGTTATAGTGGAAACTTTTTAGAGGGGGCCGTGCTTAGCTGAGGGGTCATATATCCAGATACAATATAGTTCACATGTCAATGACACTAGCGGGTTTGCGATATCCGTCCGACGGGTACCGGTGAATCGGTGAAATTCGTCACGCTCAGATCACTTGCGTCCTTTCAATGCAGTGCATACAGCGGTAGGGATTTGGAACGGGCATATGTATCCCATTGACCGGTAATCTTTCACTAAAGTTTTCTCACTCAAAAGTACATTAATTCTATGAAATAGAAGTCAGCTATGCATTAATCTATTCATTGCAAGATTTCATGGGCAAATTGTGGAGATATATAGGTCGACAATGACACGAAATACCGATATACACACCTTATACTCTACACAACCTTACCCTCGTCAGAGCGACTGTCAGCTGTTTTGGTTTTTGATTCGTATAGAAGTGAAGCAAACGCTCTTTATTTATATTAACATAACATTTTAGGCCTGTGATTGAAGAATACAATATAATGACACAGCTGTTTTTTATCTAGTATCTGTATATTTTCGAATATGTGTCTGTCTGCATGTCCACTATTTTTTAGAAAATAATTAGGCCATCTATAGCTATATGACTAATAGAGATAATATTTACCAGAAATGTAACGGTGTGGTTTATAGAACTAGCAAAGGTGTCTCTATCTTGATGGCGCGGATGGGGTTCGGGGCTCTTTACAAAAAAATAATAAAAGAAGTATTTGACGTCGGTTGCCACAAAACATGTAAATACACATCGTGACACAGTGAAAGAATGCAAGTGTATCAGGCATTTATAAGCCATAATATGTTTTACATTTGCACTATATATGTATCGATAATTGGTCTCATTCATGGTCCACATATCAATACCTGCTATTGTGTCCATGCATGTAGTTGCATTGAATTCAACAAAATACACGTGAACGGGTACGGGTAAATCGATGAACATCGTCGTGGTTACTTGGGTACTTTCAATGCAGTTCATAAAGCAATAGCGATTTAGAACGGGTAGATGTGTCCCATTGACAGGTAACCTTTCACTACGATTTCTCACTCAAAGGTTCACGAATTACATGTAATTCCAGTCAGCTGTGCGTTAACATATCTATTGCAAGATTTCATGGGCACACATCATGCATTGATAAAGTTGTCATTTTAAACCAGGTTCTATGTTCAAATTCTCGAGGCGGCTTCTAGCACTTTTTTCACCAACAACGTTGTTCTCTACATTAATGAGAGGTTGTGGTTGACAGAGTGAGTAGATGGTGTTATAACGCAGTCTCGACCCATTGCAGAAACGTTTCTATAGATTGTATCCGCGTTACGAGGGGCGTCCACCTTCTAACTACACCCCATGTTCAACCCTCTCCATCCTGTTGGACTTTGATTTTCCCAACTGGTCCCCCACATCCGCCTGAATGGTAGCAAATTCTAAATGAATCTTTTTGTCACTAGCCGGGGGTGGGTATAATCCATTAGACCGACCAGTACAAGAAAATGTGCAGATCTGAGCCTGAACAATCCCAGATTTGTTTTTTGTTTGTTAAATTAATTATCGGTTTCTGACTGGCCAATGGGGAGGGGCCGGGACACACCGGATCGAACATGGTTCGTCCCGGTGTGAGAAATATTTGAAATCTGAACATGAAATTTTCTAAATCCTAGCATCCAGACTGGCATCAAACTTTCCATTTGTTGGACATTTTGATACCTGACACCCCCCAAAAGTTGGAAAATTTTAAACAGTTTCTGATAGCCATTTCAGTCCAAATGTTTTACCAAAAATAGGAAAATATGCAAATGTTGGTCTAAAAACTACAAATTCTCCACTAATAAATTGATGGAATATTATACTACGGGAACAATTTCAACCTATTGTTGGTGTGAAATTTCCAACAAATGTTTTGTCAAGTATATCATATTTCCAACTGTTGAACATTTGACCAAAGTTTGGGGGGGGGGCTGAGACACCCCGTATCACGTCCCTGTCTCAACCCTTGGTACTAGGGCATCAATATATCGTGGATTTATCGATGTATTGCACATTTTAATACGACCGTTTAGTTATATTATCGTATGTAGGTGGGAACTGATTTCTCATTTTAATATATATTTACCATCTGAATGGACATGGCACATTTGAACCTCAATACTGGTGTATATTGTAGTGGGGATAATATAGGTCGCTGAAGACACGAAATACCTATACATACTCAACAAAATCTAAGCAAAATCAGAGGGAGTTTCCGCTGTTTTCTGTGTTTCGCACAGATGTGAAGTAAACGCTCTTTATTCAATTCGTATAATAAACAGACTACATTTTAACACATTTTATCGTTACCAAGTTTAACTTTTCAAACCTACCTCCGGGTTTAGATCCCGAAAAATTACTATTCTTGAGATAAATGATTCCCTTGCCCCGACCCTTCGATCTGTTAAAAAATTCCAAACCATTGTTTACTTAATATGACTAAATATTCCCCAACAAAAATAGGGGACAAATTCGGTCTTACACACATAACCATAGATTCGGACCACACACATAACCATAGATTCACTCCATTTATGCATACACACCCCATCAATGGCCATTAAGTCCTTCCCTTTATACCAATACCTCGCACACTCGGCAATTCATACACACCGGGCTTGAAAATACACCTCACCCATGACAATACCATAGCAAATGTATTACTATACAGTCACTCCTTGTATGCATATTCACACCACCTTTTGCCAAAGGTCTCCCCTGTATACATATTCGCCACACACATGGCCATGTAGCCTCTCAATATATACATATACATCACACCCATAGCCATAGATTCACTCCAAATATATATATATAGTCGCCACACACATGGCCATATAGCCACTCAAGATATACATATAAACCACACCCATAACCATAGTTATTCCAAGTATATATATATGTACACCCCACCAACGACCATACAGCCCTTCTACATACACATCACTTGACAATCACACACACCAAATATATTACCATACAGTCACTCATTGTATGCATATTCACACCACCTTTTGCCAAAGGTCACCCCTGTATACCTATTCCTTTTAAACTTGGCACGCAACAACTGAATATCGTAGAAGAATATAAATTCTTGGGTATTATTATTCATGAACACAAACAATTTGACACAACAGCTGAGGTCTTGGCCAAATCTGCAAGCAGAGCTTTAGGTGCTATAATTTCAAAAATTCACCCATATAAAGATATCGGTTTCAAAACATTTAAAAAGTTATATATAACATGTGTAGCTCCAATTGTATATTATGCATCAGGCGTATGGGGTTCAAAGAATTTTTCATGTCTAGATAGTGTACAGAATAAGGCGTTTAGTCCATCGTTATTGTCCATTATTAGCAGTAAATGGTGACATTGGTATATCATCTTGTAAGATTCGTCGAGTCCTGAACCATATCCGTCTATGGAACCATATAATATAATTACCAGATGACAGACTAATTAAAAACGTGTTTAACTGGGACCTAGCTCATGTTTCAAATGGTTGGTGTTCCTTTATGAATGATACTCTATCTAACTTACAATTGTCAACAGTATTTCAAAATTTAGAAACATGTAATATAGACGATTTTGAAACGAAGCTTAAAAATGATGAATCAGATAAATGGAAAAACAGCTTAAATTTTGTTCCTAAATTAAGAACATATAAACTTTTCAAAAGGAATTATGAAACTGAATCATATGTATTGATGAATATGGACCGTGCTCATAGATCTATATTTGCTCAGTTTCGATGTGGAATTCTTCCTTTGAGAGTGGAAACTGGTCGTTTTAGAAATGAAAAGCTAAATCTCAGAAAATGCACATTATGTGCCTCACATGAAGTCGAAGATGAAATGCACTTCCTATTAAAATGCCCTTTCTATAACGAAAACCGAGAACTTTTACTAGACTCTCTCCCTTTAAATGTAACCATGATGATAGAACAAAACCAGTTAGAATCAGCTTTTATTGAAATAATCAACAAACACACACGTCAGTGTGCTAATTTTATCCATGATGCCTATCTGAAAAGAAAGCAGTATATATATAAATAAACATAATAGCATATAATAGCGTAAATTGACAGGCGTCTTGCTATACAATGCAAAAATTAATTAACTCTTATTTTCAGGGTGACATATAGGCCCAATAGGGCCGGGTGCGCGATGTAAACTAAATGTCTAAAAAATTGTTTGTAATTTAACATGCACATGTCACGTAAATAAAAGATATTACTACTATTCGCCACACACATGGCCATATAGCCTCTCAATATATACATCACATCTATAGCCATAGAGTCACTCCATATATATATATATATATATATATATATATATAGTTGCCACATACATGGCCATATAGCCACTCAAGATATACATATACACCACACCCATAACCATAGTCATTCCAAATATATTGATATACACCCCACCAATGGCCATACAGCCCTTATATATACCAATACCCCGCAAACTCGGCCACTCATACACTCCAGGCTTGAATATACATCTCACCCGTGACAATCATATACCAAATGTTTTACCATACAGTCACCCCCTGTATACATATTCATTCCACCATTTGGCAATACGGCCACTCCCTGTATACATGTATCCATGGCGACACAGCCCTTCAATATATACTTATACTCTGTACACAGGGCCATCCATGCACCCCAGACCTGCATGTTCACCTCATACTGTATACTCATACGCTACATTTGTGACCATACGGTCACACCTTGTATACATATTCCCTCAACCATTGGCCATATGGTCACTCCCCAGCCATGACATCTACTTCCTGTATACATATACACCCACCAGTGACGATATATCAGCAACAGAAAACGAGAGGCCGATCACGATTGCCAGATGTTTAACCCATCCCTTGGCGATTGTAAATTACTATGATCGGAATAATAAATTAGAGTGTTGGTGTTGAATTATAGAGTATAGTGTTATGTACTACTATAGACAGATGTACTTAACACAACTTATTGGATTGTATGGGTCACTCGTAAATATAAGATAATTCACTGGCACAGGATAGGTAATGCTGCACCAGCGCAGCTTTGGATTAAATGTGAAAGGTGACCCGGTCATGGAATACTTGGGTTAATAGAGCCAATTTAAGTTTAGAATGATAATGTATCAAATTATACCAACAACAGCCATCACGATAAGACACCTCACTGCTGACCTATTAATATCAATTATATAGCAGAGCTGTCAACTAAGCACTGGCTTTGTTTATGCTGAACCTTGGGATCTATATTAAACCTATAACATTTATAATGACCTCAGACCATCTGTAGAGCGATATATTCAGCTGTGCAAAGATTTTCTAGTCCACTGTTAATAGCATGTCGTATGTAATGTTGAAACATTTTTTTTAAAAATTAGATACCATAGCTTTCTTTATCAGGACCGATTTAAACCAAATTTGGTGTGGGGACTCGGGGTACCCTTGGCGGAGTTATAAATATTTAATGTTTGTGTAGCTGCATAGAAACGGTTGTCATTGCCATTAGTATAGGAAACAAGGTCACAAGTCTTTGTAATTCATCCTATGTCACAAATATACCTGAAATATTCAATTCAGAACAACTAAAGTTGAATGAAATACTGTAATACATTCTTATATGAGCATGTTTATACTTTCGGGTAGTTGCCTAGCAACCGTTGCTAAGCAGGGCCAAATCTCGATGCGGTCTATTCTGAAAATTATCAGTAAGGTCCAAGGAACATATGTGGATGTTTCATGCTTTTATCAATATTTGTGCAATTCTTACATTTCCATGCACCAAGCGCCTGGACTAATCATGGTATATTGGGAAATAACCGATTTTCACCCATTTTGGAAAATGGTCACCAAGTTTAAAGACATATATCTCATGAATGACATGTCTTTTTCGACAATAACGAATTTCTCCATGTAGCATATACGCTACAGATTATTTAGGAGCAAAGATAACGTATTCAAAACTGATATATAAAATCATTGGGTAGAAAATATAAGACCCGATATGAAAAAAACTAATATTTTGGTGAATGACCTTGACCTTTGTGTGTGACCTTGACCTCTAGAGGTGAAATCCCCGCGTCAAAATAAAGCCCACCAAGGGTGTCACCCCATATCAGTGTAAGGATAGAGTTACTGCATTAAACTTTCTGGTAGTAGACCATTATAAGTATATTTTGAAAACTGGCCAAAAACACCCTTCGTTGCCATGGAAACACAAATTTTGCACACTAAGCTACACTGCCACAGTGCGCCCCAGCACTCAGATGAATTTCAGATTATAAGCTTTGAGAAAAATGTTGATAGAATTTGCCCACCAAAATGGTACCATTCTCGGTCCTGGCTCATGGACTATGGGACAAATGCCGCCAGTGGCGGGCTAACCTGCTAGTCTATCTATTATATATTTTGGAAGATCTGTTTGTGTGTTTGTTTATGTGTAATCGATGAACTCAAAAACGGCCTACCCGATTTTGATGAAACTTGGTATGTGGGGGTATTTTCGGGCCAGGAGCAACATAGGCCTATTAATTTGTCCGTGCGAGGTCAACTTTTCACGTGCCGAGGTCAAATCTTTCCAACGGTATATAATATGTATGTATCCGTTTTAGTTATCTGCCTCAATTACTAAGAAGAAGTGGTACGATCTTCTATCAGGGTAAAAACAATGCGTAACTTCTATGACGTCGTTAGAGGTCTTAAAGTTAGATCACGTTAACTCTTAACAGGCCGATGCATTTGACTGTTTCAGACGTCTTGGCGATATCTCGGGCACCGATGGTAATTTATCTTTACGTTGAAACTTGATAATTAATGAGCGTGTGTATATGAGGCGCGTTTATATACTTGAGTGGAAATCAAATCGGGTTAAAAGGTCAAATCGGATAAAACCATTTCGACGGGTACTTTTGTTCAGGCAGTGTTTTGGACGGGTCAAATCGTGACCCCACTTGACCTTGGCCTTCAAAATAGACAATTCAAGGTCAAAGCCCGGACGAAGTCGGGTCACCTTCTAGTCTCATATATATTTTGAAGACCTCTGTCTGTTTGTCTGTATGTATGTTTGTCTGTATGTCATTTATACAAATCTACGATTCTCAACCGATCGGGACGAAACTTGGTACGTGTGTGTAGTTTGACCAGGCGGTGGACGTTGTCGTATTGGCGAGCCCGTGCGGCGCCCGCTTCGCGCATGCGCAGACGCGATCTCGGAAACGGGTGGAGCTATCGACTTGAAATTTGCTATGTGAATGTATCTTGCCCCGGATACGAATTTTATCGGGTCGCCGAGCCCGTGCGACGCCAGCTTCGCGCATGCGCAGACCAGATCTCGGAAATGGGTGGAGCTATCGACTTGAAATTTGGTTTTTGAATAGCTATCGACTTCAAATTTGGTTTTTGAATAGCCCGGACAACGTCGGGCTCATCGGCTAGTCTATTATATATTTTGGAAGATCTGTGTGTGTGTTTGTGTGTTTGTGTGTAATCGATGAACTCGAAAACGGCCCACCCGATTTCGATGAAACTTGGTATGTGGGGGTGTTTTCGACCGATGACAAACATAGGCATATTAATTTGTCCGTGCGACGTCACCTTGACCTTGACATCGGGTCATTTCAATGTCAAACGCCCGAATATCACGGGATTTCGATGAAACTTTGTATGTGGGGGTACTTTCTTATGGCGAGTCTCATAAGCATATTCATTTGCCCGTGCGACGTGACATTGACCTTGAAATCGGGTAACTTCAAGGTCAAATCGCCAATTTTGATGGGATTTCGACGAAATTTGATACGTGGGGTTACTTTTGTCCACTGATTGTTTTGGACGGGTCCAATCGTGACTCCGACCAGACCTTGACCTTCAAAATGATCAATTCAAGGTCAAATCGGGTAAAACCGGATGGATTTCGACGGGCACCTTTGTCGGGTACTTTTGTCCGGGCAGTATTTTTGGACTGGTCAAATCGTGACCCCAGTTGACCTTGACCTTCAAAATGGACAATTCAAGGTCAAAGCCCGGACGAAGTCGGGTCACCTTCTAGTCTATACTATATATTTTGAGACTTCGTATATATATATATACTTCATAGAATCGAAAACGGTTCGCTCGATTGAGTTCAAACTTCCCATCTAAATGTAAAAACCTACGGGAATCGTCGTCGCGGCGTTTTGGAGAAGCTCAGAGCACCCGTTCTCCAATCTCAAATCACCGCAAAGGCACGGCGTGGGTTAATCAAGTGATTATTTAATGAGCGTTTGTTTTTGACGCATCTCTATAAAGAGCGTCTGTTTGCCATTCAACGTTATTTGCATTAGCAGAGAGATATACGGAACATACATTAAATTTAAAAAACATTTGTTTCTGACCAACCCTGCGAGCACGGATGGCGCGCTTTGTTTTTACAGTATATACTTATATACCGAAATCATCCCAGATAATCACGAATATAGCATCAGATTTCTCCCCAGATATACCGTTATAAAGCTACTGGAATCTGACAATCTACGGGAAATTCCAGGGAATGCCGATTGAGCTCAAACTTGCTACCCACGGGAAGTGTCATATATATGAGTGTGTCCTTTATAGACTCGAACCGATTGAGCTCAAACTTAAAAATAAGAAAATAGCCCCCAAGCCGTAAATATCAACAACAACGATATTACTAAATACACGTTTTCGGCAATGTGAGAGTTTTCGGGGAGCCGTGATGCCAACAACAACGACCCGAAGCCCTGAATGCCAACAACAGATTCAATGCAATGTCATCTATTATGCAGAGAGATTTCACGACATTACGACGGGTACGGCAGACTCAAAATATTATGCAGACAGATTTCCCGACGGGAAGCGTTTGTTTTAAATTCAATGCAATGTTATCGTAGAGAGATTTCACGAAACAAAGAATGCGTTGTCTGTCGTTCCTAGGAAGGGGGGATTTCTACGGGTAAATTTTTCCGCCAGAAACAAAAAAATTAATTATAACAATTTTCAATTTAATTAAAACAATTTAAAATTAAAAAAAATTAACAATAAAAAACAATTCAGAAACAAAATATATTAAATTTATAAAACATTAAATTCATATTCAAAAATGTCATGTTTCTGAAACAAAGCCATGGGACGAATGCCGCCAGTGGCGCGCTAACCTGCTAGTCTATACTATATATTTTGAAACTTCGTATATATGTGTGTGTGTGGGTACTTCATAGAATCCAAAACGCGTGTAAAGATTGAGCTCAAACTTCCTATGTAAGTGTCAAATCCCACCGACACGACCGTGGTCGCGGTTTAGAGAAGCTCATAGCACCCGTTCTCCAATCTCAAATCACCGCAAAGGCACGGCGGGGGTTAATCAAGTGATTATTTAATGAGCGTTTGTTTTTGACGCATCTCTATAAAGAGCGTCTGTTTCCCATTCAACGTTATTCGCATCTGCAGAGTTATACGGGAACGCAAACGTTATCGCTCGAAATTTATTCCCTGCGAGCACGGATGGCGCGCTTTGTTTTTATACCGAAATCATCCCAGATAATCACGAATATAGCATCAGATTTCTCCCCAGATATACCGTTATAAAGCTACTGGAATCTGCCAATCTACGGGAAATTCCAGGGAATGCCGATTGAGCTCAAATTTGCTACCTACGGGAAGTGTCATATATATGAGTGTGTCCTTTATAGACTCTAACCGATTGAGCTCAAACTTGCTAAATAATAAAATAGCCCCCAAGCCGTAAATATCAACAACAACGATATTGCTACCTACGGGGAGCAACGTTATTAGCATCTGCAGAATTATGCAGAGAGAAAGTGTTTTCCTATTTTTAGAACGCAACACATGTTTACGTCGCGTTGGTGATTGAGGTTCACAACGGGGTTAATTGACTGTCCGCTCTTTGCGACGATGAGGTTCACGGCGGGGACTATTGACCAACACTCACAATTTCGTCTTTTGCATCAGATACCAACACCTCGACCGATCGGGACGAAACTTGGTACGTGAGTGTAGTTTGACCAGGTGGTCGTCGCTGTCGTATTGGCGAGCCCGTGCGACGCCCGTGCAGCGCATGCGCAGACGAGATATCGGAAACGGGTGGAGCTATCGACTTGAAATTTGGTATGTGAATGTATCTTGCCCCGGGTACGAATTTTATCGGGTCGCCGAGCCCGTGCGACGCCAGATTCGCGCATGCGCAGACCAGATCTCGGAAACGGGTGGAGCTATCGACTTGAAATTTGGTTTTTGAGTAGCCCGGTCCTGTACGGGGTTACATTGAAAAACTAAAATTTATGGATCGACCAAAGCCATGGGACTAATGCCGCCAGTGGCGGGCTAACCTGCTAGTCTATACTATATATTTTGAGACTTCGTATATGTGTGTGTGTGTGTTTTTGAGACTTCGTAAATATGTGTGTGTGTGTGTACTTCATAGAATCCAAAACGCGTGTACAGATTGAGCTCAAACTTCCTATGTAAGTGTCAAATCCCCCCGACACGACCGTGGTCGCGGTTTAGAGAAGCTCAGAGCACCCGTTCTCCAATCTCAAATCACCGCAAAGGCACGGCGTGGGTTAATCAAGTGATTATTTAATGAGCGTTTGTTTTTGACGCATCTCTATAAAGAGCGTCTGTTTGCCATTCAACGTTATTTGCATCTGCAGAGAGATCTGCCAATCTACGGGAAATTCCAGGGAATGCCGATTGAGCTCAAACTTGCTACCCACGGGAAGTGTCATATATATGAGTGTGTCCTTTATAGACTCGAACCGATTGAGCTCAAACTTGCTAAATAAGAAAATAGCCCCCAAGCCGTAAATATCAACAACAACGATATTACTAAATACACGTTTTCGGCAATGTGAGAGTTTTCGGGGAGCCGTGATGCCAACAACAACGACCCGAAGCCCTGAATGCCAACAACAGATTCAATGCAATGTTATCTATTATGCAGAGAGATTTCACGACATTACGACGGGTACGGCAGACTCAAAATATTATGCAGACAGATTTCCCGACGGGAAGCGTTTGTTTTAAATTCAATGCAATGTTATCGTAGAGAGAATTCACGAAACAAAGAATGCGTTGTCTGTCGTTCCTAGGAAGGGGGGATTTCTACGGGTAACTTTTTCCGCCAGAAACAAAAAAATTAATTAAAACAATTTACAATTTAATTAAAACAATTTAAAATTAACAATAAACTAAAACAATTCAGAAACAAAATATATTAAATTTAAAAAACATTAAATTCATATTCAAAAATGTCATGTTTCTGAAACAAAGCCATGGGACGAATGCCGCCAGTGGCGGGCTAACCTGCTAGTCTCTGTCTGTCTGTATGTTTGTATGTTTGTCTGTATGTTTGTCATTTATACAAATCTACGATTCTCGACCGATCGGGACGAAACTTGGTACGTGTGTGTAGTTTCACCAGGCGGTGGACGTTGTCGTATTGGCGAGCCCGTGTGGCGCCAGCTTCGCGCATGCGCAGACGAGATATCGGAAAGGGTGGAGCTATCGACTTGAAATTTGCTACGTGAATGTATCTTGCCCCGGATACGAATTTTATCGGGTCGCCGAGCCCGTGCGACGCCAGCTTCGCGCATGCACAGACGAGATCTCGGAAACGGGTGGAGCTATCGACTTGAAATTTGGTATGTGAATGTATCTTGCCCCGGATACGAATTTTATCGGGTCGCCGAGCCCGTGCAACGCCAGCTTCGCGCACGCGCAGACCAGATCTCGGAAACTGGTAGAGCTATCGCATGCGCAGACCAGATCTCGGAAATGGGTGGAGCTATCGACTTGAAATTTGGTTTTTGAATAGCCCGGACAACGTCGGGCTCATCAGCTAGTCTACTATATATTTTGAGAGTTCCGTATATTTGTCCTCTATAGAATCGAAAACGGCTGGCTCGATTGAGCTTAAACTTCCCATCTAAGGGTAAAAACCCACGGGAATCGTCGTCGCGGCGTTTTGGAGAAGCTCTGAGCACTCATTATCCACTCATTATCCACTAAGGGTAAACACCGACGGGAATCGTTGTCGCGGCGATTTGGAGAAGCTCAGAGCACTCATTATCCACTCCCATCACAAAAACGGCACTGCGGGGTTAATCACGTGATAATTAATGAGCGTTGGTATATGACTCGTCGCTATAAAAGAGCGTTTGTTTACAATTCAATGCAACGTTATCGCTCGAAATTTAGCATCGAAAAAATTTAATGTCTTCGATCTAAAACATAATTACGTGTTGGACTATGTCATTTTAAGAATATATAGGTATTACACGCAGACACAAGAAGTCTCAGCTTAATTATTTTTTTAAATAAGAGTTTTATCGACATAAATCGATTTTAATGGGAAATCCTATGTTAATAAATTTTAGGGCCCTGCGAGTGTTTGCACCAGGGTCCATATTTGACAAATTCTACCTCATATCTTTTGCTTTTGGAAACTGGGGATATCTAATTTCGTTCTTAGGGCTTCCAATGGGAGATTTTCGTCGGGTCAGTTTGTCCACCTCAGGTGACATTGACCTTGGAACGGGTACCCACAAATTGGGCGATATCTCTGTCGTCAGCGGTGACATCGACGTGAAATTTGTTATGTATGGTCAACTCGGGACGGGGAATATTTTTTTCGGGTTATATATGCCTGTACGGGGTTACCTTGAAAAACTAAAATTAATGGATCGACCAAAGCCATGGGACCAATGCCGCCAGTGGCGGGCTAATCTGCTAGTCTACTATATATTTTGAGACTTACGGAATATATATATGTGTATATATATATATATATATTTCACAGTTTAAAGTAACGTGTGCACAGTTATATATATTGTCCAAGAATAACATAAGACATGTCTATAGAGAATTAATTAATTAAAGTAAAATATCTATAGGCCTTTCGTGGCATTGCCACTTTTCAATAGACGATAAATTGAATTATGACGTCATAGTGTCAAGGGAGATAACTCAGCTTTACACAACGTCATTTCCTGGGCGCATTTAGTTTGCATCGGAAGTGATCAACGTAGAAATCTTCCTTCCGGGTTCGGCGTATTCTGTTTGCTGAGAACAGTTTTTGGAATGGGAAGATCGAATATTGTTTCTTTCCACATTCATCCAAATGTTCACTCAGTGAATTTTTGCGATATTCTGGTTGATTTATCTGTTGTCTATGGATCCGCGTTCTTCTCGTAATTTATTGCCTGTTTCTCCGATCTAACTTTCCGAACATCCATGACAGACAATACAATATATAATATCTTCCGTGTTACAGTCCATAGATATATTCGGATAGATTGTCATTCCATTTTTTAATGTCAGTGACCCACCAGTGTGAAGGTAATTGCATGTGCCACACCGTTTGTCACCACATTTGCTGACTATATGATTTGGAATCCCATCAGTTGTGAACTTTGCTTTCGTCAATATTTTTTTCAGATTTTTCCGTTGGCGTTTGCTAGGTAGAATGTCATCTGATTTTATTATGGAATTCATTTTTTCACTTTTCTGTATGATTGGGAAGAGTTGTTTTGCAACTGTAGCCATATTAGGATGGTGAGGGTTATGTGTGGAAATCATCGTTATTGGGTCTGGCTTTGGTTCTGGTGACCTCTCTGCGCGTAGATCCGCGATTGGAATGGCTCTAGCGCGTTCTATGCCATCCTGTATTAGTTTCTGCGGATAGTTTTTTTTTTTAGAAAAACATTTAGTTCAGAGAGTCTGTGATCACGTTGCTTGTCTTGGCTGACAATTGTGCATACCCGTCTTGCAAGACAATAAGGAATGTTGCGCTTAGTATGCGACGGGTGACATGAACGGAAGTCTAGATATTGATGTGTATCTGTTATTTTGTAGAATATATCCGTTTGTAATTTGTTTTTGTCAGCCAAAACAAGTACATCTAGAAAGGGCAATTTTTCACGGCTCCGTTCTGGTGTAAATTTGATTGATGGATGAAGTGAATTCAAAAGTGAGAGGAACTGGTTGAGGTTCTCTTCAGATTCTTCCCAAATAATAAAGCAGTCATCCAGATATCTTTTCCAGGTGTGGATAATATGGTCACTGATGTTAGTCGGGAAAGTTTCTTTTGCGTGTATATACAGTTGGTGTTCGAGATATCCCATCACTAAATTTGCGTAGGTTGGGGCCATTTTTGTATTCATAGCAGTACCTTTAACTTGGGGGAAATATCGCTCATCAAAGAAAAAAATTATTATTTTCTAAAACGATGTTCACTTCGTTTAGAATATAATCCTCATTGAAGCGATGGTCCAGTATGTCACTATGAGGAAATTCTGAATAAACGCTCTCCATTGTAAGACGAAGGTTGTCTGTGATGTGACCCTGTTTTCGGTATGACCGTTTTTGGCATAGCCATCAATTTTGAATTTATAATCATTTAGTACCGTTGGATTTATAACTGATATGATTGCATTCTCTACAATGTTATTAACTATTATTCCTTATTTCGGTTGTTGGTGCAGGACCTATGTTACAATTTAGTTACCCATTTCACAACCTTGACGATCTTATTTATAAACACAACGTCCTCCTTATGATTTCCATACCACCACGTGCACGTGCCTCGTTGTTATAATCATTAATTACGCGGTGGACACAGTCATTTTGTTACCCATTTACGATATTGTTTGCAAATTTATGGACACTCCTTAATGGTGTTGTATCAATCACGCACATGCTCAAGTCACGACGCTCTTTAAAAGAGCTCACACCAACTGAAGGGAATAGCCACAGCTCGGAATCATTCACCATAATCAATTTTGGAATTATTATATAATATCAACATCCCAACAATACAGTTGGTTATATAATAAGAATTGCTTTTCTGAAATGACAACTTAGTTTTTTTAAATAAAACGCATCTGATATATATCTCTTTAAAAAAATATTCTTTAATGTGTCCACACTAGTACCTATACAGAGAATGACCGGAAACCGGAACAATTTATCCAATAATCATTTAGTGGTTACTGATGTGATTTCCTTCTCTACAATGTCATTAATTATTATTCCTTGCTTCGGTTGTTGGTATGGGACCTATATATGTTACAGTTACCACCACCATTTCACAACCTTAGCCACGACAGTACAGTCGTAATACATAACATTTACACAAAATGGTGTCTTCACGATATTATTTATAAACACAACTCCCCCCTTATGATTTCCATACCACCACGTGAACGCGCCTTTTTGTTATAATCATTAATTTCGCGGTGGACACAGCCATTTTGGTACCCATTTACGATTTTTACAAATTTATGAACACTCCTTAATGGTGTGGTGTCAATCATGCACATACTCAAGTAACAACGCTCTTTAAAAGAGCTCACACCAACTTAAAGGAATGGCCGCAACTCGGAATCATTCACCATAATCAATATCGGAATTATTATATAATATCCACATCCCAACAGTACAGTTGGTTATATAATAAGAATTTGTTTTCTGAAATGACAACTTAGTTTTTTAAATAAAACGCATCTGATATATATGTCTTTAAAAAAAATTCTGCACGCAACTTACTTGTGACGTCACTGGTAAGTACGTCATACCGGAGCGCGTTGTTGTGACGTGTTTATGTAACGTCTGATACTTCAGACCAGCGACAGGCATGTTGGGGTAGAGTGCACTTTTGTATTCAGTACCATAACATATGAAGTGTGTTCCATAATCAGGCATATATGCCGCACGGACAATCATACATTACGGAAGGATTCTGACCTATATTCTTATAAAAAGGTAACATAGTTTTTCAGTTATAGCATACATTATCGCATGAAATTGATTTTTTATAAAATATAAACACAACTCCCACATCGTATGATTTCCCTACAACCACGTGAACGCGCCTCGTTCACCTCACGAATCTCGTGTTAATATATCGTGTAAACCTAAACAACTGACTCGTGATTATCGGTAAGAGAGACTCTCGTTCGCGCGGATTTTTTATCTAGTTTGACGTCATGTATCTTGATGGAGAGAGAAATTTGGCCACATTTTTCAAGCTGGAGGTATAGATAGGTAATTTGGTCTATACGGCCCATTCTCTGGTGAACAATTAGGCCGAACGTTAAGGACCGAAATCTATCACCCAACAGGCTGTATTTGATGTCTGTTAAACCAGAGTAACGTTCCTTGACGACTCCTTGCTGGGTTAGTCTTTTCGATCCCAACTTTATAAATACTATCTTGTGGACATGGTCTTAGTAGACATTTTCCAAAATGGGTTAATTGTTTTTCCTCCAAAACCATCAGGATATACCGATAGTCAAACACTGCATAACAATAAACATATACATAAACATACCACCAGAAAAGGTGTGCCATTTATATATGACAGCGATGTAACTTTTGCTGTACCGGTATGTATACATATAATCATATATGGAAACCATTTAACTCTATCCATATATTTATGAATTTACTAATAATACTCATCCTATGGGCAACGATAACCTTTAACGATATTTATGATTAACTACTCGTCCAATGAGAAACGATAACCTTCAACTATAGCTGCCCCAAATTATGCATATAACTAAATAGCGTTTTGTGTTCTACATATTGCAATTCCAACAGTCCAACTCCATATACTGCCATTTAGTCTGTCCGTCCGTGCATATGTTTGCCTACGATCTTGTTTGTGAGCCCAGGACCCCGTGACATCACTATTGCTCATTCTGAATATGGGCACTATAGAACAAACCTGACTACCTATTACTAATTTTTAGAAACTTGACTACCTGTTACTACTATCTATAAACTGGACATTTCTATCCCTTATTAAACTATAAATTTGATAAACTTGTCAACCTGTTACTAATTTTAGAAACTTGACTACCTGTTATTAATTTTACAAACCCACTGCCTATATGTTTGTATTACTATTTATAGACTTTACTACCTTTATTAATATAATATATTAACGATTTATTATTTTGTGTTAGTATCACATCCTAGTGGTGATTTCCGGGTTTGATGTGGACTATATTAATTAGTCAATGAGTCGCTGAAGACGCTGACGTTGATTGTCCGGGACCTCGAAAAGAAGCGAGTTGCAGTACTCTATACGACTTAGGATGAAAGAGGAAACTAGCCTTTTCGTGGCATCGACGGTCAAAAACTTCCGAATGTGACCGATTCGTCTAATGTCGAAATAAACAGTTTTGCAAACATTGGAGATTTGTTGCGAACTGGAAAGAGTCAAATCCAATCAAACTCCGAAGTGAATCGGTTTGCCGCCTATGTTAATATCATGGATAGTGACATAATTTAGGACGGATCGCTTGGCAGACCACATCACTCCCGTCTTGTCATCGCTGAGCTTTAGCTTGTTTGCTAGCATCCAACGTTTTACAGAAGATAGGCAATCCTCGACAATGGAAACAAGTTCATTGCATTTGTCAGCAGTACTAGACACGTACAATTGGGTGTCGTTCGCGTACATATGGCAGTCTACACCATGAGACCTGATGATGCTACCCAGTGGTTGAGTATACAGTAGGTATAACATGGGTCCTAGCATTCTGATATATGTTCCGTACACAGAAATAAAAATGATGTTTAGAATAAGGCCACATTGTATGTTAAACAACCAATGTGAATGGTTAGTGTTGAAACTTTTCCAACTTTTTTAACATCTCTATTCTTAGCTCAGATATATTCTGCATACAAAAGAAAGGAAATAAAAAAAAGCTGAGGAGACCAAGACTAAAGTACGCAAAACGTCTATATTTACAAACAGCACGAATGAGTAACGTGCCAATTGGTTAATAATTACCATCCCAAATAATTTAGAATATAACATGCCGATATTTGTCGCAGATGACTAAATGAAAAATTTAACGAACCTTCGGGGTTCATGTGTGAATAACATAGCGCAAGGGTTAACGCGCAAATGTTCGTTCCAATAAATCGGTGCGCACTCTTCTTAGCATGACAACATCACTGGGGTTCAGCGGGCTCACAACTGTGGGATCTTTGACGATTCAGGTTCGTTTCTGCTCAGGACCCGACTCATTTCAGATTTTTATGCGGAAAGACGAAAGGATGGACGACAGGTGAGTCATTCAACATTGTTTTCGATGAGTATACTCTTTATCGGGTTCGTATGAAACATGTGCTAATCTATATGATTTACCATTAAAACTTTTCACTGGGTTTACTACAAAAAAAGCGAAGCTATTTCGGTTTATATCTCAAGGGCATGGTTATATCTTCTTAATAAAAGGCTCCAGCATCAACCTATGCATAGGTCATTCAGTCTGTTTGAGCTTCAAAACGAAATCTTCAGAATGGGGGACTTCCGGTAAAATGGCGCTTTTGTAAGTTGTTTTGGATCGAACTCCGATAAAAATCGGGAAATTATTTGCAATTATAGCGGCATTATCGAACTAAAAACCGCCAAATGAATTCTTAAGTTACTTAAAGATCTAATTGTGCCAAAAATATAAAACAGATACGTTACGTGTCACCAAAAACTCTCCGTATTTACGTGGCAGTACGTCGAAATTGGAAACATGACTCACGCTCAAACGAGGTCGATGTCGACTGAGGAACTTGAAAAAGAATACAAGTGTAAAAACTTCGCGGACATAAGTACGTGTTTTCGCCAAAATGCATGGATCATTGATACACAGACTAGAAGCTGTTGAAACTAAAGTTGAAGACTTAACCAGAAAAGTCAATTCTGTGGAAAAGAAATCAAACACAGCCACAACAGAGGTAAACAAATTCAAGGAAGTTGAAATAAAGGACATTTGGGACAAACTTCGTACCTTAGAAGCTTCTGTAGCAGAAAATTGTTTAGTATTGGAAGAATTAGTAGAAACGACAGATGACATTCAGTTCTGCCAGGGCACTCTTGAGGAAAATTTGAATGATGTAACCCAGAAACATGAAGAAATAAAGGCATCGCACCTCAAGATTGATCTCTGGGGACGGAAATGGAACTTAGTTGTGAAAGGAGTAAAAGGGACAACTAAGGAAACATCAGATGAAACAGAGAGAAAATTAAGAGATTATTTCGCCAAATCACTGTCTATAGCACGTCCGGAGGTAAAAGAGATGAAGTTCGCAGCATGCCACCGTCTTCCGACTGGTCAGGACAATCAACCAGTCATTATAGTTAGATTTGTATCGTTATCTGACAGAGACAATATTCTAAAGAAAGCAAAAAATTTAACAGCAGGATGTGGGTATGGAGTTTCTGTAGATCTGCCTCCCATCTTAAATAAACTTAGGAAAAAGCTTCTGAAGGAAAGATACGAATTACCGATTGAAGATAGGAAGAAGATGACATTAGTGTACCTGAAAACCGAACCTTTCCTGAAATTGGTGAGAAAAAGAGATGGAAAATGATTCTGTTCATAAAAAAACAATAAAACACTGAACATAAGCGTCATTTTGATCTAAATAAAAAAGTGCGGTATAAAATAACATTTAGTTTATATAAATACATGCAGCTACATGTATTGTTTGAGAAACATTCCACTTTCCTTACAAAGTATTATTGTGTACATGTATTCATGTACACGTGTGTTTCGAAATATTCCATATTCCTTACAAAGTATTATTTTATACATATCTGTAGGTGCACGGTACATGTATGGGTAAAACATTCCACAATCCATATAAAGGATGATTATTATTTCACTTTACAAGTACAAATGCATATATGTGCACCAATGTGCTGTGTCTTTTTTTGATACACAACATAATGTAAAGGTGATATATAGTGCCACACAATGAAATGCTTCGATATTTTCCTGATTAATTGTTTATATATGTATGTGGTGTCCTTGATATCCGGATAAAAACCAAATACAAGTGAGGGTATGTGAGTAAGTCTTCATCCTTTAGGAAAAATGAGCTTTCAACTGCTATGTCAACAATACATCCGCAAAGTAGAACTTGGGATTTATTTATAATTACTGTTTGCTGTTTGTTCTATATGAAATGTTTTGCCAATTAACAAAAATTAATTTATAATTAATCATAATTTTATACTAAATTAAATATCTAATCAGTTGTCAGAAAATAAAGATTAAAAAGCTCATAAATAATTAATAACAAGTAATCACATTTCACCAGATACTTGCTAAGCTGAACTTCGTACCAACATGTACATGTACTACTTTATATAGTACATCTACATAAACAACATGCCTCACCAAATCTTGTATAACCTTTCAGCCTAATAATCTTTTCTATCAAGAAGCAGAGACACACATATTAAAAGTAGAGATGACAAATTGACAACAGGAGCTCTGCACAAGCAACACATAAGAGTGGAAAAGAGTAGAACAAATGACACTTATATACATGTATATAGTGCTAGTTGTTCTATCTCTGTTGATTGGAAATTGGCTTCTGCAAGCCAATGACAAAGTGCACCAGTGCCAATTAATTGGAGGTTAACTGTTATTAAAAACAAAAGGTCTAAATGAGAAAATGTAAATGCATCCTTTCCAATCAAAATCTTTGCAGCAAATTATTGGTATAAAGTAATCATAATAATTTCACCATAGGTTCCCTTAACTGTCGTGGGCCTGCCTCTGACAAAGTGAAGCGTCGTGATCTTTTTCAAAAATGCAGAGAGCAATTTGATATATCAATTCTTGTAGACACACACTCATCGAAAAAAAGTTGAAGAAATATGGAAAACAGAATGGGGATATAAAGCAATATTTAATTCATTCACAAGCTCCAGCAGAGGAATAGCAATTTTATTCAGAAATACGATAGACTTTCAGTTGCACGATACTATACGGGATCAAGGTGGAAACTACCATTCAACTATTCAAAATCAAAGATTATCGTTATGTGCCATTTATGGACCAAACGATGATGATCCAAAATTTTATCAGGACTTTTTTTCAAAAATTGAATTATTGGATAATGCAACTATTCTTATAGGTGGTGACTGGAATGTACCCCAAGAGTATGATTTGGACACAACCAAGTATAAACACAGGAATAATGTCAAATCAAAAAAATCCAAGTGACCAAACAAACACTAGATTTACACGATGTATGGAGATTAAATAACCCAGATAAAAAGCGTTTCACGTGGAAGGGACCTGGAATTAAAATGGCCAGGCTAGATTACTTTCTTGTATCATCTGACCTCCAACCTTTAATACAAAATACAGATATACTCAACAGATATAAATCTGATCATAATCCTATATGCATAAGTTTTCAATTTATTGACCATTCAAGAGGAAGATGTTTTTGGAAATTCAAAGACAGTCTATTACGGGATGAAGAATATATAAATATAGTTAAAAGAACAATACATGAAGCTGTCTGTCAATATTTCCCTGAAAGTAATGAAGGATCGCAAAAAATAAGTGATCAGTTATTCTGGGAAACACTTAAAATAATGATTCGGGGAGAAACCATAGCTTACTCATCTAAAAAAACAAAATTGTGAGATAAAAGAGAAAGAGAAATAAACAAAGTCATAGCAGAATTAAACTTAAAACTTGACAATGGCGATTTATCTGTAGAATCTAAATTAGATACACTCCAAAATGAAATTGAATCCATTAGAAATAAAAAAATACAAGGTATAATATTACGAACAAAGGCCAAATGGAAATTGGAAGGCGAAAAAGCCACAAAATACTTCTGTAACTTAGAAAAACGGCATTATACAGAAAAACTTATTTCAAAAATCATCAATCCCGATGGATCTGAAATAACTGACTTCATTGAAATACTTAACGAACAAGAAAAGTGTTATAAAAATCTTTATAAATCTACTTTAGAAAATGAAGAAAATGAAGCAAATGAATTTTGGGATGAAAAAAACCCATACTTAAAATTTCTAGAAAAAATAGACTCTGATGCAATGGAAGGTAAATTATCAAATTTGGAATGTGCAACAGCCTTAAAATTAATGAAAAACGACCGTTCCCCTGGAAGTGATGGTTTCACATGGTTTTTTGGAATGATCTGGGACAGTATGTGATAAATTAAATAAACTATGGGTTTTCCAACCATGAATTGTCAACCACACAAAGGTGTGGTGTAATTACATGCATACCAAAGCCTAATAAGAATAAATTTCTTCTAAAAAACTGGAGACCTATTACCCTCCTAAACGTGGACTTTAACATAGCATCAGCCGCTATAGCGAACCGAATAAAAAATAATCTTTCAACGTTGATATCTAGCTCACAACTAGGCTTCATGTCAGGGCGGTACATTGGAGAGTCTTCCAGACTAATTTTTGATATGATTCAACAATGTGATAAAAGAGATCTCTGGCATTCTTGCAATCCTTGATTTTGAAAAAGCATTTGACTCTCTGGAATGGAATTTCATTGAAAAATGTCTCAAATTCTTCAAATTTGGGCCATGTATGTTTAGCTGGGTCAAAACCTTTTATTCTAACATATACACAGCTACGTTGTCAATAATGGTAATATATCCAAACAAATCAACATTAATCGGGGTGTAAGACAAGGCGACCCTCTCTCGCCTTACTTATTTATACTCTGTGTTGAAATACTTAGTGCTCATCTAAAGTTTAATCCAGATATAAAGGGTATCAGTATAAATGACTCTGAATTTACGCTGACACTGTATGCAGATGACCTAAGCCTCTTCCTCCAGGATGATCAGAAATCGCTTAATATTGTCCTGAACACATTGGATTCCTTTGCATCATTATTATCGACAAACACAACTTTTATGGATTGGTGCAAAACGTGGTTGTGGCGAAGAATTAGCTACCGACAAAAATATCACATGGAACCATAGTCAATCAGTGACCATACTGGGGATTGAACTAGACCTATTCAGTGACAATTATATAAGAAAAAACTATCAAAACAAGTTGAAGAAAATGGAAAACTTGCTCAATGATTGGTCTTTCAGAAACTTAAGCCTATATGGAAAAGCTACAGTAGTGAAAACACTTACCTTACCAATATTAACCCACTGTCTTTCAGTGCTGCCCTCACCCACACCAGAAATGTCCGAAAAAATTCAAAAAATACTTAAAAAAATTTATGGTCTGGAAAACCAGACAAAATAAAAACAAATGTAATGATAAATAGTTTGGAAAATGGGGGACTAAAATTCCCCCATGTAGATTCTTTCAGTAAAGCCCTAAAAATGTCGTGGATCAAAAAACTGTTGGACCCTCAAACAGAGGCTAGCTGGAAAACATTAATTATAGATGAACTAGAACCTTTAGGGGGTCACAAATTATGGAATCTTCATAAAGAAGGACTAATGGTAGTGAGCATAAAACTAAATCCTTTCTGGAAGAATGTATTATATGCATGGTCATGCTTGGACCAAAAACCCGCCACAACCCCTGAAGAGCTTTTAAATGAACCAATGTTTTACAACCCAAATATTTTAATAAACCGACAAATGTTTATAAATAAAACGTGGATTAAAAATGGCATATATTTTTTGAATGATCTCAAAGATGAAACCATGAACCCCATGAAATATGAAGACTTCTGTAGACGATTTAATCTCTGTACTCAATTCACCACCTATCAAGGATTAATTTCAGCATTCCACACTCATGGAAACTAGGAATTATTGGCAACCGGGCAATAGGCACCGTGACCACAGAAAATATCGAAAAGCTTAAAAAATGTGATAAATCCTGTAAAATGTTCTATCCATTATTCCTGAGACAGTACGCCCAAACTCCTTCCTTGTCTCAGAAGAAATGGGAGGATAGACTCGAGAGAAGCTTTACAGTAGAAGATTGGAAAAATAATTACACCAAAACAGCTAAAAGCACAAATGACATAAATCTTTTATCATTTCAATATAAAATTAATCATGATATTCTGTACACAAATTCAAAACTCTTCAAATGCAAACTATCAGAAACTGAAATGTGCTCTCTCTGTCGCACAGGGAGAGAAACAATTTTACATCTGTTTTTCGAATAATCTGTCACTAAATCGATATTGCTAGAACTCCAGCAGTTATTGAAAAATAAATGTAACCTCGACTTGAAAATCACTTCGGGGAAAATAATCTTTGGTAGTGACTCAGTACATACAGTAACTGAAAATGTAATGGATATTTGTATCCTATTATTTAAAAAAATATATCTATTCCAGTAAAATACGGGGAATTGAGCCAAACATTAAAGGCCTGTTAGAATGGATCAAGAGCTACAGATCTTTGGAAACATATACAAGACCAAAATGTCTTGGCATATCAAAAAAGGAAAAACTCTTTCATAGTAGATGGCTAAAAGTCGAAGATCTTTTTACTAACTAGTGGTCACGGTGCAAAAAGGTGCTTAACTACAAATTCAATTTAAAAACAAAAAAACATAAACCGAATGCCTTAGAAGCTGCTCACCTACATTTAACAGATTATTGTCTTTTTCAATGTAACTGCACAGATGTGAGGTGAACTTTGACAAATGTTGTGAACACGAAGGGTTTATAAGAAATTTGTCTATTTTTTTCTTCTTCACAACCATGTAGTAGCGTTGAGAATGACATTCATTTGTTATATTTACATTCCCACATGTACATATTCCTTACAAATTAAAGGACTGATTGAAATTTTAATTGCAAAATATTCCGCCATGTTTTTATATTTTTATATCAATATCATCACATTGGGCGAACTAATTAGATGCACATTGTGTACAATAAAGATTATAAATTATATTTTATATACCATAGTGTCATACAGGAGAGTTCACGACAGTTAAAACACCATAAACAACAAACAAACAATGTGGTTAAAATGGGGAAAACACTTTATTCAAAATAAATAATCTTTATAGTAAACATAAGACGAATTGAATTTTTTTTATTCACCAATTGCTATTTGTGACAACCCTTATAATATATATTTATATGTATGTTATATTTCCATGTTTATGACCGAATAAAAATTATTAAAAAAAAAAAAAAAAAAAAAATTCTCCAGAATGGGTCCGACCCGTTTCTGATTTTTGGACTCAGATCATGTTCTTTGTCCGTCCGTGAACCACTAATATTTAGTTATCGCGACACTTACGTTCTGTTAGAAATGAGCGTGTTATGTTCACATTCCGAAAGAAATAGAGAGCAGCTACATTGTCAATTTGAAGTGATTCAGACCAGGACGTCATATATTGTTTCACTGTAGCCTTCCATTGGGATTGGTTGGGAAAGACGCCCGTTCCTGAAAATGTGCTCAGGTACTCATACAAGTTATGTTTCTGCAGAATGGGGATAATATATCCCAGAAATCTGAAAGAAGGGCGATTATACAGTAAATACCCATGAAGATTGAATAGAAGAATTCGAAGAGCTTCTCGATGGGTGCATGGTAAATGTATCAGGGTATCCATGAAAAAGAGTTTCCTTTTCTCAATTTCTACTCTCAGGCCCATTTCCTTGCTTGTTATTGTCGAGTTGTTTTGATACATATGCGATAAGATCGTTCGAGTTTCAGGAAATTTGCTTCTGATAGCTGAGACCACGTCTCACAGCCATATAAAGCTTTTGGGAGAACGACATGCTTTAGAGAGACTGGCGATATATATGTTGTGGTGGCCGACCTGCACGCACCGAAAAAGGTTTTACGCATTAGTTCACATGCTCAGTCTATATATGGTTGACGATCGGACATCTGATTTTGGGGTATCCCAAGATGTACCACGCTCTCCACTTCTTTGATTTTGTTTTCGCCGAGTTTCCAAATCGAGCTGTCTCGTGCTTGTCTTGGGCGGTACGTTTTTGGCCGAAGAAAACTAATTCGCTTCTGGAAAAAGAGTACGCACACTTCCAGGTAATACTGTAGTTGTGACATGCGCTTAGCATGTTCTTCAAATCCCCTTCAGAATAAGATAACAAACATATATCATCAATCGCGTGACATAAGAATTACGGTGGCTGATTTGCGACATGCACACAACATATATTATCTCGAGATCTCGACATATTATTTCGAGATCTCGACTTAATTATCTCGAGATCTCGACATATTATTTCGAGATCTCGACTTAATTATCTCGAGATCTCGACATAATATCTCGAGATCTCGACATAACATGCACATTTAAACACCTGCGGTCAGATGCTCGTAGCCCGTTTATATATAATCATGGGTATATGCGAGAAATACACAATGAAAACACACTCCACAGTTTGGATCGACAAGCCTTGCCCTGTGTATTTTGATGTTGCGTTTTTTGACAGTCGGTCTTCCGTATCCTTACTACAACACAATTATCGTCTTACTTGCAGCACGAAGTTACCGTGTGATCGCCACGGAAGCGTTTTCATTCTGAGTATGGATATATTGCCGCCGGTTCAGTGTATTCTCGGATAGAAAACAAATACGCCTGTGCCGAAAGCAGAAACTAAGTCGCGAGGGGCACCCCTGGTTGAGTCTGGGATATTTGGCACTCGTTGTCTCGGCTAGAGGGTTTTTGGTTGGGGTGGTCTCCACCTTGGAATTTCCAACTGTACCCCATCCTATTGAACCACACCAAACTCACAAGTTTGCGTAATTCAATTTGCATACCCCCACCCGGTGCTTTAATTTTTCCCAAATGTTCTACTACTACTAGATGGTAGCCTATTCTAAATAGACCAGTAGTCTTGTGGCCACTGGCCATGCAAGGGGTGAAAAGGGTGGTTTGGCCCAGTATGGGATTTAAAAATCCTAACATATAGTGGTATAACGCCAGACAAATTTACACCCCGATTTATTTGTTCTTAAATGAATTAGCAAGTAACTACTGGCAAGGCACAGCACACACGGGTCGGCCGATGGTTAGACCCGATGTGAGAGCATTTTGAAAATCTGAACATGAACATTTGACAATCCTAGCATCTAGACTTGTCTCAAGCTTTCCAATTCGGGGAAATATTTTAACCTGACACTCACCCTTAGGTTTGAAAATTGCCAACCCGATGGCCATTTCAGTCCAGAATTTTGCAAATGAAAGGAAAATATGCAAATTTTGGTTTAAAAACAACTAATTCGTCATTAAGAAATTGTTGGAAAATCAAGCTATACGAGAAAAATTTCAACCTAATTTTGGTGCGAATTTTCCAATTAATGTTGCATTAGGTTTGACTACAGTTTGGGGGGTAAGACCCCTGCATAGCCACCCCTGTCGACACGTCCCTGCTTGACACCCCATGATAAGATCGCGGTCTTGCATTCACTGAAGACGAGAAATCATCGATACTAAACTACGGGGAGGAGTCAGGTGGCTACATCCCCACCCTGTCGGGGAGGGATAGTCACCCCCGTCAGTGAGATCTGCAATGGTCAACCCGGTAGCTAAAGCCCACCTCTGTCAGGGAATCGTATAGCCCCTGCGTCGGGAATATCCTGGCACAACCCCTGTTTGAAATCATGTAGAAATTTTAAAGGAGAAGACCACATATGGAGCAGAAATCGGGGGAAATGAGCTCTCATAACCACAAATCTACACTAAAGACATCCCAATAAATAAAAAAAAATGGATGAAGTCGCATAGAGTATATATGGTATCGTTCTGTTGGGCTCTTTGTATCATATACACACTTTTCTAGAAACCCTTAAAGATATGGGCGGCGTTGGCGGTATGTATGCTGTTAAAATATTCACCTCCGTCAAAAACCGTCATAAACAGGTAGAATAGTTCTTATACCAATCAGAAATATGGCATAAACAGTATTTTATCGTCAAATGTTTTTCCTTTGTTATGTAAACAAAAGCAAAAAACGTTTACGTTTCCTGGCCTTTGTTTAGATCCGGATATGATAAACATAAAGAGCGTTATTTGTCACTGTTTTCCTGATATTGAAATAATAAAGAGCGTGTATATCATTTGTGTGTGATTAACCAATATAATTACGTTGTGTTATGTAAACAGACGCAACAATTCTGTTACACGAGCATGCTCTTGTTTACGTACACCATCGTACGTCTTGACGACAACATACTATTTACGCGCTGATTATGTTTGGCATATGAACAAAACTAAATATATTTTAATATTCCTTCTATTGATGGCGATTTGAACAACTATGACTATTTCTGCAACGAACGCCGCCCGTGCCTTTAAACCAACTCGACGTGCGATTTCCCTGCGCTCCTGTTGCGCAAATTCTGGTATAAAAAGTGCGTCTATTTCAAACAAGGTTCAAACGGTAAATATGACCAGACAAGACATAGAAACCGCTAATCTCATTACCAATCTAACAACACCATTCGAACATGATTACCTTTCAAAGCAATAACACCGGGCACCAGGTTACGGCCAACCACAGACACACACACCATGGATAAATAAACGGTCAAAAGAACGGCGGTTTTTTGTGTACGGTTATATCTAGCATATACCCATGGTTATATATAAACGGGCTACGAGCATCTGACCGCTGATGTAGTAGCAATGTGACAACAACCAAGATGGAACGCGAGCAAGTCGCTCTCTGTCTCTCACTCAAACTGTCTGTCTGTCTCCCATCTCTCTCTCTCGCTCGCGCGCTCCCCCTCTCTCTCTCTCGTTCTCTTGTTCCTTCATGAGTCCCGGTACATATACCAATCGACTTGGTTCAAATCCTAGAATCTCGATTGATAATCTGTGACTCGGGTCTCTGTCCCCCCCTCTCTCTCATTCTCTCTCTCACTCTGTATGTCTGTCTCCCTCGCTCCAATCGACTTGGTTCAAATCCGGGAATCGAATCCGGCTTATTCTCGATTGATAATCTGGGACTGGTGTCTCTGTCTCTTTCCCACTCTATCTCCCTCTATCTGTCCTGTCTCTCTCTCTCTCTCTCTCTCTCTCTCTCTCTATATGTATATAAATATAGTGTTGATATTTTTAGCCGTATGGGTCTGGTCTAATAGGAAGTTCTTATAAATATGATAACACCAATTAAAGACCCATCAAATCTTTAAAGATGGATTATCTCTTTAAATAACAAATTTAAAATAGTTGCGTGGGTATAAAATAATGGATATGAACTGAAGACCTATGTCCGGAAAAGCTTCTATCAATTAATATTGATTTTATTTCGAATATTAAATCGGGTCCGTTTATGTTACTATTTTTAGAACCGACCATTCGGACGAGACCGTATTGCGATATAGAGCACTGGGCTGTTCCTACGGCTACGCAAGGAATGTCAAATGTCCCAGATTGATTGTTTGTATTGTTTTGTTCCACAGATATAAGCGATAATGAGTATAATTAACGTTTATTTGTGACAAAATTGCACAATATAATTTCTGGTCTCTGTTAACAGTAACCACTATTGTTCGTTAGCTGAACAAACACACCTTTTTAGACCAGAAAATATTCGAAATAAAATTAATATTAATCGATAGAAGCATTTCCGGACAGGAGTCTTCGATTCAAATCTAATATTTTATACCCCGGTAACTATATAAAACATGTTTACAAAGAGATAATCCATCTTTAATGTCGTACTAGCTTTCGGCTATACAGCCTTTGTCCGGTACATGTACTCGACGAAGGCTGTATAGCCGAAAGCTAGTACGACATTAAAGATTTGATGGGTCTTTAATTGGTGTTATCATATTGATAAGTGCCCCAAGTGCGCCCATAGTCACGTACATGGTATGTTCTGTCAGCTTGATAAATTGATGGGAATATTGCAGATTTGAATTCATATAATACCCGGGCCGTCTATCAGAATCGGTGCGACTAATTTTTATATTTTAGTCATTTAAGGTCGTATTGACCCTTTCCGCCGGACCCATATGCTCCAATATTATAGCGATGTATATGGTATTCTGTCAGCTTAGACGCACAAACTACTGGATAATGTATCCAGTAGTTTGTGCGCCTAAAAGCAGACAGAATACCCTATACATCGCTATAATATTGGAGTATATGGGTCCGGCGGAAAGGGTCAATACGACCTTAAATGACTAAAATATAAAAATTAGTCGCACCGATTCTGATAGACAGGTACTATATGAATTCAAATCTGCAATATTCCCATTAATTTATCATGTAGTTTGTGCGCCTAAGTTTATATATATATATGATCAGGAGTTAATGAGCGAATGAGAGAGAGAGAGAGAGACAGACAGACAGACAGACAGATGGAGAGAGAGAGAGAGAGAGAGAGAGAGAGAGAGAGAGAGAGAGAGAGAGAGAGAGAGAGAGAGAGAGAGAGAGAGAGAGAGAGAGAGAGACATAGACCAGAGTCCCAGATTATCGATCGAGAATAACCCGGATTTGCGTTCCGAAACTGAGTCAATACTATATATATATGCACACGCGCCGCCTTTCGAATGATCAGCGGCTAACGAACGAACCGGATATATATCTATTATATATTTTGGAAGATCTGTGTGTGTGTGTGTGTGTCTGTCAGTAATCGATGGACTCGAAAATAGCCCAGCCGATTTCGATGAAACTTGGTATGTGGGGGTATTTTCGGCCGGGAACGAACATAGGCATATTAATTTGTCCGTGCGACGTGACCTTGACCTTGAAATCGGGTCATTTCAAGGTCAAACGCCCGAATATCACGGGATTTCGATGAAACTTGGTATGTGGGCATAATTTCTTATGGCGAGTCTCATAAGCATATTCATTTGCCCGTGCTACGTGACCTTGACCTTGAAATCGGGTAACTTCAAGGTCAAATCGCCAATTTTGATGGGATTTCGACGAAATTTGATACGTGGGGTTACTTTTGTCCACTGATTGTTTTGGACGGGTTCAATCGTGACCCCGACCAGACCTTGACCTTCAAAATGATCAATTCAAGGTCAAATCGGGTAAAACCGGATGGATTTCGACGGGCACGTTTGTTGGGTACTTTTGTCCGGGCAGTGTTTTTGGACTGGTCAAATCGTGACCCCACTTGACCTTGACCTTCAAAATGGCCAATTCAAGGTCAAAGCCCGGACGAAGTCGGGTCACCTTCTAGTCTATTATATATTTGAAAGATCTGTGTGTGTGTGTGTGTATCTGTCAGTAATCGATGGACTCAAATACGGCTGAGCCAATTTCGATGAAACTTGGTATGTGGGGGTATTTTCGGGTCAGGACTAACATAGGCCTATTAATTTGTCCGTGCGAGGTCAACTTTTCACGTGCCGAGGTCAAATCTGTTTTTACGCCGTTTTGCGCTAATATATTTCAGTTCGGTGCTTACAAATCGATTCGAAACAGCGCGAATAATAACATGCCAGTCATAATAATGACACTATGAGAATCTTTCGTGTTTCCTCTTTCCAACGATATATAATATGTATGTATCCGTTTTAGTTATCTGCCTCAATTATTAAGAAGAAGTGGTACGATCTTCTATCAGGGTAAAAACAATGCGTAACTTCTATGACGTCGTTAGAGGTCATAAAGTTAGATCACGTTAACTCTTCTCCGGCCGATGCATTTGACTGTTTCAGACGTCTTGACGATATCTCGGGCACCGATGGTAATTTATCTTTACGTTGAAACTTGATAATTAATGAGCGTGTGTATATGAGGCGAGTTTATATACTTGAGTGGAAATCAAATCGGGTTAAACTGGCGGATTTTTACGGACGAAATTTGATGCATACGGTATCTCGGTATCCGCTGGGCCGATTTCCCGGTATCCGCTGGGCCGATTTCCACCATTTTTGGGGTGTTGGTCCACCTGACCTTGACCTTCAAAATGGTCAATTCAAGGTCAAATCGGGTAAAACCGGATGGATTTCGACGGGTACTTTTGTCGGGTACTTTTGTTCGGGCACTGTGTTTTGGACGGGTCAAATCGCGACCCCACTTGACCTTGGCCTTCAAAATAGACAATTCAAGGTCAAAGCCCGGACGAAGTCGGGTCACCTTCTAGTATATATATATATCTATTATATATTTTGAAAGATCTGTGTGTGTATCTGTGTGTGTGTTTGTAATCGATGGACTCGAAAATGGCCCAGCCGATTTCGATGAAACTTGGTATGTGGGGGTATTTTCGGCCGGGGACGAACATAGGCATATTTATTTGTCCGTGCGACGTGACCTTGACCTTGAAATCGGGTCATTTCAAGGTCAAACGCCCGAATATCACGGGATTTCGATGAAACTTGGTATGTGGGGGTACTTTCTTATGGCGAGTCTCATAAGCATATTCATTTGCCCGTGCGACGTGACCTTGACCTTGAAATCGGGTAACTTCAACGTCAAATCGCCAATTTTGATGGGATTTCGACGAAATTTGATACGTGGGGTTAGTTTTGTCCACTGATTGTTTTGGACGGGTCATAGGCATAGGCCTATTGATTTTCAAATCTGTTTTTACGCTGTGTTACGGGACTTTCATTTGAGTTCGGTGCTTACAAATCGATTCGAAACAGCGCGAATACTAAAATGCCAGTCATAATAATGACACTGTGAGAATCTTTCGTGTTTCCTCTTTCCAACGATATATAATGCGTATGTATCCGTTTTAGTTATCTGCCTCAATTATCAAGAAGAAGTGGTACTATCTTCCATCAGGATAAAAACAATGCGTAACTTCTATGACGTCGTTAGAGGTCATAACTTTAGATCACGTTAACGCTTAACCGGCCGATGCATTTGACTGTTTCAGACGTCTTGGCGATATCTCGGGCACCGATGGTAATTTATCTTTACGTTGAAACTTGATAATTAATGAGCGTGTGTATATGAGGCGCGTTTATATACTTGAGTGGAAATCAAATCGGGTTAAACTGGCGGATTTTTACGGACGAAATTTTATGCATAGGGTATCTCGGTATCCGCTGGGCCGATTTCCCGGTATCCGCTGGGCCGATTTCCACCATTTTTGGGGTGTTGGTGTTTGACTCCACCTGACCTTGACCTTCAAAATGGTCAATTCAAGGTCAAAGCCCGGACGAAGTCGGGTCACCTTCTAGTATATATATATATAGACAGAGAGAGAGAGAGAGAGAGAGAGGGACAGACAGACATACATACAGAGTGATATAGAGTGGGAAAGAGACATAGACACAGAGTCCCAGATTATCAGTCGAGAATAAGCCGGATTCGATTCCCGGATTTGAACCAAGTCCATTGGAGCGAGGGAGACAGACAGACAGGGTGAGAGAGAGGGTGGGAGAGTGAGAGAGAGAGAGAGGGAGAGAGAGAGAGATGGAGGGACAGAGACCCGAGTCACAGATTATCAATCGAGATTCCCGGATTTGAACCAAGTCGATTTGTATGTACCGAGACTCATGAAAGAACGAGAGAGAGAGAGAGAGAGAGAGAGAGAGAGGGGGAGATTAGACAGTTTGAGTGAGAGACAGAGAGCGACTTGCTCGCGTTACATCTTGGTTGTTGTCACATTGCCACTACATTAGATGTTTAAATATGCATGGTATGTCGAGATCTCGAGATAATTAAGTCGAGATCTCGAGATAATATGTCGAGATCTCGAGATAATTAAGTCGAGATCATATGTCGAGATCTCGAGATAATATCTCGAGATCTCGAGTTATTATCTCGAGATCTCGAGATAATTAAGTCGAGATCTCGAGATCATATCTCGAGATCTCGAGATAATATGTCGAGATCTCGAGATATTATCTCGAGATCTCGAGATAATTATGTCGAGATCTCGAGATAATATATGTTGTGTGCATGTCGCAAATCAGCCACCGTATAAGAATCATAAATGCGGTATACAAATTTCAAAATGGTGCGATATGGTTTGTGAACAATCAGGCATATGTATGGTTGAATTTGAAATATTAGCCGCATATATCATGTGCACTATTCAATTTAGTTCAAAGGGGGTGTCAGAGAGGGGGCGGTGATCTCACATGTTCCTTGCCATGTCTTATGTATTCACAAAGTTTATGTAAAACAATATCATCACACGACTGAAGAAGGGTTGATAACATGTGTAAGTTGCAAACAGTCAATGCCCACGATGGTATACATCTCCTCTTGATAGAGTTAAGGGCGTCACATTCAAATAAAAAGTGATATTCGTCTCCAACTGCGCCGTTATCACATAATTGGCAAAACCTGTTTTCTACGTCTATTTGGTTCAAAGAGCCCGTTTCAATTGGCAAGTTGTGATTCGAACATCGGAAGCGTATTAAGGTCCATATATCTTTACATCTCAAATTCGAAACGTATTTTACTTGACTAAACTCAGTTTTGAACAATTTATAAGTGCGACATTTGTTCATTGTGACAATAGCTCGTTTCCATTGATTTTTAAGGAAATTTTTATTATTCCCTTTAACCAATTATGGTCGACCCCATTAGTGAACTGATTCAACCATTCATAGCTCATACCACATGTAGTTAGAATATTATGTACATGTTTGACCCACGGGGGGGGGGGGTATATTCTTATTTGATTGATTCCCAACATAATAATAATAATAATAATAATACAATTGATAATTAAATTTGTTGTGATCAGACGAGACCATTTTCGCCCGATATGTAAATATTCGGACATTTACGTCGACTCTGAGAGGATAAACACCAGTTTCTCCGTATACCATAACACTCGGTGCGCTCGGCTTGAGTTTCAAAAATTTCAACTGTAACTTTTCAAGCTCTTCGATGTGTTCGTACCCCCATATTTCGCCTCCGTATAATAGTATGGGTTTTATTATCTCCGCGAATAAGTCTATTTGGATGTCGATTGGAATATCCATTGCGCGCGCCTTATAAATTAGTAAGTACATCGCTCTGGTAGCTTTAGTTACTAAAGATTTCTTAGTTTTGTGAAAGTTGTTAGATCTGTCGAATATTACACCAAGGTAAGTATATTAAGTCGAGATTTCCAATATTTCTCCATTTAGTCGTATGCGACATCTTCGCCACCAAAGATTAACAATTTGGTTTTTTAAATATTGACCTTGAGTTTCCAAGGTCACAATATTCCGAAAACTCGTTCAAAGCTTTTCTCATCTCTTTGGCCGATTCGGCAAAGATGACCGTATCATCCGCGTACAACATCGTTAATATTTTCAAGTAACTAGCGAGTTTGCGATTTCAAACGGATACGGGTACCGGTACGGGTACTGGTAGCTACCCGTACCGGTACACGTTTTGAAATCGCAAACTGTTTTACGGGTAGAATTAAGCATATCGACGGGTAGTGTATGGTGAGCCAATTGCAGCACAATATATATGATATAGATAAATTGTTATCCGCATTCGCTTTCTTGGCCGACGTTATACTTGCTGTTATGGTTATATGATGGACATCTGCGTGCATAATGGATTGCATTAACCAGGGACGAGGCGAAAGTGGAAGGGGTTGGCGTCTTTCTTTGACTCAT
Organism: Siphonodentalium dalli; assembly: GCA_032622095.1. NCBI lineage: Eukaryota > Metazoa > Mollusca > Scaphopoda > Gadilida > Siphonodentaliidae > Siphonodentalium > Siphonodentalium dalli. Next base: position 162,614,193 of record CP136068.1, on the reverse strand, counting down.
TTTGGTAACATTTTCAATAATTAGCTTTCATAAGTAATTTCCCAGACCGTTCGAGTGTCGTCTAGAACAGATGGAATTTTCTGACTGAGAAAATATGTTATGATAGCACAAATATACAATTACGCTAATTTAATAATCCAACCATTATTCGGTGTAAAATGTGTTGGTTTAGACCCAGGGTCCAAGAATGTCCTACATGCATGCACTTTTAGTCAGATATAAGACCGAAATTGCCCCTTATATTAGTTGGGGAATATTTAGTCATATAACTGGTAATGGGTTGGAATCTTTCGAAGGGTCGGGCAAGGGAATATTCATCCCAAGAACTTGGATATTTGTCTGGGTCTAAACCCGGATGTAGGTAGAACAAGAGCTACAATGGGCGTGCAAAATACCCCCTCTCTTGGGTCGGCGGAAACTGGTAAAAAAGGGGCATAACTCTGGTAAAAATTGGCGGACGGAACTCAAATTTGAACTTGACCTGTGTTTTGGTGGGAGAAAGTAATATACAAAATTATCATTGAATCCGATAAGCTCTAGTAAAGTTATCATCCGGACAACAAATTTCAGGAATTTTCTAAGTCAAATTACGTCAAATAAGGGGCATAACTCCGGTGAAAATTGTCGGATTAAAACGAAATTCGGACTTTAGCTGTATTTCGATATATGTAATCCACAAAAAAAAACGGGTTTTGCGTATAAACATTCCAAAATCGAGTTATCATCCGGAAACCAAAAAACATAAGAAAAACTGAATTTTCTGAGTCGAAAAAGGGGCATAACTCTGCCAAAAATGGTCGGACAGAACCCAAGTTCGAACTTGACCTGTGTTTTGGTGGGAGAAAGTAATATACCAAATTTGTATTCATTCCGATAAAATATACTAAAGTTATCATCCGGACAACAAATTTCAAGGATTTTCTAAGTCAAAAAACGTCAAATGAGGGGCATAACTCCGGTGAAAATTGGCGGGCGGAACCCAAATTCGACGTTGAACTTACTTTTCGGCTAATAAACCCACATACCAAATTTTATTGAATTTGGTTCACTCTAACTAAAGTTATCATCCGGAAACCAGGTTAACGGACGGACGCCCGGACGGACGGACGCCCGGACGGACAGACCAATACTATAATGCGGCCGTTTTTTTTCAAACGGGCGTATAAAAATCAAACTTGTTAAATATAAAGGGTGTTTAATGGTACACTATTCATTATATGGTTCGAATAAAGAGCGTTTGCTTCACGTCTATGCGAAACAAAGAAAACAGCTAAAAGTCGCTCTGATGACGGTAAGATTGTGCCGAGTATGAGGTGTGTATATCAGTATTTGATGTCACTATCGGCCACTACAATATACAACAGTCTTGGGGTTCAAATGCGCCATGTCCGTTCAAAAGTCAAATATCTATATTAAAATGAGAAATCAGTCACCACCACATAAGGTACAATAACTGAACGGTTGTATTCAATCGTGTAACACATTCACGGTGTACTTATGCCCATGCACAAAGGGTCGATAGGGGACGTGGCGAGAGGGTGGGGTGTATCACCCCAACGTTTGTCAACAGTTGGATATTGCATATACCTAACACACCAAAACATACGTTGAAATTATTCTGTCATTCAGTTTGATTTTCCAAAAATGTATTAGTGGGGATTTTTTTTATAGTTTTAGACCAACATTTGCAAATATTCCTACTTTTGGTAGAAAAACATTCGGGCAATATGGTCAACAGCAGGTTGGAAATATCCAACAAATGTAAATCTTGAGGAAAGTCAATAATTTATCAATTTTCATGTTCAGATTTCAAAACGTTCTCACACCAGACCGAACCATGGTCGACCCGGTATGTCATGGTCTAACCACATTCAGTGGCTCGTCAATACTGATAATTAATTTGTGAAAAACAAACCAGGGCGTGAATTTGCCTGGTGTTAGACCACTAGATGTTATGATTTTGCAATTTCCAGGTTCATATCTACAAAACTGTTCTCGTACTGCATGGTCGGCAAGGTGGACCCCCCCCCCATCACAGGACTTCTGCAACAAGACTACTGATCCATTTAGAACAGTCCACAATAATATTCAGGACAGTGAAGGATCAATTGGGGGGAATCAGAGCCCAACGGCGTGCACAATTTGAATTACGCACAAACCTCTGTTTGGTGTAGTTTAAGGGGGTGTATAGTTGGGAATTTGAAAGTGGACAAATCTCTCAACGCGGAGACCCCCTATAATTACGTCCCTGTGTCGAGACTGCGTATAGCACCGCCAACTCACTCTCTTAATCATAACATGTCATTACTTGAGTGAAGACAGTTTTCAGTAAACAAATCGGCGTTCCATAGTTATCTTAGTGTTAGAAGCCGCCTCGATACTTTCAACATAAAACATGGCTTAAATGACAAATGTATCAATGAGATTTGGCAATGACATCGTGCAATAAATAGATTAATGCATAGCTGACTGTTATTTCGTAGAACTAATTTACTTTTGAGTGAGAAAACTTTAGCGAAAGACTACCAGTCAATGGGATACATCTACCCGTTCCAAATCCCTATCGCTTTATGTGCTGCATTCAAAGTACGCAAATGACCGTGACGATTTTCACCGATCTACCTGGATCTACCGGTACCCGTACCCGTCCGACGGGTATCGCAAACTCGCTACTAACAACTTCGTCTAATATGTACTCCTTTGGTAATTTAAGATAATCAACTTTACTAGACATCATGAAATCTTGTAGGTCGTTCCGATATATGGAAAATAAAAAAGATGAGAGATTTTATGCCTGCAAAACACCAGCTGTGTTTATGTATGTGTGTGATATCTCGTTTCCGATTTTAATTGCTGATTTGACACTATTAGACACATTTCGTATGAAATGGAAACATCGACCATTTATTCCTGAGGTCACTAATTTCTGCCAAAGACCGGCGCGCCATAATGTGTCGAAGGCCTGTTTAAAATCAATAAATGTGCAAAATAGTTTCTTGCCCTTTTGAGTGTATATATTTCTCAGTAGATGTAGTAATATGTGATCAACGGTGGAGAATCCATTTCTAAACCCAGCTTGGTTGTTATTTATCAAATTGACCGTATCAAATTTATTCAGACGTTTGTTCAGAATTTTTGTGAATAATTTCCCCAGGCAACTAAGAATAGATATTGGTCTATAATATTCTGGCAATGCAGGATCGCCTTTCTGTTTATAGACCGGTATGACTGTGCCAACCATGCAGCCAGTCATCTGGAATCATGCCTTTATTAAATATCATATTGAACCACTTAAGATAAACGGGCAACATTATTTGTATAGTGTTTTTTATATGCTCGTTGCGAATATCATCGGGACTTCTGGCCTTACCATTCGCTATAGGGAAGAAACAGTATCAATTATTTCGATGTCTGTGATCGGAAAATCTAAAATGTCATTACCGTCTTGCATCACATATTGGGCGAGATGGTCAGTCTCCAATTCGTACTGGTTACATTTCAACTGAACATACATATCATATAACTGTACTTGTGGTGGGTTTGTCGGTTTTGCACTCAGAATTTGCCAAAACTCTCGCAAATTTGATTCATTTGCACTTTTAAGCTTTGTTGAAAGGTTTTTCTTATAAGTTGCGTTTGCTCTCCGTAATGTAGGCTTATAGTTTTTGCTATGTTCTCGAAGGTCCGATTTTGCGTCAAGGGACTTCTTTTGTGAGTAGATTTTGTGCGCTTCGTGGTACTCTTTTCGTGCAATTTTACACTCGCTAGTAAACCATGGTTTATGACTCATGTTTCTTGCTGTTTTTTAGGATGGTGGTGTTTTACCATAAAAGCACCCTTAGTTGCATTGTTGAAAAGCTTAGATATTTACCGGCCTATATCAGTAAACCCATCAGGAAAGTCACTTAGAACAGTCAGGTAATTCTCTTTCAACTCGTCGATTTTGAGTCGATCGATATTACCACTGAACGAATTACCACTGGTTGGACCACGGTGTCACAATTTAATATAGTTTGTGTGTTTAGCACCTGTATTTTGACTTAATCGTGGAGAAAATTTCCAAGAAAATTCCATTATGGCAATCTGAATACAAACCCGAAAAATCAAGCACTTTCATTTCGACACAACATTGCATGAGTTCTTTACTCGTGAGAAAATAGGCAGTGGTAGGGTAACTGCAAGAGACAGCGTCGATGTGAAGATTTTCTGTGCGTCGGATAAATTATCTAGAAGGTCATCGATATAGACAAGGTACATAAAAGGTGACAGGATGACATCAATAGTATTGGCTGTAACTCTGGCCCACCCCCTCGCTGGCTGTCACTCTGGCCATGGGCCAGAGTGACAGCCCCGGTTCTGGGACGTGTCACTCTGGCCCACCCCCACGCTGTCGGACACTCTGGCCCATGGACCAGAGTGAGAGCCAGCGAGGCGGATGACCATGAGTGTCAGCACAGGGTCGGGCTCGTCGTTCCAGAGGTTGTTTTAGATTCCAAAGAGTAAGGTGAGCGCTTCGAAGGGGTTTTGACAGAAAAGAGCATAATTTACTAATGTATCGTTTGTTTTCCTCGGATTCTAATGGCAGCGTGGTAAGCTAAGGGCGTTCCCCTTCGCTGGACACACTGAACTTAGAATAATAACGAGAAAAAATCGAAGCATTAGTAAATTGTGCTACTTTACCAGTTCATTTTTAACAAAAGCGAAAGTCTTCGAATAAATTCGAAGACGCTAGGGTTGTAAAATGTACTCGTAGAAGTTACCTTTCAGTGAAATATGTTATGAGATAATGGTAAAATGGTACATATAAAACTTCTCCGAGTCAAATCGGTGTTTTATTCTTAGAAATATGATGGTTTTGACAAAAAAGAAACACACTTGATTTGACGTTCGGGCAAAATTGGTACACAAACACAATGACGTCGTCAGCGACGCCCGTGCATCCCATATAATTGATCCTCGAAGCAGCTCGAAGATGTTAATTGTAACGTCATTAACGTTAGCGCCATTTTGAAACGTGGATCCAGTAACGGAATTTCTCAAGACTATTGATGTACAGTACGATCATGTTCCTGCAATAACGCAAATGTCGACTTCATTGTATGCGGGGAATGTGACACCACGGGTCGAACAGCAACAGGTACCAACGATGTATCCGCGAACGGATCAACAACCATTGTATATACCGCCAGTGAAAACACAACAAACGATTCAACCTGTTATATACCAAGTTATCAACAGTTCGCAATGGGAAGAACAGACAAAGCTTTTACAGAAAATATTTGTCAGGAAATGAAGGACTTGCGAAAGCAGTTAACACAAACACCGGTTGAATGTGCAATCAACTTGAAACCTCAGACGATTGACAAACCCATTCAAGTATATTGTTTCCAGAAAGAACCAACGAAGCGATCAACATTTGGATCACTCGGGAAAGATTTAACAGTGATGAAGAAACAAAAGAAATGATTTTTGTATATTATTTTAAATGGCCCTTTTCAGGGCCACCTAAAATTCACGAAAGATACGCTCTGTATTACTATGCTACATGATGTTGCATTATGATCGGATTATAGATATGAAGGGGCGGTAATGTTTTTTTTTATTGTTAGGGAAGTATTCTTTGATAAATTATGTGAACATTCTCTCCAAGTTCAGGATGAATGAACAAGTATTCTTTGAGAAATTATGTGAACATTCTCTCCAAGTTTAGGAAGAATGAACAAATCGTACAATAGCAATACTAGAGCGTATCTTTCGAAAAATTTGTGAGGCCCTGAAAAGGACTGTGTATTCGGGTTCAAATAAACCTGGAAGTGATCTTCAGAACGTCGTAACCAAATAGCAGCATTGCACGGCTGTCATGTCTATTCTCCAGAGCGCCACATTTTGTAAACCCTGCGCCCTGAGAAAATCACGATAGAACGCTGCAGTAAGGTAGCTGCGAGACGCACCATCAGTATTGACGCTCCCAGCAATCTGGTGTATCCGAACCACCGTGGTGGTAATCCGAAAACCCGATCTCTGTGGTCTGTCATCAGCATAACGGTATATCTGTAGATATCGAAGAAGTTATCTACAGTACCCGTTGTCGCTAAGCTCAAAGACTTCCAGATCATCTGTGCTTCATCCCCAAAGACACCTCTCACGATTTGTCTGGATATAATCCCCCAAGACTGCTGCCAAGGTGGTTTACCACTGAGGCAGCGGAATAAGTGCGGGACCCATACTGGAGGCCCACATACAACACGGGAGGACTTTATCCTGATTTGTCTGAATTTTATTGACTCAGCAAAAAATATATACGGCCCTTTTCAGGGCCACACAAATTATCGTAAATAATACTCTGATATTGCTAAAAAAAACGAAACAAGCAAATAAAATCAATAATTTGATTCACCAATTTTAACTTTCTTGGAAGATTTTCGCGATGCACGCCTTTTTCTCTTTCTGACAGGCAAAGGTCCATCAGTGAATCCTCCGTGTTTAGAATAGTGATTTCATCATTTGACACCTCGGTTGAGGCATATCATTCACCACTCTCAGTTTTCACATTCGCGATCTCGTTAATTTATATCGCAGTTGAGTTGCATTGTTCCCAACTTTCAGCTTTCACATCCGCGATCTCGTTAGTTGATGTTTTTTTTCATCTGATCAATCATCTTTTTTGTAGCGCCATCACATTGAAAAGCCCAATGTGAACTCGAATTGCATCTAAAACAGTTACCGTATGGTGGTATCCACTATGTATTCTTTAAAACTTCTTATGCAATTTTTCGTAAATGTTGTATGTTGTTACTCTGCAATCGTGGATCCATTGGTGAGCGTCCGGTGCGTTATTCAATCGTGAGTGAAATGACGACGTGATGGAAAATCGCGTCGCTTTTATGCTATGACACCGACGATGACTGCGCTTGTCCGTGTCTGAGCATAAAAGCGGCTTGTGCCATATTCAAATAGCGATCGCGAACGAGATAATAGAAAGAGAGTGCGACTGGATGATGATTGTAAATATTATACCATAAAAAATCTAACCGATAAATAATCGAGGAAATTCAAAACAACATCAAAGAAATACAACGTCACATTTCAAGAATTTCATCAACCATTTCAAACTGTTCACAGAATTTTCAAAGATCTGGTGAACAGTTTGAAAGAGGAGTGTGACGCAGGACCAAAATATCAAATGAGAATTTCCATCTTTCACCAAGGGCTAGATCTAGGGATTCACGATCCGTTCACTGAAGCAAAAGACCTGACTGGTGAATTATTGTTTGACAACATAGAAACAGTTGCACAATCGAACAAAAAATTCAAAATTCATGACGGACAGATGACATTTGATATCACTGTCACGCACATGCCTTCAAATTAAAACAGTAAAGAAAAGTATTCTTCTGATTCAGAATGCAGAAGATAACATGTGTTTTGCGAGGGCTGTCGTTGTTGGTATGTGTAATGCTGGCAAAACATATACCGCTGAATGGAAGCAACAATGGAAACGGATTACAAGACCAGCAAGAGCTCCACAACGGGAAGCTGCAAAGTCATGGTTGGATAAAGTGGGGATATCACACGACACCAGTTGCGGGGTTGAGGAATACACAATTATTCAGGAATAACTATATCCGGAGTATGTTATAAACATACATCATCAATTTGTTGACGAAGGCTTTCTTTTTCAACCACCACCAGTTGGGAAAGAAAGTAAAGTTGTCCATCTATATTTCAATGACAACCACTACGATGTGATCACAACTGTCACACGATTCCTTGGATGTGAGTAGTACTGCGAACACTGTGATGTCGGTTCGAGCAACAGGGGTGATCATTTATGTCCATACAAGTGTATGTGTTTCGAGGGTCAGCTATGTCCCTTTGAACGTGGATACACTGCATCAAATGTAAGAGGACGGTTAGAAGTAAACGATGTCTCGACAATCATTTGAAAAAATCACAAAAACAAGACATTTGTGATATGATACACAAATGCCCGAAATGCGGGGTTGAAATCGTCACACGAAAGGAGAAAAGACATATGTGTTCGGGAACAAAGAAGTGCAAATAATGTAAGGAAATCGTTCCATCAGACCACAGATGTCACATTCAACAGTACGAAAAGAAAGAAACACAGAAAGAAGTAAAGGTATCATTCATATTTTTTTATTTTGAATGTCAACAAGATACTGGTGTTCATATACCCAATTTTTGTGTTGCACCAACTGCTTGTGAAAATTATATATGTAAACCCATTGATGAAATGTGCAATTCGTGTGATTATGTATTGTCAAATAGAGAATATGTTTTTAAAGGTGAAAATGTATTGGAAAGATTTTGTAAATGGTTGTTTTACACCAACGACCATAAAGGCACAACATGTATTGCTCACAATGCAAGAGGCTACGATAGTCAGTTCCTCTTACATTACTTTGTGAACAATGGAAATTCAAAACCTAATGTTATTATGAATGGTAACACAATACTGAGTTTATAATGTAATGGTGTTAGAGTAATCGATTCATTGAATTTCATCCCGATGGAATTATCTAAATTTCCAAAAACATTCCAACTTGAAGAAATGGCTAAATGTTATTTTCCACATTGGGCAAATACACAGGACTTTCATAATTACGTAGGACCATATCTAGACAAAAAACACTATAAACCTGAAATCATGTCTGAGGAAAATAAGGATTTATTTCTGAAATGGTACGAAGCTAGGGGTGAGGATATTTTAGATTTCCAAAAAGAAACTCAAAAGTATTGTAAATCAGAGGTAGACATTTTAAGACGTGGATGTGGCAAATTCAGACTATGTGTAATGGAAACTGATCAAATAGATCCATTCCGGGCAGCAATAACATTAGCTCAAACCTGTAACCCTGCATGGAGAAAACATTCATTATCAGAGAATTCTCTAGGTATAATTTCAGAAGCTGGATATCCACAAGCGCGTAAAGTTTCAATGAAAGCAATTCGATGGCTAAAAGACATTGCTACAAAACAAAATATAAACATAAAACATGCTTTAAATGGTGGTGAAGTTAAAATAGGCACACATTTTGTTGGTGGTTATCATGCAGAATCAAACACAGTTTATGAATTGTATGGGTGCTTTTTTCATGGCTGTCCTACTTGCTACCCAGATAGAAACCGCCGAAACCCATACAGTAATATAACAATGCATGAATTGTATGAAAAAATAATAAAAACGGAAACAGAAATCAAAAGCTTGGGATGCAAATTAATATGCATCTGGGAACATGACCTGGACAATAAATGGATCTATGGATCAATTCTATTTGCATCAAGACCCAATAAACCAAGGGAAGCATTATTTGGTGACAGGACTAATGCTCTAAAATGATATCATTAACTAGAACCAAAATCTAAACAGGAAATAAAATATATTGATATATGCAGTTTGTATCCTAGTGTGAATAAATGTAGGGAGTACCCTCCTGGCCATCCTGCAATTCTAAGTCAGGACCAAATAGGAGACATCAAATCTTACAAAGGACTCATTAAGTGCAAAGTATTACCTCCAAATAAATTGTCAATTCCAGTGCTACCGATCCACTGTAATAACAAAATGATATATACATTGTGTAAAACTTGTCCAGAAAATGAAAGTGGACAGTGTAGTCATAAAACTGAACAGCTTGCTTTAGTTGGCGTTTCGACGCTTGTAGAATTATTCAAAGCAATAGAATTGGGTTACCAAATCATGGAAGTGTATCAAGTTTGGCATTGGACTGAGTGGTCGGACAAAGTATACAGGGATTTATAAATACCTCAAAATTAAACAAGAAGCAAGTGGATATCCAAATTCTGTTAAAAGTGAAGAAGATAAAGATAAATACATTAAAGATTATTATGAGTTTGAAGGTATAAAACTTGACAAAGAACAAATCGAGAAAAACACAGGACTCCACCAGTGCGCAAAATGAATGATAAATTGCATATCGGGAAAAAATGCACAAAATAATATTCTTACTAAAACTAAATATATCTCAGAACCATCCAGATATTTTGAACTACTAACTGATAAAGATATCACAGTCAAGGCAGTTGAAATTTTTGAACATGATAAATTCATATTATTAAGCTATGAACATAAAACCGATATTATAGAACCACATCCATCTACCAATGTAGTTGTTGCATCATTTGTCACAGCATATGCACGCTTGGAGTTGTATAAAGTTTTTAAAAAACTCCAAGATAGGGTGTTGTATTTCGACACCGATAGCTGTATGTATATTTTCGATCCAGAAAAAGAAAATATCAAAACCGAAGGCAGCTACCTTGGTAAATGGACTGATGAACATCCGGATGATAAAATCATACAATTTGTATGGTTAGGACCAACAAATTATGGATATCAGTACGTGAAAAATGGTGTCATAAAATCTGTGTGTAAGGTCAAGGGTATCACTCTGGATTATAAAACTAAACAGCAAGTCAATTTGCATTCAATGGTTGAATGTGTTAACGACCGGTCAAACTTTCAACGTGTCATAAACTATCCATGCAGAATTAAGCGCACAAAGAACCGAGAAGTAATTAGAGAAGAGCAAACAAAAACATTCCGATCTGTGTACACCAAACGACTTGTTATGGATGAATATAACACAATTCCTTATGGATGGAATTGATGTTACCAGCAGAGATGCTTTTGAAAATTTATAATAACTTAATCGAAATGTCAAAAATGGATCAAGAAATCAAACGGGAACTTAAACAAACTTGGATTTTGAGGGAAAGTAAGATTATAATGCAGACACTGCTGAACGGACATTTCTCTGAGGAGCAGATTCGATTGAGATGTCTGATTGAGAGATCAAAATTTGAAACTGATTTCGTAATGAATATATTGGTTCAACTGTTTTAAGATTATTGGATATTTCACGGTGTTCCTAAAAACAAAGTAAACGAAATTCGTGAATTAGTTGAAAATAACTTTACTCGCTTTGATGAATATCAAGACAGGATTCTCAATGAAAAAACTTTGAAATCGAAGAGGTGACAAGAACATATGGATACAATATTCTCCGAGAATCATGTGCAATTTCCACTGCTGAAACGTTATTTGAAGAAAAAGTGTCTTTGAATTATATTGTAAACACCACTAGACCTATTTCAGACTTAGATAATGAACTCATTTGGACATCGGAATAATCTGGAGTTATGGTGATTCTTCATTAAAAAAAAAAAAGGTTGATTCCGAACAATCATAATCAGTGTTACATGGTCTGTCTCATGGTAAAGATGGACGAATCATTGTTGTTCAAACATCCCTGTAACATTTTCATATCGGTACCAAGTGGTTGTGGTAAAACAGAATTTGTTAAGAAATTAATCGAATATAAAGATGACTTGTTCAAACCTGTTCCATACAAAGTCGTTTGGTGTTACAAAAAATGGCAAAATACCTATAGTCAGATGCAAGAATTTCACAATATTCAATTTATAAATTGAATACCGGATGATGACAATGAACTTGTCGATGACACAGACTTACCGCACATCATTTTTGATGACATGTTAGGTGATACAGATGAAGAAAACAATTATGTTGTGGTTTACAAGAAAGGGATATCACAGAAATACATCTGTTATTTACATAACCCAAAACATGTTTCAGAATCTAAAGCGAGTAGAACTTTGAGATTGAATGCACATTACATGGTACTATTTCAAAGTGTGCGTGATAAAGGTCAAATAAAAATTATTGCCTCTCAAATGCAAATACCTCATTTAATGCAAACATATGATGATGCATCTTCAACCGATCATGGTTATTTACTACTCGATTTTCACCCAAACGGATAAATCGTTGAGACTTAGAACATATATTTTCCATTGCTGGCTCACAAATGACGACCGATGTGCGGTAATATATTCATTGGTATAAAGATAAGTGTATGCAACAAGGTCAATTCACATGCCCCGATGGAGACACATTGGGGCATAGTTGGGCATTACTGATATATATGGCATACATCTCTGGAAAAGGACCACACGCAGCTAGGCTTTTGATAAAACTAGGTCATCACGGACCCTGAAAATAGGGAAATTAGATAATTATTCGATATTTACCCTAGGGTGTGGGACAAGGTAAATCCACAGGCTCCGTTGGTGACATATTGTGGCACAGTGGGGCTTTTCTTTCTGATATAGCTGGCCTACATACACCGGAAAAGGACCACAAACTAGGCTTTTGATAAAATAGGTCATCACGGAACACCAAAATAGGGATATTATATGATGTTCGATATTTACCCTAGGGTATGCGACAAGGTCAATACAGTCCCCGTAGAGAACACATCGGGGCAAAGTTGGGAATTACTGAGATACACCTGGCATATATATACCGAGCATATCGCTTTCATATACAATAAAGCATCCTCAAGGTTGTCACAATTAAGAAAATTTAAATGGGAACTCAACAGAAAAACGCTAGAGATTATGATCAAGTCATACATACGTCCACTGTTGGAATATGCCGGCCCGGTATGGGCAAATGCATCAGCTAATAAACTAAACAAATTGGAAGATATAAACATTGATGCCGCTCGTATAGTTGCCGGATGTACGCGATCAGTCATAAATTAATGTGTACTAACAGAGCTCGGTTTGGATACTCTGTCCAATCGCAGACTCAAAAGGAAAATGACAATTTTCCACAAAATTGTAAACGGACACGCACCGCAATATCTTACTGCGAAGTTACTTAAATATGTAGGCCAAATAAGCAGGTATCCTTTCAGAAATTCGTCTGACCTTGTTACAATAAAATCCAGTCCTTCATACAAAGCAACATTTCTTCCTTCGTGTGTAAATGTCTGGAACTCGATAGACAAGGAAAAACGATCCAAATCATGTGAACACTTCATAAATAATATCTTCCCACCAATACATACACCACCCAAGTATTTTAGTCACGGAACTAGAAGTGTACATGTTATTCAGTGTATAATGCGATGCAGATGTAGTGATTTAAACGGCGATAAATACTTTAAGCATATTGCCCAATCGCCTATGTGTTCTGTGGATACCCGGTCGAAAATGCACAACACTTCTTGAATGTAAACTATACAGTGGTCAACGAGAATTATATCCTACTCTCTACCGCAATTTGGTAGTATATCAGTAATAACGATTCTCTTCGACGATCCATCATACAGTCACAAGCAAAATACATTAATATTCTACGCAACCCATAAATTCATCCGTGATAGCAATCGTTTCTCTTGATCTTTTTACATCTCACCCCTTTGACCTAAACGAATATACTATGTTGTTTTTAAATAAATATATATATATATATGTATCAATCACTATCGCAACGACAGCTCCCAATTATGACAGCTCACTAAATGTATATATTTATTTGTAGACATTTACTTTATATATTTTGTTTTTCTATGATTAATTTCCATGGCTGAAAATGATATTAATGTTTATCATGTCACGTGGTTGGATGGACCAATGAGGACGCTCTATTGGTAGAGGCATATCAGGAGACATCGGGTCGTTATTGTTGTAGTTCGTCCCATATGGAATCCATATCCCCTTCCGGGGTCCCATATGGGGTCAATGTCCGCCATTTTGTTTTAGTTAAATAAATCGCCGCTTCAATAAAACATAATCTTGTATTTGTGTCGATGATCAATATGCAATTCCTTGAAAATATGTCTGTGATTACGGGGAAACTTATATGAGCACACTATTGCGAGTATTGTTACTGCTCAAACTCGAAATACGCCCAAAATTATTTTTATAATGGGGCTAATCCAATACTAATTCATGACACAGTTGACATGCAAAACACCTGCGCGAAATAATTAGGATTACCCCCCTTATACTGTACGTTATAAACAAACGTCTGCTTGGTGCACTGCAGTAGTACCATAAAGGCAAACAATCAACATTCTAAGTCTTTTAGAAAATATCTTAAAGATAAATGCATGAATACAAATTTTGAAACATTTGACAATGTTGCCCTCAATGAGGCCCTTGGTCATTTCTATCTCGACGCCAGGAAACCTGATGGTGAACATTATAAGGCAAGTTCGCTAGAGAATATGCGAAACAGCTTGAATGGGCATTTGAACACACCACCCCATGATAGGAAGGTAGACATCATAAAGGATCCTGAATTTGCAGATTCAAATGCGAGCTTAAGAGCAGCTCTCGTCGAGTTGAAAAAACTTGGGCTAGGATCAACAGAGCATCATGAGATAATCAATGCAGAAGACAGAAGACAGATGTACGAGTCAATTTATATGAGGCCAACAACTCCATTTGAACTTTTCGACGAGCTGACAAAAGATCATCGTGAAGGAGACCAGGAACTTGTCAGTGGGATTATGCCGGAGGTAAGAGGAAATCCATATTGCCCGGTTACCAGCTTTGAAAGTTATTTTGCAAAATTACACCAAAATTGCGAATTCCTATGGCAAAGACCACTGGACAGTTTTCAACCGGAGTCCTCTACTTGGTACTATGATTGTCCAGTTGGCGAAAAGACACTGGGTAGGTTCATGACGGAATTGAGTAAAAAAACAAATTATCTCAGATTTACTCAAATCACAGCATCAGAACCACAGGAGCCAGTATTTTATCGGCAAACTCTTTTGGCGCAAGCCAAATAATGTCTGTAACCGGACATAAGTCTGTTTCTCCCTGTCTATTTATCAACGAGTCACAGATGATGAAAAGCGACATATATGGGACTGACAATAGCAAATGAGATGACGAAGAACACAGAGCATCCATCTCATTTGGCATTACCAAACAGCACTGCTGCTATGAATTCAAACAATAAGATGAAAGCAATTGAGTTCCCTGTGCCAGCTCCTGGAAGTTCAATTTCAGTTCAAGGACGGAGGTTGCGAACATTACTCCCCAAAAATCACCAACCATATTACAAGATTCTCATGATTTTGATCTCAATGGAGTTATTGAGTCGATGACTGGGCGAGAAACGCAGATATAACAGAATCACAGTCAAAAGGATGTAAAGAAATTTGCAGGAACGCTTCCTGTGTTCAACAATTGCACAATCCACAAAATCAGCATAAAATTCTACAACAAATAAAAGAATCCTGACTCACCACTGATTGTTCCAAATGTGACATTGTGACAGACTATCATATAATGCACGTCCATGTTGTTGTTGTTGCTATAAATGATTACATTAAAAATGCCATTTATTCTGAGTATTTAGTTATTTTCATTTCCAATTTTAGCTGAAAATTTAGAATTGAAAATCGCCGACACAACGTCCTTGACATTCTCAAATCAATAATACAAACCAGCCCATTAAAATCGCAAGTGGGCACGATTGATCCAGCAAGTGTGGGTGACATGATAAAATCGTTACAGGGCTCGTTGTTGCCGGCTACGGTGACACATGAGGCTCAGCGAGATTAATATCGGGCTCGGCTAGCGCCTCGTCCGATATTAATCTCACTTCGCCTAATATGTCACCGTATCCGGCAACAACTCGCCCTGTAACTTATAATATATATAAGGATTAACTGTCATGTGGACTGTTTTTATGGAGATGTAACGGTGAGGTAAGTGGACATAACTTGTGTAAAACCCGAAGGGTTTTACATACAAGTTATGTCCACTTACCTCACCGTTACATCTCCATAAAAATAGTCCACATGACAGTTAATCCTTATATTTATATACATTTAGCGAAAAAGCCACTTTTGTAAATATATTTAAATCGAAAAGTGTATCGTGACAAGATCAGCCCAAAATACCCAATAGCACCCTTGGCAAAAGTTAATAGGAACAATTTCTCTTCATGTTGAAACCCGATGATGTATTAAGTCAATCCTGCGCGAGTCAAAATGCGCCCAAAGCATTACGCGTTCGTCTTTCCAAACCTAATGACGTATCGATGGTGTTATTAGCTTGGTGTTATGATGCGTTACGCATTCACCGAGAAATAACTGCAACTAGCCACGTGGGCGCCGACCAATCAGAATGCTGGATTTAGTGATGACAACACTTAGTGTGTAAATATACTTCAATGTTTGTGTATTACTGTGGGAGAGGAGCAATGACTAAGTGCTATCACTTGTGCTCCGATCCCTTTGTGATATAGTTATTTCAATAAAATATGTTTAATCTGATATATATATACCGGAAAAGAACCACATGCAGCTAGGTTTATGCTAAATTAGGTCATCACGGACCCCAACAAAATAGGGATATTAGATAATTATTCGATATTTACCCTGGGGTATGATACAAGGTAAATTCACAGGCCCCGTGGTGGACACACCGTCGAATAGTTGGGCTTTCCTGATATATCCAAACGACATATTACGGAAAAGGACCACACGCAGCTAAGCTTTTGATAAACTAGGTCATCAGGAGCACAAAATTGGGAAATTATATGATATTCGATATTCAACCTAGGGTGTGATATAAGGTCATTTCACAGGCGCTGCGGGGAACATATCGAAGAACAGTTGGGCATTATTGATATATCTGGCTTATATATACCAGAAAAGGACTACACGCAGCTTTTGATAAACTATGTCATCACGGACCACAAAAATTAGGGAAATTAGATAATTATTCGATATCTATCCTAGGGTATGAGACAATGTAAATTCGCAGGCCCCGTTGGGACACATCACAGTTGGGCGTTACTAATATATCTGGCATATATATACCGGGAAAGGACCACGCAGCTAGACTTTTGATAAACTAGGTCATCACGTGAATTGACCTTGAATCATACCCTTGGGTAAATGTCGAATATCATATCATTTCCCTATTTTTTGTGTTTCGTGTTAACCTCGTAAGCCGCGAATGGTCCTTCTCCGGTATATATCGGCCAGATATACCAGAAAAGCCCAACAGTTCCCCAAAGTGTCCCCATGGGGCCTGTGAATCGACCTTGTCTCGTACCCTAGTGTAAATATCGAACAATTATCTAAATTCTCTATTGAGTCCGTGATGACCTAGTTTATCTAAAGCTTAGCTGCGTGTGGTACTTTACCGGTATATATATATATATATATATATATATATATATACTAGAAGGTGACCCGACTTCGTCCGGGCTTTGACCTTGAATTGTCTATTTTGAAGGCCAAGGTCAAGTGGGGTCACGATTTGACCCGTCCAAAACACAGTGCCCGAACAAAAGTACCCGACAAAAGTACCCGTCGAAATCCATCCGGTTTTACCCGATTTGACCTTGAATTGACCATTTTGAAGGTCAAGGTCAGGTGGGGTCAAACACCAACACCCCAAAAATGGTGGAAATCGGCCCAGCGGATACCGGGAAATCGGCCCAGCGGATACCGAGATACCCTATGCATCAAATTTCGTCCGTAAAAATCCGCCAGTTTAACCCGATTTGATTTCCACTGAAGTATATAAACGCGCCTCATATACACACGCTCATTAATTATCAAGTTTCAACGTAAAGATAAATTACCATCGGTGCCCGAGATATCGCCAAGACGTCTGAAACAGTCAAATGCATCGGCCGGTCAAGAGTTAACGTGATCTAACTTTATGACCTCTAACGACGTCATAGAAGATACGCATTGTTTTTACCCTGATAGAAGATCGTACCACTTCTTCTTAATAATTGAGGCAGATAACTAAAACGGATACATACATATTATATATCGTTGGAAAGAGGAAACACGAAAGATTCGCATAGTGTCATTATTATGACTGGCATGTTATTATTCGCGCTGTTTCGAATCGATTTGTAAGCACCGAACTGAAATATATTAGCGCAAAACGGCGTAAAAACAGATTTGACCTCGGCACGTGAAAAGTTGACCTCGCACGGACAAATTAATAGGCCTATGTTAGTCCTGACCCGAAAATACCCCCACATACCAAGTTTCATCGAAATCGGCTGGGCCATTTTCGAGTCCATCGATTACACACAAACAAACACACAAACAGATCTCCCAAAATATATAATAGACTAGCCGATGAGCCCGACGTTGTCCGGGCTATTCAAAAACCAAATTTCAAGTCGATAGCTCCACCCGTTTCCGAGATCTGGTCTGCGCATGCGCGAAGCTGGCGTCGCACGGGCTCGGCGACCCGATAAAATTCGTATCCGGGGCAAGACACATTCACATACCAAATTTCAAGTCGATAGCTCCACCCGTTGCCGAGATCTCGTCTGCGCATGCGCGAAGCTGGCGTCGCACGGGCTCGGCGACCCGATAAAATTCGCATCCGGGGCAAGATACATTCACATACCAAATATCAAGTCGATAGCTCCACCCGTTTCCGAGATCTCGTCTGCGCATGCGCGAAGCGGGCGCCGCACGGGCTCGCCAATACGACAACGTTCACCGCCTGGTCAAACTACACACACGTACCAAGTTTCGTCCCGATCGGTCGAGAATCGTAGATTTGTATAAATGACAGACAGAAAGACAGACAAACAAACAAACAAACAAACAAACATACATACAGACAGAGGTCTTCAAAATATATATGAGATATATATATATTATATATATATATATAGCTATATATATATATATATATATATGCCAATGATATCAGCAATGCCCAACTATACCCCGATGTGGTCCCCACGGGGCCTGTTAATTGACCTTGTCTCATAACCTAGGGTAAATACCGAATACCATATAATTTCCCTATATTGGTGTTCCGTGATGGCCTAGTTTATCAAAAGCCTAGCTGCGTGTGGACATTTTCCGGTATATGTAGGCCAGATATATAAAACAAAACATTGTGCCCCGATATGTCCTCCACGAGGCCTGTGAAATGACATTATCTTATATTATCCAATATCATTTAATTTCCCTATTTTGGTGTTCCGTGATGACCTAGTTTATCAAAAGCCATATGCGTATCCTTTTCCGGTATACCAGATATAATATGACCATATGCTAGTGCAAATAACGAACCAAAGCTAAACCACTCACATGATGGTAGCTGTGGCTTTTAATTGTTTTTGTATCAAAATAAGTTTATAGATTCCCTGCTATTCCCACCAAATAAGATTAACATAAGCCTATGTTTCCTGGAGTGATTATCATATATTACACTCCGTACACAACGGTTCGTCGAAAGAATGGAACCCAATAGTAATTTCTAGTATAAAGTAGGCCAATCGTATTTCCGGGTAGTCTTGATTGTCAGCTAGATTATACATGGTATAAACTACCGACATCAAAGTGAAAAAATGTATACCTTGTCGAGTGGGGAACTGGAACATTGTTACTGAATTTAACCAATATATTTCTTGACGCTGGGTGAGCGCTGCTACTGAGATACTATGTGGAGAAGCATGTCCATTTCATAGCTGTTCATTTCATTCAGAAGATGCCACCGTGTCAATTTCAACGAAAATCGACGAACAACGTCATCGTGTAACGTTCCACACTGACCGAGTTCGCCTGAACCTGCATGAATGTATCTTCTGCTTTGTTCACAATATTGTGTAACCCTTCGATTCCATACGTAGTATGATATTTCTGGATTACCACATGCATGTATGTTATTACAGTATGTACTAAATAGTCTTATGATAACAATTAATTCCATATTAGATATATGTTATTTCGTTTCGCACAGGGCCGTAGAGTACCAAGTGATGTACATTAAAGGCCCGCCTTAGCACAGAAGATCGGTAAATTTGTTATCTCAATTTTATTATATTTCACATCACGAATTTCGATAACTTTTCACTCGCCCCACATGGTGTAGATCGTAGTTACTATGGTGTCGTTATTTATTGTGTCTTATCTTCTCAATAAAAGGAAAACTACCCGTTACCACCGCTACGAATGAACTTAAATTGTAATTCAATATTCATAATTCTCATTTGCAATTCCAGTAATCGAAATACACAGTAACAAGATTTTGCGATTACGACATTAATGCTTTAAGCCCACCGATCTACTTTGCGACAAAAGTGCTCAAATTCAAAACAGCAGCATCGTATTATATAATATGATCATACGCTAGCGTAATTAACGAACCAAAGCAAAACCGCTCACATTAGGGTAGCTGTGGGTTTTTTTCTGTTTTTGTTTATGTTTTTTTTTGTTTTTCTAAAAATCACTTTATATATTCCCTGGTATTCCCTCCAAATAAGATTCACATAATGCTGTATGGTTCTGAAATATGGGCATCCGAGTTAAAAATTCCATTTATTGACACTAACCCACTTGAGCAAACACACTTGAAATTTTGTAAGAGTATACTCAGGTTGAATAAAAAGGCCTCAAATCATGCATCGAGGGCTGAACTGGGTCGATATCCCATAGCAATTAATGCTATTGGTAATATGTATAAATATCTAACTAAACTGCGTGCTGTAAAATCAAGAACTTTAATGCATGATTCTTTTAGGGAATCCGTCATGTCTAATCAATCAACTTGGGACGCACAATTAGTCAAAAGTGGTATCAATATATCACAATCTAATACAACAGTAAGAGTGACAGACAAACTAATAATTGAAAAGTTAAAATCAGAACATATAAATAAGTTCAAAAAAGACATTTTCGATGACGACAGACCAGGTGGTGCTAATAAATTGTGAACTTACAGAACTTTTAAAGACAATTATGACATAGAACCGTACCTGAGGCACGTTCGGTCGTCCGCGGCAAGAGAGATGTTCACTCGACTACGTGTTAGCAATCATATTTTAGCTATAGAAAACCGAAGACGCCATTAAGAGACCGAATTTGTCACATGTGTGATGAACGTAAAGTTGAAACAGAAAAACATTTTATTATGGAATGCAGTGCGTACGCTGACTCTAGAAAAGACATGTTTAATATTGCTCAAAAGTATAGCATAGATTTCATAAACATGAGTGATGATAATAAGTTCATCTTTATAATGAAAAACAAAGACAAACAAATAATCAATTCCGTGTGCAATATGATCCGGCTATTCTTTCTAAAAAGACAGAATGTCAATATGGGGAAATAAAAGTTGAAAGTATTAATTTATAATACTAATGATCATTTATCGTACATATGCATAATTACATGTATTTTATTTTAATGTGTAACTTTTCATGTATTAACTGTTATTTGCAACTGCCTCCATTTGGTGTATTGCAATAAATCATCTTATCTTATCTTAAGGCTATATTTCCTGGGTTCGTCGAAAGAATGGACCACAATCGTAATTTCGAGTATAAATTAGGCAAATCGTACTTCCGGGTAGTCTTGATCGACAGCTAAGCTTTATAACTTGTCGAGAGGGGACGGGAACATCTTTAATGAATTTAACCAATTTATTTATTTTCTTGTCGCTGGGGGAGCACTGCGACGGAGATACTATCCGGAGAAGCGTGTCCATTTCATTCAAAGGTGTCAACGTGTCGATTGCAACGAAAATCGACGTAAACGTCATCGTGTAAAATTCCCCATTGACCAAGTTCGCCTGAACCTGCACGAATGTATCCCAGTCTTATATCAAACTATCGACCAATTTCCCTACTAAGCTGCATATCGAAGGTCTATGAAAAATGCATTTATAAATATCTATGGGAATTTCTCGATGAAAACAAACTCCTATCATGTTACCAAGCTGGTTTTATGCGCAACGCCTCAACAGTTTTCCAACTTACCGAAATATATGACAATATATGTCGATCACTAGACGACGGAAAAGAGGTCCGGTGTATATTCTGCGACATAAGTAAAGCATTCGATAAGGTCTGGCACCGTGGCCTCTTGAACAAACTGACAAAAATTGGTATAAGAGGAAACTTGTATAACTTAATGAAATCGTACCTTGAATGGAGACAACAACAAGTTGTCATTGACGGCACACACTCAGAATTGCAAGATGTAACAGCCGGTGTCCCACTTCTGTTTTTAATTTATACTAATGATATAACAGAAAATATACGGTGCAACATTCGTCTATTTGCTGATGACACCTCTCTATTTCTTACTATCGAAGACCCCACTATGGCCGCAAAACTAATCAACGATGACCTCGAAACTCTCATGTGTTGGGCATCAGCATGGCTTGTAAAATTCAATCCCCTGAAAACAGAAGCTCTCTTAATCTCCAGGAAAGAAACGCCAGTATATCATCCACACCTGACCATGGGAACTGCGACAATTGTTGAGGTTGACAGCCATAAACATCTGGGGCTCACTTTGGACAACACGGGCTCATGGGGTATCCATATCAGATCTATGCTTGACAAAGCATGGAGTCGAGTAAATCTAGTACGTAAGCACAGATACAGGCTAAGCAGAGAAACGCTTGAAAAAATACATTATACTTTTATCCGACCAATACTGGAATACGCCTCCCCTGTTTGGGATAACTGCCCTAATTATCTTAGTGATGACATTGAAAAGGTTCAGTATGAAATGGCCCGAATAGTAACAGGTGCAACCATCAGTACGAGTAACGCGCGTCTTTTATCAGAAACTGGCTGGGAACTCCTCTCCTCACGTCGTAGAAAACACAAACTATGCCAGTTTTTCAAAATGATACGCGGAACTGCCCCGTCAATTTTAAGAAATTATGTTCGACCAATCCTGGCAAATAAATCTAAATATAACTTCAGATTTGAACATATAAGACTACCCTCGAATATTGACTATGACTATTATATGGATTCGTTCTTACCAGCGGCAATTTCTGAATGGAACAAACTGCCGGAATCTACAAAGGGTAGCAGAACAATCGACGAATTCAAAAAGGAACTCAACAATGACAATGTGCGTCCACATGCCCATTTTTATCATAGTAAATGCCGTAAATCACACATCCTTCATACCCGGTTAAGACTGAACTGTAGCCACCTGAGTGGAGACCTGACAGATAATCATGTTAAAATTTTCACCTTTTGTCTATGTGGGGAATTTGAGACAACTTACCACTATCTCTTTGAATGTACCCTTTATCAAGAGCCCAGAAGAGAACTATATGACTCCTTACCCAATGTTGCCATATCTGAAAACACTCTACTGCGGGGATCAAGGGAGCTTAGCCTTCGCGAATACAAAGAAATATTTAATGCAGTTCAGACATATATCATGAGAACAAAATGATTCCCATGATTCTATCACCTGTACGGACAACGAATTGCTTTGGATTCTGGTCGAGTTATGCGGTATCATGATATTCCCCACTGTTTATTCCTAATTACAAATTGACAAATGCAACCAATTAATATCTGGGCTTGACCCCCTCCCATGGCGCCTGATGCACGAATAATACTATAGACGAGCATCATTACTAATACGCAATAAATCAACTCAACTATTGAAAACTACCCATTCTCCCATCCCTTTTATATCTCTCTATCTATCTCTCTCTCTTTCTCTCTCTCTCTCGTCCTCTCTATCTCTTTCTCGTTCACAATCTCTCTCCCTGCTTCTAACGACATCATCATTACTATAATTACGATATTTTCATTCCTTCCCGTCCGACCCCCTCTCTACACTTAATTAAGAGCGGGCGCGAAACAAAAGGGGAGCAAACTTAATAAAAGCCCTTGGGCTTGTTGTTTAATCCCCTTTCCAATCAATCGAATTTATATTATTCTATACTCCTGTAAAATGTCTGTTAAATGTTTATATATGTTATTATTTTGATTGGAATAAAATGTGTTTACACTAATGTATCTTCTGCTCTGTTCATAATGATGTGTTTCCTTTCGATTCCAAAAAATAGTATATGTATGGATTATCACATGCATGTATGCACTATATAGTCTTATGATAACAATTAATACTTATTAAATATATATTATTTCGTTTCGCAGAGGATCGCATCGTGCCAAGACTTAGATATGTACATTAAATGCCCACCTTCCCACAGTAGAACGGTAAATTCGTGATGACATTCTTATTATAATTCACATCAGGAGTTTCGATCACTTTTCACTCGTCCCGATGTGTGTAGATTGTAGTTACTATAGTGTCGTTATTTACTGTGTCTTATTTTGTCAATAAAAGGTAAACTAACGCTAAGAATAAATTGCATTGTAATTCAATATTATCATTTGCAATACCAGTAATCGAAAGACACACTAACAAGATTTTCCGATTACCGATCTACTGTGCGACAAAGGCGAAATTCAAAACAGTAGCGTCGTATTAGATAATAATTGGTGACGTCACACAATCAGATATAGTCTATATACGACCAAAAGAGTCCGG